>JAFJTR010000100.1:0-104637 GCA_022559985.1 Parastagonospora avenae f. sp. tritici 18332-5
ACTATATACTCCTGCACTAGCCCCTAAATCGCGTGCAGAGGCTGATCATGTGATGATCAGGTGACTCGTACGATCACTCCAAATATTGGTACGAACACATAGTAAAGTATGAGTGAGACTGAAGCACGCGCAATACGAAGACTCCACAACTTCAGGACTCCAAACTTGAAAACTCCAAACCAAAAACTCCAAAAGACTCCAAACTGAACAAAAGAAACAGCAAGGAGTGTAAAGAATTGTCAAACCCAACCACCACTCTTCCGCTCCCTCGCCCTCTTCTTCCGCATCTGCCCCAACACCCCCGACCCATCCAACTTGCGCATCACCTTCTCCACGAACCCCACCACCTTACCTTTGATCGGCAGAGGCGGGAGACTTTTGTACCGTCCTTCATTTTGAGAAACGCGAAAGGGTACGCCGGGCATGTAGGATTCGACGGGGAGCGCGAAGTACTCCGAGACTTCCGAGTGCGAGGGAGAAGTGTGCGTTTGGGAGTGAGAGTTCGTGTTAATGTAGGAAGACGGCAAAGGGCGACGACTCACATGCATGGCATCTCCGTTATAACCATACGCAAACCGCGTGGCCGGGTCGTGTCCGAAGACAGCGTTACGTGCGGGGGGATACGCAGCTATGAAAGACTCGGCGGATGGGCGTGTGACTCGTTGATCAACCACGGAGTCGTGTCTTCCTACCCCTTCCCCTCCTCCACTGTAATGTGGCTCCTTCGTCGGTACCGTAAACGCCTCAACCTCCTCCGTCCGCCCCCGGAAATACGCCTGCCCCTCGCCCTCGCCGTCCCAATCTACTATCAGCGTGCCAGCACTTCCCCGCCTGCGCATCTCGCGCGACGCGGCGTGCGCTTGGTAGGCGTGGAATTCGTGCACGAAGGCGCGCGTGTCCCAGGGGAGGGGGGCGGAGTCTTGCCAGGCGAGGTGGGAGTTGATGTGGGTGATGATATCGTCTTGAGGGTTTGGCGTTGGGGATACGGATGGCCATGTGCAGTGGGCGTTGTCTGCGGTGTTTGAGTTATTCAGGCGGCCAGCGCCTGTAGACTGTTGTTGGAGTGAGTGTGAATGAGACATTGCTGATGGTGTGGTGCTTCTCTTGTTGGGCAGTGTCTTTTGTGGGTGGATGGAGAGACGGTGCTTTGTAAAGAGAGTATCGGCGTTGTAAAAATGAAGTTTGGAGGGTTTATGGAGAAAACCGAGAAGTGGTGGGATGGTTGTTAGTATAGTCGCGGATTTGGTGAGGTGTTTGCAAACATAGTTGGGATGGGGACATTGTGTTTGGATGAGGTTTGACATTATGAAGGCACATATGGGTGATGGGGAATAATCTGGATTTACGTGGTTCGTGATGACAGTGAGATGTCTTGGTGGTAGAGGGACATTGTGCGGATGAGCCAAGGGTTGACGAAAACTACTCAACAAAAGTTGTACGTTATTGCTGAAGTTCGGCTC
Source organism: Parastagonospora avenae f. sp. tritici 18332-5 (assembly GCA_022559985.1). Taxonomy (NCBI): domain Eukaryota; kingdom Fungi; phylum Ascomycota; class Dothideomycetes; order Pleosporales; family Phaeosphaeriaceae; genus Parastagonospora; species Parastagonospora avenae. The sequence goes on from JAFJTR010000100.1 coordinate 1,461, forward strand.
GAAGATGTCAGCGCAAGTATGGCGATACTTCGCTGCTCTTGTTCGAACTCACTTTCCGTAGCAGCAGACACTTCAGAAGAATCCACTGACCTATTTTGTCACTTAATCTAATCCTCTCTCTGACAGCCTCAACGCCGCATCTCATCAGTACCACTCCGGTCTATCAACGTGCTTTTGAAACTCCTTTTTATCCAGTATTCGCACAAACGTCTCAGGCCCCTCTCTGTCTCCCTCTTGCAAGATATCATCCCACCCATACCTTTCAAGCTCCTCAGGAACCCAAGCCTGTATCTCTCCATATTGAACTCGCGGTAAAGGACTGCGATGCACAAACACCAAGCTCAGTGGTGAATCAACACGATGGAGCTGTTTGAAATAACCATCCTCCATCCGTATCGCCATTCAAACACCTCTCGAGCATACGTCACGCCAGGCTTGTGCGTGATCGTGACCTCAACCGTACACAGCCCATCTGAAACACGACGCAGGCCTTGGATGTAAGAGCGGCACAAGAATAAGAAATACCGTGTGGTTTTCTGGAGATGGCCGACGGGGAATTTGGACAAGCCAATACAACTACGCAGAACACCGCGCGGCGCTGTGAGTGCCGATGCACCACTGAAATCGCCGAGGTAGCGAAGTGGCGCTTTCCGACACTGTTCTGCCCTTGTCTGCAGAATCTGGCGGGCTTCTTGGTGCACGAGCTTGCATGTTGATAATATATCGATGTGTACGTAGGGCCGGATGAAGACGATGCGCGAATCGTACACTGCGCCTTTTGGTGGGACGGGCCAGGCGTAGTTGTCCATGCGGGTATAGTAACGCTCGAGGGTGTGCCAGGTAGAGGAGAAGTCGATACTTTCGTAGACCTTGCAGCGTAGCTCCGCGGGAAGATCGAGGAAGCGGAAGGGTTCTTTTGTCTTCATGGCTGGAGGTTGATGGTGATGTTTCTAGCTTGGAGAATCTGGCGCCTGTGCAATGTTATTCAAAGAACCGCAGCTCCGACTTATGAAAAGAAACTTGAGGGTGTCTGCATGCCAAGACGCCATACGCTAGTCGACCGTCGTTGCCCGAAGTGGAAGGGAACGCGTGAAAGTAGGTGATGATACCAGGCGAGTCAGAATAGTCTTACCGCCGTACCAGACGCTGCCCCTTACTCCTGAAGTCGATAGCATGCGCAATTCGCGACTCAAAGCATCCATGCATCACTGCTGAAGAGGAACATTGTAGCATAATCATGTCTAATGCATCTCCTATTAACGAATTAAGTACCTATTCTTGAAATGCAGCGCAGATCGTCGATATACATCCATTATCGTCGCGTAAACATGCATCGTAGAACGCAGAAATCGGTAAGGAAAACCAAATGGCACGTCGAAGGGAAATGGTATAGCCAAAAAGCCAACTCCGTGAACATGAGCAATGAACAGCAGTCCATCCGGGTATAACAAGCGACTGGGGCATCGAGCTGTAGATGCCGTTATGTACGAGGAAAGAGCAACACCTAGTGCTTGCTGCTGAGCTTGTCCTTGATCTTACCAAAGAGCGATCGCCTCTTCTTCTTCTTATCATCGGCACCGGACGCGATGCTCTGGCTACCAGGAGTGCCCTTAGGCGAGACGTCTGAGTCTTTTCTCGCGGATTCCTTTTGGGGAGTCGCGGGAGTGGTGCTACTAGTGGCAACGACAGGAGTAGTTCCGGATGTGGCCGCAGTGGTGGTGGTCTCGGCACCGGTGGTAACAGTGGGGTTGCTCTGCTCCGTTGTTGTAGGCTCAGCTGCCTTTGGCGCAAACGATACGTTCGTGTCAGCGTCAATAGGCTTGGAAGCCTGGGCTTGGGCCGACGCTGGCGCGTTCAGAGCATTGGGCTCGCTAGACGACTGCATTGGCTTGGTGTCAACGAGTGCCTCGTCCGACAAGGCGGCGTTGTTAGGAGCTGGCTCGCCGCTTGCAGTGACCTTCTTGACCTCCTCAAGTAGTTCAGCCTCAACAGCCTTCTTCTCGCCAACAGCCTCGACGCTGGTAGCGGCCTCGGGGCTGATGTGAGACTCCTTCTGGCTCTGAGCGACAACATCAGGAACATTGGGAGCTGCCTCGCTTGTTGTGGCGCCAGGGGCAGTGGTGGTGGTGGCAGCCGTGAGGACGGGAGCGGGCTCACCAGCCTCGTTGGTCTTGGGGATCTCCTTGAGGAGCTCAGACTCTACAGCTGACTTTTCTGCGACAGCCTCGCTGTTGGCGGCGGCCTCGGGGCTGGCATGAGCTTCCTTCTGGCTTTCGGAAACAACCTCAGGGACAGCAATGGCGGGGGCAGCGCTGCCTGTCTCGTTAGTCTTGGGGATCTCGCTGAGCAGCTCCTGTTCGACCTGGCTCTTCTCGTGAACAGCTTCGGCGTTCGCAGCCGCTTCTGGGCTTGCATGAGCCTCCTTCTGGCTGTCGGACACGACGGATGGTACCTCGTTGGCGGTTGCCGAACCATTCACACCGGTGACCTCAGCGGCCTTCTCCTTCGCGGCGTAGGTAGCGGCGGTGAAAAGTCCGGCACCGGCAGCAGCGCCAGCAGCCACAGAAGCAGCAGCAATACTGGCGGTCTCCTTGGCCTGAGAGGCGTAAGAGTTGTCGGCGGCAGCGGGCGCCTCAGGAACTTCTTCCTTCAGCTCCTGCTCGACCTCCTTCTTCTCCATCACAGCGATGGGGTTGCTGTTGGCCTCTGGTGCGTATCCAGCCTCCTTGCGGCTCTCGCTCACGATATCGGGAACGCCTCTGGACTCCTTGGGAACCTCGCCTGCAAGCGCCGCGGTGGTGCTTGTGGGAGCAGCAGATTGGATCGTAACGCCAGTGTCCTTCTCGGTCTTAGCATCCACACCCATGGGCAGGCTGGACTCTGGGACCATGTTGCCCATGACAGGAGGAAGGCCAAACATGCCGCCGTTGGCATCCCTCTCCGCCTGGGGAGTCAGGGCAAGGTCGGGCAGCGAAGGAAGCGCATCAGACTTGGCGTAGGAGTCAGCATCAGTCTTTGCGGTGCCCTCTACAGTGTTGGAGGTAAAGGTGCTGGGGTGTGGAACCGCCTCGCCGGGCGCAAGGTGGATGGGGTTGCCGAGTCCAGCGGATGCTGGGATGGGCGCGACACCAAATGTCTGTGCCTCGGGATCCTTAGGCTCCTTGTCATGGCTCACAGTCGACTCGACCGTGTTGTCTGTGAGTGTGCTCGGGTGAGGCACTGCCTCGCCAGGCGCAAGGTGTATGGGGTTGCCGAGGCCTGCGGTGGCAGGAATGGGGGCAACGTTGAAGCTCTGGGCTTCGCTCAAGGGCGTCTCGGCAGGAGGTGTCATGGGGAAAGCGCCAGGCAGCGAGTCGGTGGACTTCGTCTTCTCGACCTCCTTGGGGACGGCGCCGGCAAGGCCTGCAGTGGTCGATTCGGGCGCGGCGGAGGACAGGGTGCTGACGGGCTCGTCGACGATGTCTTCGGGCGTGAGCACATTGTTGAATATGCCGTGACCGTCGTCTTCCTTGCGCGCGCTGTCGTTAATGACCCAATTGCCATCTACAACAAACTGCAAACACGTTAGCAAGCTTTGCGCACAGGGGCCGAAGCTAGGCGGCAGCAGCGACAGATGCGCACCTTGTACTGTGTGTGGACCTTGGGAAGCTCGACCGTCTTCTTGAAGACGCCATCGACCTTCTCCAAGGTGACAGTCTTCTGCCAGTCATCGAAGGTGCCGGTGACAAGGACTTCGTTCGCAGCGTGTTCCCTGATGTCTGTTAGCCATGGCGGAGCCGAAGAATGCGCAGCGTCGCATACCATGAAAAGGTATATTTGCCCATGTCGGCGGAAGAATAGCGGTACAGTCAGGGATGTGAGGAATGCAGAGGGGCGACTGAGACTGTCTTATTGCACGCGTGGAGTGGATGGGGGGAGGTTGGGAAGCTGCGGATCAGGAGCTGCGGAACGAGGAAGGAGCTAGAACACGGCGGCGTTCAAGGCGCTGGACGCGGTTCGGCTAATCGGCGACGATAAGACGTGCAGTACTCTTGCGACGGCGGGAGCAGGATGCAAGGCCTCGGTTTATGCGGAGGTGCAGCGTTTCAGAAGTGCACTGTACAATTTGGCGCACGCGGTGGTGAAGCTGGCGGTCTGCGGTTTGTCTTTGGCGATTCTGCAGCCTCTAGCGTCATGCTTCGCGCCGAACCTTTTCAGTCACAGCAAGCGGAGCCCAGCGCTGTATAATGACGAAGACGGCCTGGTAGTCTGCATGGTACCTTGCTCGATAGTCAATTGCTGCTCCACCGCCAGTCCTGTCGTCCAACGTGTATCGTCAAGTCACGCGCAGCATCACTTCGTCGTCGGCCTCATTGGCCTTGAGCATTGTGTCTGCCCCTCTAGCTCTGCTGAGGTCCCCTGTCAGCCTCGTGTGCTCGTGCTCTCCATGTGCGTCATCGCCCAAGCTCTGTGTGAGTGGCTGGAGAGGATAGCAGGAACAACTGGGCGGCTTTGTTGGGCGACTATTCTGCAGCATACCGTGCGCCTGGCCACAGACACGGCCACGACCAGAGCGACCGTATATATTGATGAGGCAGAAATTTCACTGCCTCCTGGGTTGCGCGTCTCAACACTCGTGCCGCGTCCGCCGCCCACTGTGCGGGCTCACCGCCTCACAGTGCTTGCATAGCAGATCTGCATTCGGCATCGCGCTCCATGGGATTGTGCCGCCTGCGAAGATGTCACAAAGCACCAATCAGTGCCGGTGCATACGAGGTTTACATGCACGGGTGTAGCGAGCATGTGATTCTCCTGCCCTGACCAAGTCCTGCTCGTGGATGAGATTCTCTGCGTGCAACTAGGCGTCAATGTAAAAGGCAGAGTTCATCGACCTACCGTCTCAGGCATGACGCCTTCTATACCAGATTCTCTCACGAATGCCATGTGTGTCTCGACCAATCGCATGCATTTGGTCATGGCGTCACCAATTGATGCAGGCTAGCTTGAGTGCGCCTCTTCGTCTGCCATCGAGCCCCCAATGCTCAAAGCATCAACATCAGCACCGCCATCCATCAGCGTCCAATGCATCTCCTCAGTGCGTGCCCTGGAGAGGTGTTGTCTGGGTGCTGGCTCCTCCACATCTTAGCGACACCAAGCCGGAGCCCACAAGCAGTCCGTGACGCGGGAGCTAAGGCGCATCTTGATTGGCATGGGCATGTGCATGTGCTCTAAACCGCGGGTGCTATCACAGCTATCCAGCAGAGCTCTAAGCTGTGTCTCTGGATCCCAAAGAAACTGTGCAGGCGTGCATCGCGATGGCGCCGTGGGTGACGCAGTGCCGTCCAATTGCGTGGGTGCCGCCGCCGGGGCTGTCTCAGTGCGTGCGGCTGCCTACAGAAGCTGAGAAGGCATTTCTAGACGCCTTCTGGAAACATTACCTAGGTATAAGCCCCCAGGAAGCTTGCCTGCTCTCCCTCCGTAGCCCTGCCCGCATTCGTGCCACCCGTGATCGCACCAGCCGCAGCCTCCCCTCTCTCTTCCTGCCCCGTCACCGTCGCGCAGCACGCCCTCAGCTCACGCCGCCCGATGCATTGAGCGTGCAATTGCAATCAATCCTCTCCATTTCTAGCCCGACTGCGCGCTGCTCCCCTCACCTGCACGCTGACGCTACGCCTCGGACCCTCCCAGCACAACCGCCGCTATCCCTGCACCGCTCGCGAAGCCGACGTCAAAGAGCTGCGCTTGACCCCTCACCACCACCTTCCAATGTCCCTCCCTCCCGACTACTCCAATGAGATATCAGCCCTCGACCGCGAAGTCCTGAAGCACCAGCCCCACGACATCCTGCAATTCTGCGCCAACTTCTTCAACCGCCGTCTCGAGTCGCAGCGAACCGAATCCCTGCTGTCGCAGCAGCATTCCAGCCCCCAAGGCCGTGCAGAGAGCAGCTTCCCCGGCAACAACCCCTTTGGCACATCCCCCAGCGGTGCTGGCTTCGCGAAGAGCCCCATGCAGCGCCTCGAAGAAGAAGAGGAGCACGACAACATGACGTCGCCCACCGCCGCGACCTTTGGCAACATCGACTTCGGCAAGCCCCGCAGCAGCAACCCCGATGCGGGCGCCTTTGGCAACTTTGGTGGCTTCGGCGGCTCCTCCAAGAACCAGATCACCCAGATGCCGCCCATTGCGGGCGACGGCCAGAACTTCCCCAGCAACTACAACACCAACAGGCGCACCTCCGTCTCCGCCGAGTCGCTGAACCCCGCCACCTCCGACAGCGAGACCTTCACCCCGCCCTTCCACCAGAAGACGCCCGACCAGCTCACGCGCCTCAAGGCATCCGTCTCCGGCAACTTCCTGTTCTCGCATCTCGATGACGACCAGGCCTCACAGGTGCTCGGCGCACTGCACGAGAAGCCAATACCGTCAAAGGGCATAAAGGTCATCCAGCAGGGCGATGTGGGCGACTACTTCTACGTCGTCGAGCGGGGCTCCTTCGAAATATACGTGAATCCCTCTGGCAAGCTCGAGGCGGGTGCAGACGGTCTCGGCAACAAGGTGGGCACCGTCGGCTCCGGTGGCTCCTTTGGTGAGCTTGCGCTCATGTACAACGCGCCTCGTGCTGCGACAGTCATGTCGAGCGAGCCGTCCACCCTCTGGGCGCTCGATCGCGTGACCTTCCGCCGCATTCTCATGGACAGCGCCTTTCAGCGACGCCGCTTGTACGAGGGCTTCCTCGAGGAAGTGCCCCTACTCTCAAGCCTTACACCATACGAGCGCTCGAAGATTGCCGATGCCCTCGAAACAAGGAAGTACCCGCCCGGCACCACCATCATCCAGGAAGGCGATGTCGGTGAGTCATTCTACATACTCGAGTCTGGCGAGGCAGAGGTGTTCAAGTGCGGCGTCAACCAGGCCGTCAAGCGGTACAACAAGGGCGACTACTTTGGCGAGCTGGCCCTGCTCAACGACGCACCGCGCGCCGCTTCCGTAGTCAGCAAGACCGAGGTGAAGCTCGCTACCCTGGGCAAGCACGGCTTCCAGCGACTACTGGGGCCCGTCGAAGGCATCATGAGGCGGAACGACCCCAGCAAAGCCGGCTTCCACGGCGACCACGTCGACCCGCTGTCAAAGGCAACATAATGAGCAATATGCAGACAACAAACGTGTCCAGGAATCCGAATGGTACGACGACAGTATGGAACACTCAAAGGGAGACTTTTCTAAACGGAGGAGCGTGGAAATCCGGCGGGCAACAGGATATAGCTCGCTTAACCTTCCTGGGCGTTTTTTTCCTTCGCATGTACTACTTCCCTATATAACTTCCTACTGTCACTAAACGTCACTGGCTGTAGTGGCGCGGAAGCGGGCTCGGCTCCTTGGGTAAAGGGGTTGGGCGGAGTGACCTGCTTCTGACCTCCTATACTCCAACTGCGTTTTGTCATGTTCGCAATAGACACAATTCTTCCTTGATTGCGCGCCATGTTCTCGCCAGGCTACATTGCGTGATGTGGTTCGAAAATTTGATACATTGTGTTGATCATCACAGAGGAATCAAGAGTGAATCTTAGACGTGCATGATGTTATTGAGTGTCTACCAGCATATACCACTATACATCTTCGAAAAGTGGACCATTATGAGTCGAAGATAGCTTATCCACAGCGTTCCTTGATGCAACGTACAAGATGCAATAGCCATTGCAGTCTGTATTCATTCAATGCGATGTAGCGCAAGAAAACACACCCAGCCTGAAGATGCCCGGTGCAAGTATCGCGCAGCCAATCTAGCAGTTCAACTCACGAGGGTACATGCTCAACAGATAGTCGCTGTACGAGACACTCCAGTCACCCATCCTCTCGCGTGTGAAGTACTTCTGCAGTTGAGTAGCCTGCTGAGCGCTCATGCGGTTGGCGTCGCGACAATATCGGATCAAGCAATTGACGTAGCGGCGCTCGGCACTAGCTCGACTGGCTCGTACCATCTGAAGTGATGACTGGCGTGCGTTGACTCCTTGGCTGTTGTAGACAGCAGTTTGCTCTTGCATGTACAGTCGTACCAGAATTGTTCGTGCATGTCGCAGTTCCGCCGCTTGGGCCTTGAGGAAGCCTTGACCTCGGCGTTCATTTGCTCGGGTGAAGGTATGGTTGCCCCCGTGCATTCGGACTCCATTCAATGTAACATTATGCGGCCCGAGGTTGTACGTCTTACGGTTCCGGGGGTTCAAAGGGCGGAATTCGCGTCGACGATTTGTACCCTGCCGAGATACTGCATAGTCCATGATGAAGTCCACGATGTCGACACCTGGAGGATTTTGGTCAATGAACAGTGGCCCCATCTAATAATCACAACGTACCTGTTGGATCTTGACGCTCTCGCTCCAAACGCTGCTTCGCCCGAGCGACAAGATCATCTATCTCAAATCGTCGATGAGCCCTTCGAATGAGAGCGAGCCGGTATTCAGCGATAAGAACCTCGAGCACATCTGTCCTGATTAGCTTCAAGAATCGCATCCAGCATATGAGGCTACAGTCTTGACGAGTTCACTCACCAACACCCTGGTCATTCGCCCGTGCCATACGAGCCCGAACGTCGCCATGCTTCCTGTGGCCTGTAAGTACGGATGGACGGGGTTCAGCATACTCGACAGGCTTTGGGACGTGTCGCAACACAACATGCTCAGGTAGATACCGATGAGGCATGTACTCGTTTTGGTACGAGTATTCGAACCACTTATAGGCGTCTACAGGATTACCCCAGACAGCGTAGCAGATCAGGTTACGCATTGCCACGGGCACCTGCCTGCCGTTTACGAGATCTTGCATACCTATGTATACTTCTTTGTCGATGCGCTCGATTATGTCGTGGCGGAAGTCGAAGCCGTCGAAGAACTCAAATAGCTCGGGGTCACTCTTCGTAGCCAGCGACTGGTAGGTGAAGTCCATAGGTAGGGTGAAGGCATCTGTTCGGACAATGCCTTCAATGTATCTGCCACAAGTCAGCTATTTGCGTGCTGATGTTCGCTAGCAACATGCGAAGGGGATGAGCAGAACAAGTTCGGCAATTGAGGTGTAAAAACTCCTCTCGACTCGTAGCTGAGCAAGCGCGCGCGAAGTACAGAAGCGAGAAAAGTACAATGACGGAACCTACCGAGCTGGTCGCGTGTAACCCTTCAGGAAGTACTTGTAGGCCTGAAGCGGAGGAAGCACACTGAGTTCTTGCAGCGTGGCCCGGCCTTCAGCACATGTGGAGATCTCTGGGTGGCCTCGGATGAATTGATCAATCTCAGTGAGGAACCCAAAGGATATAGAGCGCGCGGCGAGGTATGCTCGAAGATCCCTGTCATTACACTCAGCGAAGCGGCGAACCTGACAGTAGTCAGTGTCTGTGTTGTAAGCCGTGGTGAGGAGTTACCTCAATCTCCACATTGGGCTCCAGCGCTGGAGTGACTATGCACTGTGGCTCCGGTGCTCGCCTCTGTTGGGGCTTCGAACTATGCCACGGGTTGGCCTGCCGAGCGTCGTTGAAGTCGAAGGCTTCTCTATTCTTGATTGCACGTGAAGCTGGAACAGCACTTTGCTGGTGACGATATCGGCGCGAGCCTTGAGCAGCATAGAAGTCGGCCGGCGGTACCCCATAGACATCTCCGACCGCTGCATCAGGAGTGGCGGGCGTGAGGCGACCATGGCTCTCTCCTTGTGTTCCTTGAAGCGACCTACCGTCACCACCCATACGCCCGCTAGGATCGTACGATGCATCACCGCCGCGAAGGCGAGCCACATTTGGGTTGTGGGGCTGAGGTGCATGTCCACCGTGGTCGAGCTGCGCCGATGCATTGTCGTGGTGGTCTAGCTGTCTGTAGCCTCCGCCGATGGGGCGCGACATTCTGTTGCCCATGGACTTACACGAAGCGAAGCGCTGAGAGACGAGGTGCTGTAATGGACAGAAAAGAGGAAAAGTGGGGAGGTTTGTAAGTGTCATTGGTGAAGCTTGGCGGCGAGGGGTGGTCGATGAGGAGGACGGTGCGCGTGAGTGACACGTCCCATCGTGACTGCCGTGAGGTGAAAGTGAGACAGCTTACCGAGCAGTGAAGCAGATGAGAGCAAAAAGCGCTCTACGTGGCACCAAGTGACGATGAAGGGGACGGGAATGAACAGGGAAGCAGCATTTACAGTCTAAATGTCGAACACAGGTATACTAACCAGACCATAACGCCACCCAACGCTCCATGAAACCGAACATGCTATAGCTACATAAATTACTGCGCTTAAAAGACACTGATGTAGTTTCCAATCCGCTCCTTTTGGTTTTGTGCAATGCACTCAGCTATCCAGGTAATGTTGCGGATTTCCTGGACACCTCGTTAGTAGCTGGCAACGCTATGAACACTTTAGTACGCTTACTTGTTCCCGCAGCTTGACCCAGGCATATACTATGGCGTGAGTGAACTGCTGGGTGAATGCTAGCTTGGAGATTTCCATCTCCTTTTGATAGAACAAATCTTCCAAGCTTCGGGTCTCCCCACCGACACCACCTGACATGTTACCCACACCGCCGCCGCCGCTCAGGCCAGTCTGGTCGAAGAAGGTCTTGTAGTCTGAAACACCCTCCACCGCAATGCGGACACCCTCGACATCGTCGGCCCTTGAGAGCATCAGAGTGCCTTCTGGGTACAGCCTGCCGAAGCTTGGGTACAGCTTCTTCCTGTCCGCCTTCGAAAGCTCGGTGCCGAACGAGTTCAGGGTGATGTTGATGCTCCTGCGGTCTGCCTCAAACTCCAGAGTCTCGGACATGACGTCGGCGGTCGGGGTTCCAGCTACTTCAGGCGCGGTGTTGACCCAGTTGTGGAAGTCCTCAAGGTAGTTCTTGTAGAGCGTGTTGCGGATGATCTCGATGTTCAGCTCGTCCAAATCCTGGTGGCTAAGGGAGCCCTTGAAGTAGGGGGCAAGGGGTGTCTCGATCAGAACCGAGTTGTACAGCTCTTCGATGTTGGTCGCGACGCACAGAACGGGCATGGTCTCAAACCAGCCGAGCGGATGACATCGCTCCAACAGCTCCCGGGTATCCCTCTCGTGCAGCGTACCGGTGATGAGCAGCGCGACGTTGTCGATCATGTACCCGTAGGTGAGGTATTCCATGAACTTTGAGAGCGAGCCGGTAGCGTTGGCTTGGAGGTAGCGGAACTCCGCCACGAGCTTGTCTGTGGTCTTAGCGGCGAGCGCAGACGTCGAGGGATTGGGAGGCAACGAGTTGAGGAAGTCGCCATAGGCGGGCCCGAGCTGTAGCTTGACATCTGAGAGATGTTAGATGGTAGCAGGTCACTGATGGTCGCGTCGTACCGTCGATGTTCTCGCACTGTGTCAGGTTGCTGTAGTTCTGGCTGGTGAGCAGTGCATTGCGGTAGCCGCGCACGATACCCTCGACGTAGCTGTGAACGCGCGTTAGTCAGATGATCATGTTCGCGATTTCCAGGAGCTGTACCCGTATTTAACGTTGTAATAAAGGCCCTCCATGATGCTTGATGCGAACTGCTGTCGAGGTCGCGCAGGCAAGAGAGCTACAGCTAGGTCGTCATGGCTCCCAGCGGCTGAACTTCGGCTTGGCACTGGCCAATCAAAGCCGAACCACCCCGAGTCAACATTATCAAGGACGCGACATACCTTTCTGACCTTCAGCAACCCTCAGCAGCATGCTCTTGAGCTTTTGATAGGCTTTGCATGTTAGCCCTAGAGAGCGATTTCATGTAATCACGTGACTGCGACGTCTCGTCAACCTTCACAGGCAAGCCCCTGGGGCTCCCGCTGTCGAAGCTTGCTATTTTCGATTGTTCCTACCAGACCCAGAAATCTCCACGGATGTATAGCTTTACTGGATCCTGCACCGCTGGGAGGGTCTATTTGTCTGCTTTAGTCACCCTGCTCAGTAATATGGATTCTTGACGAGAACCAGCACGCGCTTCAAGGCCACGCCCGTTCGCCGAATATTTACATTTTGTAGGAGAGCGACTTGGAGGCCATTTCCACCATCCTTTGGCACGACTTCAATATTCCTTGGGCGGATTACACAGTCGGGATTTTGAATCTTTATCCTGGCTGGTAGACAGGTAGTCACCTCATAACCGTTGGCTCAACGTTTGTCTATGGAAGACCTGATCCCCTGAGACTGGACCGGAATGATCCAAAAGAGACTGGAGAAGCACGACACACGCAGGCCAAAAAACCCGGTGAACATCCTTGCGACACCTAAGGCAATCTGACACCATTCCCAACTCTCTTGCTGGCGCCTATATCTTGAGACTGTTTGGACAGTGCCAATTGTAATCACTCAAGATCACGGGCGCGCGTGGTCGCTTAAGGCCAAGGCTGGACCCCAGCACCTGAAAAGAACGATAGCCCTGCGTGTAGCATGTGGCAATTGAACTTTGCAAAAGAAGCACCGTAGACCTCGGATGGTGAGGCACGTGCGAAACTTTAGGTACAAGGTTACACCATCTTCTGCGGCGCATGTCGCAGATCGAGGTAGGAAACCGTGAGCAGGCTATCGACTACCCATTGGCATGGTTACACTTTCCATTGAACCACCGGCTAGAGCTTCACAAATAGCTAGTTACCCGACTCTGCGCTCGGCAATTCGGGGCATTTCACGATGGTCCAAGGCGCGACCGGGTTTTTGGGACTAGCGCGCACCCCGCAAAGACGAGGGCTACCCCAGATTTCTTGCGTCATCAGACCTAGAGTTTGTAGCCGTGCTCGTGTATTCGTGGATTTACTTTACGGGGCTCGGACTACCAGGGACATAGCTTATTAAAGGGCCGGGCGCGTTTCTTGTCGTATAGAGGATGATCTATTGACTAAGGACCGGGTAGTACCACCTGCTCCTTGCGGTAGTGTTCTAATTTGTATATGATGGGCAGTGTGTAAGTGATCTTCATGAAGTATCGATACCTCTCATTTCTCGAGCAGTCTCTGATCATGCGTTTAGTTCCTTTCCTTCTCGCCGCCCGCGGCGTGTGGTCGCTTCCAGCGTCCAACTCAAATGCGGCAGCTCAGGCTCAAGCGGCCCTGGACAGCATCACTATAACTAAAGTGGAAGATGTCCGTGGCAACATTCATCTACCGAAGACATCTGGAGGCCTGGAGGTGACATGGTCGAGTAGCGATCCATCAGTCATTTCTGCCGATGGCATCGTCCAGAGACAGGATGCTGAGAAAGTGGTTGACCTAACGGCGACGATCGATTCAGATGGAACGGCCCAAAAGCGCACAATCAGTGCTAAAGTGCGGCAAGCGATTCAGCTCGACCCCTTTGAAGGATATGCGTTCGCCTACTTCACCGGCAACTCGCGAGCAGGCGAGAACATTTTCCTAGCTGCGAGCGAAGGCAACAACGCTCTGAGTTGGACAGAGCTGAACAACAAGCAACCCATCTTAACCTCGACGCAAGGCACCAAGGGACTACGCGATCCTTTCCTCATCCGATCACATGAGGGAGACGTCTTCTATCTGTTGGCGACCGATCTCTCAATTGGATCTGGCACTTCCTGGGGCGATGCCGTACGCAAAGGAAGTCTTTACCTCGAAATCTGGGAGTCTAAAGATCTCAAGACATGGTCGCAGCAACGACATGTCAAGGTATCGCCAGACAACGCTGGAAACACTTGGGCGCCGGAAGCATACTACGACACCGAGATTGGCGAGTATGTTGTCTTCTGGGCTTCATCCTTGTATGCAGAGAACGATCCCAACCACACTGGAAACTCGTACCATCGTATGCTGTACGTTACAACGCGCGACTTTGTCACTTTCAGTGAGCCAGTGGTATGGCAAGACGATGGCAGGGCGCGTATTGATTCGACTGTGATCAAAGAAGGCGACGCATACTTCCGCTTCACTAAGGACGAGGGTGCTTCTGGAACTGGCTGCGCAGACATCATCCAAGAGCGCTCAACCTCGCTTCGCGCAACGTTGAGCTCGTGGACTCGAGTTGCTGCATGCATTGGCAGGAATGCAGGCACAAGTGCTGTTGAGGGTCCTACTTCCTTCAAGGCAAACCCCAACGACGTTAATGGCCAGAAGTTCTACCTCTTCGTAGACGAGTACTCAGGACGTGGATACATACCATTGGAAACGCCCGACATTGCTAACCCAAGCTGGAAAGTCTCCGCTTCATACAAGCTCCCTACCAGCCCTCGCCACGGTACTGTCGTCCCAGTGACCGCAAAGGAACTCGCAGCACTACGCGGAACGACAACATCAGCCACAAAGAGGGAGCCAGAGAAGGCAGCACTCGTAGCGCGAAAGAGCCCCGTCCTCCCAGGTCTCTACGCTGACCCCAACATCGCCATCTTTGGCGATAAATACTACATCTACGCCACCACCGACGGCTTCCCCGGCTGGGGTGGTAACGTCTTCTACGTCTGGAGCTCTCCCGACCTGGTCTCCTGGACACGTTCCGCCGATCCCTTCCTCACCCTCAATGGCACGTCCGGCAACGTCCCCTGGGCCACCGGCAACGCCTGGGCCCCGACCATCATCGAGCGCAACGGAAAATACTATTTCTACTTCAGCGGCCATAACCCAACCTACGACCGCAAGACCATCGGCGTTGCAGTCGCAGACTCGCCCGAAGGTCCCTTCACCGCGCAACCCCAAGCCTTCATCCTGAACAACGAAGCCGTAAAAACCGGCCAGGCCATCGACTCCGCCGCCTTCCACGACCCCACCACCGGCAAGTACTACCTGTTCTGGGGTAACGGCGAACCCGCCCTGTACGCCGAGCTGTCCGATGACATGCTCACCCTCGTGCCCGGCAGCATCAAAGCCATCCCCAACCTACCCGACTTCCGCGAGGGCATATTCCTCAACTACCGCAACGGCATCTTCCACCTAACCTACTCCATCGACGACACAGGCTCCGAGAACTACCGTGTCGGCTACGCGACGTCCGACTCTGTCCACGGGCCGTGGCAGTACCGCGGAGTCATTTTGCAGAAGGATACGAGCAAGGGCATACTTGGTTCGGGACATAGCAGTATCGTTAATGTGCCGTGTACCGACGATTGGTATATTGCGTACCACCGCTTTGCGATTCCGAATGGAGGTGGGACGAATCGCGAGACGACAGTTGACAGGGTGTACTTTGATGAGGCGGGTTTGATTAAGACGGTTGTGCCGACGTTGGAGAGTGTCCCTCCTCAGACTATAGGTTCATGCTGAAGTGGATGAGATAGCTTGTAGATCTTCAGTGGAGTGTCAAGTTGATTTGAAATGTTAATGTCGTGTTGTACCTATGTTCAGTGCTTCGTGATGGGGGCTTGTGGTTCTCTTTTCCGCTGTGACAGCCTCGAGCCCTGTCTACCAGAGTCGAATTCACATGGAAAAAAACTCTGTTCTTAGCAAATTTCATCGGACCTATGTGTATTCACAACCAAGATAGCGCTTCTCCATGTCTCTAAAAGAGCTTTTCCGAGATATACGCAGCTACATCAGCATCCACTGTAAGGTTAAAAGCTCAGTGCAAGCCTCCAGCTTGGTTCATCACAGTCACAATCAAGCAGCAAATCAAATATGCTTTTGAGAATATGCATTATTAAATATCCGTCTGGAGGGGGACAGGTCAACTACTCTCCGGCGAGTGTTGTGGGTATCTGAGCAGACACCAAACGCCAAGTCCCAACGTACTTGGGCCCAAGCAGCCGAAGCTGCAAACAAAAGGAAAATGGTGGCCATGCCTCACCAACTAGGATTAAAAAGCACTTTTCAAACTCCAAGAGGGTGTGCTGGACATCGCCAGCACACCAATGCAATGCAATGTTGTCGTAAAAGTCATGCCTGTGCTTATACAGGGCTCAGCTCCTCCTCCTCCGAGGCGTAAGTGTACGTCGGGTCGGGCCACACGTTGGTGGCAGCAGCAGCCTTCCACTCATCGGAGTTGGTGAGGGCCCTGACTCCAACCCAGTCTTCGGAGGTGAGGTCCAGGTCCTCCGCATCAGGCATGTCGCCGAACATGCTTGTGGGTGCCAGCGGCGTACCCGTCAAGAAAGACTGGTTGCCAGCATCTGACAGGACGCTCGGTGATGGGACGAAAGCCTCGCGCAGACGGCTCGGCTTGGCAGGGGTGTGTTTCATCAGCTTCTGACGCTGGCGCTCAATCTCATCCTTGGGCTGCTCCGTGGTAGTGGAGGGCGCCTCAGCGGCAGCAGGTGTTCCGGCAGCTGGACCTCCAGGAAGAGGAGCATGGGCAGGGACGGGGGCTGGGGGCGGCGGCTGGGTCCAGAGCGGAGAGGCGGTGTTATCGGCATCGGAGGTCTCGCCTTCAAGACTGATTGACTCGTCTTCTGACTCGTCTGAACCATAGTCGAGTCCGAATGATCCCTGCGATGGGTTGTGGGTGTGGGTAGCTTCCTTGGTCACCTCTTGAATAACCTTGTGTTCGTCGGCCTGGAATTCCGTGGAAGATTCATGTCCGCGAAGCTCCTTGAAGACGTTGCTGCCGGACTGGTAGGGCGGTGAGGAGGTGAAGATTGGGGAAGGCTCAACCGAGCGACGAGGGTGGAGGTCCATGAGAGATGCAGAGTGGCCATGGCTGTCATGGAGTGGCTCCGTAGCACGGTCCATATCGTTCAAGGACAGCGTATCATCAAGACCCATAGAGACCTCATGGCTGGCCTTCGTCCTCTTTCTCATGGGTTGTTCTTGCTCTGAGACGATCTCTAGCACGACTGCCCAGACTGGGACGACATCCTCATCATCGAGGTGGCCGAGCGGATCACCGAAGCCAGATTCCCAAGGCTTGCTGGAGGGAAGCTGCTCCAAATCCTGTAAAAGGACGGGTTTCTCGAGACGCTGGCGCATGACAGGGAAGTCCAAGTAGTTCTTCAAGGTGGGGATCATGTGCTTTGCCCACTCCTGTGCTTTGACCATGTCACCGGGCTCAACACCCTTGGTGAGCAACTGGAGCATCAAGTTCCGCTTTTGCTTCCTAGGACGCGCTTGCCTACGTTCGCCGACAGGTGTAGGTGGGGTGGAAAGCAGCTCGGTATAGCTGTCTGGCTGTGGAGCGCGCGATGTAGACGTTGGGGCAGGAGAAGGTTGCGTTGGGGTCGGAGTTGACCATCCGATCCTTGACTTGATCGCAGATATGGATCGAGTGAGGAATGATGGTTTGCTGATGGTGCGCACTGGCGTTGCCTCGGCAGCTTTGCGAGCAGTTTCACTCTCGGTGATTTGTTGTTCGGGCTGATGTGACGACTGCATGTCTACGTCGCTGTCGTCGTCGGAGTCGTGTGATATGGTGTGGGTCTCCTTTGCGGAGTTCGTAACGTAGTCGAGGAGGTCAAAGGCTTCGGTATTGCCTTCGCCATACCTGTCGTTCATGCCGAATGTCTCGATTTCTGATCGTACTTTGTTAGCTGGGGACCAATAGGCTTGAGGTGGAGGCGGTGAAGGCGGCAGGAGTTGCTTCAATCGTGCAATCTTTGAGGCATCGGAGAAGCTGCGGCTCTTCAGCTCTATGTTGTCTCCATGGAGTCTGAAGTTCCTATCCTGAACAGCTTTCAGTTCCGCTCGAAGGTAGTAATTCTCCTCGCGCAGCTGTGCCTCTAAAGGATTGTCTGTAGAGACGTATCCTGAGAACTGGAGGTAGGATGCAAACTTGGCATCTACTTCAGCTGAGACTCTGACCCAGGTAGGCACATGAGTGGCATAGGTTGAGGGTGAAGGAGAGACATAGGGAGAGCCAGGCTCGGCAAGCGGACCAGCAGACTCGCGATGCGGCGTGACAGGATCGCCTTCTGAGAACAGTACAGTATCATCCTGATGACAGGTGAAAGCCTCGTGCATGTAGGCATCATCGTTCAGGAATGCGAAGGAATTGTTGAGAAGAGAAGGAGAGTCGACGGGAACAGACTCTGTTTGCTCCGGTACACGAACAGGCTCGTTATACTCAGGAGCAAATACATGATTGGTGGGATGCGGAGCTGCAACGGGATCGTTCTGCCGACCAACAGCATCGGAATCGTTGCCTGCTCCAATGAATTGGTGAATAGGAGGGGGAGTAAGGTAAATGAGAGAGAGCGACTTGCGCTGGTTGCCTTTAAACCGGCTATTAGTGTGTTCAGAAGGGGGAAAGAAGAAACTTGTTGCATACTCTGTGTAAAGAAGATTCCCTCATCATCGTTGCTCTCTTCCTGTGCAGGCGTGGCCGGCTGCTCAGGTGTGGCACTGCGGCCGATCTTGTCGTAGTGTGACGCGCCGTATTTGCGCTTTGTCTTGAGGGGCGTTGCCTTGACTGCTGGGGCTTTTGCGCTGGACGCGGTTGCTTGCTGCTGGATGTCCTCGAGAGACTTGAGCGGTGAGTCGGTTTGCTTGGATCGCGTGCGCCTCGCTGCTGCCACTGTCGTCGTCGCTGCGGTACTCGTAGATGTGGTGGTGGTCGCGACAGCTGTGGCCTTTGTGGTGGTGACTGTCGGCGCTACCGTCCTTGGGGCTGAAGGGGTGCGCGCGGTGACCTTGCGGCGAGTCTTCTTGAGAGTGACAGGTGCTTCATCAATCACTTGCTCCGTCGAAGCCGCAGGCGCAGCGTGCGATGGCTGAGCGGGTTCGGCGGCCTTGCGGCGCGTCGTAACCATCGCGAATGGTAGCTGAGGGTGAAATCAATTGGAGCGATGCGCAGCAGCTGCGAGTGACTTGAAGGGTTGAAGCTATGCAATTGCAACTTCCGGTGAGTCGTGGGTACAATATGATGTAAATTACGACCGACTTGAAGTGGTTTGGGTGAATCGCAATGTCACTCGAGCTGCGTCGAGAAGTAATGGAGGCAGGCGCGACCTTTGTTGCTTATCGGCCCGGCTTGGCGCGCACGTGATTACCTAAGCCAGCCTTCACAACAACACCTGGTCTGTGCGACATATCCTAGCAACGATCTGCCTGGTACTTCTAGAATCGTCTTCTTGACTATTTTTGTGATTCACTCGTCATGGGATACGAGCTCGTACCTGCCGGAAATCTAAGCAGCAGAGATCCAGGGTCAGGTGCAAAGTCACGGCGCATATACGCAAGTTCACGCAATCACTGGGGTGCACATGAAAAACTCGGATACTCGTTATTTAACAACATATTTCTGTATCTTTGCGATACCATATTTGGGCTATAGCTCCATTTTCGCAATTCTCCTTTCTATATTCACCATGTTCCCTTCTCAGTGCTCCAGTCTCCGATCGCACATGCATGCAGCAGTGCAATGATGTCTGTCAACACACACGACACATGCTTCAAGTCATTGCAGCGTATGGGGATTTCATGGACCCTTACAAGTCTGCTCTTCCAATTGCCCTTTCTAAGAATCATCACGTACCGCAATCTCACGTCACCCAAGCCACACTTGATGCGAGCAAACTTTGCCCTTGGAACCTTGAATATATCTTGAAATGTTTTTGCTAATAAGGGCATAGTAGAAGAAAACGCCAAACAAGCTAATGCAGAGTTCATGAACATGGGTAATGCAAATCTCAAGTCTCTACTGTAGTCAAAAGCTTCTAATACCTCGCGTCACGTTGCAGGCAGGTCATACCTATAAAAGAGAATGACAGAGGGTTTTGTTGCTGCCTCTAAGCACCTTACCGCTGCGACATCACATTAAGCTTATCAACAGTCCAAACCCGAAATAAAGAGTCGGAAATATCTGCTATACCTTGAGCCCTTCCAAATGTATCAACACGAATCGGCGCAGCAGCCGATCTCTTTGAGACTAGCATGGCGTTGAGTCGAGCGTAGCAACACGGAATTAGGTGTTCCCAAGGCCCGTTGTTGTTTGCTGATGAGGGAACAAGTGTCTCGGTCCATATACCATAGCTATATGAGCTGGACATTCTAGTTCCCAAGTTTGTTTTCCCCGTTGATTCTTACAGGGGCAGCTTGTGCCGCAAATAGTGGCTGAGTCTGCTTTAACAGCACTAGATGCTACAGATGCAGTGTTCGAACCAACCTATGCTTCTAGTAGATACAGTGATCATGTCGTCCAACTCAGGAAGCGAACCTTACCATTAGCTGTGTTTATATGTTTCGTGATGTTCAGTTCCTATACTGGAAATGAAGCAGCGACCACATCGTCGAGGAATTTTACTGACGGTATGTTTGGTTTCTCCGTCTCAACATCCTCACCTGACTTCCTTCTCGAAGCAGTCACGGTTGTTCCCCGAGGCCTGCGATGGGCTATAGACCAATGCACCTTTCCTGATCTCTCTGCGTCACTCCTGAAGCCGACAAGGTTCCAGAGCTCTAGGCTCGTCTCGTCGATTTTCTTCATCACGGCGTGCATATCGTCGATATAGTCAACGTGCTTTTCCTCCACGGTCATGGCATAACAGGTGGCTTCATGCTTTCGCGTTCGGACCTCATCGAACCAGGCGTCGCGTTTGATCTCTCCCTGCTTACCGAGTTGATGTTTGTCTTTCATGCGACTCTCTGTGGTTTCCAGTTCAAGTGAGATGCCGCGCATGATAGCTATCTCTGGCAGATACATTCCCGTGCTTTGGAGGACCTCGCTCATCCTTTTCGCCATTTAGGATGTATCAAGAAAGTCTGCAACGCTTTTGTATAAGTATTGCACTTGCCGCTCCTTGACGTCAGCTGCCGATGTAGCAACTTCAAGCAAGCCTAGGCACCGACTCTGTATCCGACCTGCCATGCTGATACACAGTGCGTTTTGTCGTTCAAGTGATAAATTCAACGTGCTTCCACTCGACATGCACCTATTGAGTTCGGCGAAGGCAAGTCGTAACAAGGTCAGGGGTTTGTTGGCATTTTGTACCATGCGCATGAGTCTGAAGCCTTCCTCGAGATACCAAACCGGTTTCATTCGGTCCAGCATATGTCAGTATAGTTCTGTGAGGTCATCTGGCAGTTCGTTCAATCGTCGTTCAAGGTCGATCCCGCGATCGAAATTCTGTATGCCATCTAGCAGAGAGTGAACGACAAGCCTGACTCACAGGAACACTCCAGATGCTTTGCTGACGACCTGCCGCGCGATTTCAGGCCCAAGCCCAGGCTCTTCTAACTCTAGCTCCTGGAATCGTTCGTCACTGTGAAATCTGTTTTCGACGTAAATCTGGATATCATCGAATGTCAGATTTTGCAACATGAGGCCTGGGCAGACCTTGAACGCGCGATCGAATACGATCAGGGGCCGGCTGGAAACACATGTCTTCACATTTTCAAACTTTGCCATATTGTGGAAGACTTCAACAATCTCGGAATGTTCGCCGACATACTCGTCTAGCCCATCAATGAGAAAGCATATCTTGAGCGGCAGTTCCTTTTGCGCGACCAGTTCGTGAAAAGCTGCTTTCAATCGTGGCAATGTCCAATATACATCGAGGCTATTGGTTGAGACATCGAATGACCCTTTAAGAACCACAGGGATGAGCTCACGGTGGTTTTCCAGAGCTTGATAGAGTAGTGACTGGAGTAGATCTTCCTGTGTCTTCTGCAGAGCCGTGCCGTTATACCAGAAACAGAAGCCGGCTGTGATGAGGGTAGAACCGGCGTCGGTAGACCACGTACGTAATGCTTGTCGCACTTTGTGGTGGCCATTGAGATACTTCATGATCGTAGATTTGCCCACCCGACCCTGCTTTCCCTCTTATCCAGTACATTGATTCTCCAGCCTCGAGCCATTGCATGAAATCACTCCATGGGAGCTGGCTTCCTCGAGGAGCTTGTAATATCCATTCGAATGTTTTCATCTCAGCTTCGGCGATCTGGTCTTCTCTGTCATCCATGACTTCATAAGCAAGACTTTTCCACCTGTCTTTCTCTGTTTCGGCAAGTTTTGTTGCGCAATACTCGGCATAATCATCAGCAAAAGAGACATGTCCTTTAGGTTGTAGTTGATGACGCGGTCCGGTAGCAGCTCGCACGATAGATCGCTCCGGTTGTTGGAATTTGGAAGCGGCGGCGGCGATCACTTCGTCTCACAATCTTTGCAATGTCTCTTCAATAGATTCCGGCCACCGGGGTAGATTTGGGACGCGTTCGCGCAAGACATTGGTCAAGGTCGTGATGATTGCGGATTGGACTTCGCTGAATTGATCTTTCTGTGTCACGGTTCATGTAATAGGCTATTGGGCAGCAGAATTGATAGGAACACTGATGTTGAATTGAAGTCAGTCTACGTGCTGATATACCGGAATGATCGGAAGTAAGCAGGGTTGAGGTGAAACCCTATTCACATAGGGCCGAGCAGTATCGGGCCGAGCAAACTGTATGTAGACCGTGACATTCTGTCTCGAAGCGAGCGTAGTCATGCCCTCCCTGCATTGATATAAGCAAGTTCGAATCAGTAAGAACATCAGAAAGCTTTACCGCAAAGATAGCATGACGCGCCATTCCAACTCCTTTCGATTTCACTTCAGTCGTGAATGAAGGTCTTCCAGCTCATTCTTTCTCCAGATGCATTTAATGCCAGCCACAAAACTCTTCCATTTACCCGGTGTCCCACTTGTCCTCAACTTATTGAATCTCTGCGAAAGATCGCTGGCTATCTTCTGGCAGTCCGTTATAATGAGACATATCTGCGAGTCCCCTTGTTCTTGCACTTGCGTTGACGCAGCACTCAGCGACGTGAAATACTTGCCCAGATCTGTCGAAATCTCATCAATGGTCTCGACGAAGCTTTTGAGCAGTGTCTCTGCATAGTCGTTTGTTTCTGAAGCGCCGTTATTGTGTTGGTAAATCTCGACAGAAGTGAGGCAAAGCTTTGTCGCCAAGTCGAGGAACTGCACTACGTTTCCAGCAATGCCTAGGGCTGCAACGGCCTCCATGTCGTGTGTCGAGACCTGCGAAGTAAGTAGAGGAAAGAAGTTTTGGGGGATCAGGCTGGAGATGATGAGCTTTGAAGCTGACGCTCAGCCTCATGCATGCGAGCAGGCCGCAGCATCACTAAGAAGTGGAGGTGGATTAGTATTTGATGCCCTCCGTGGGCGCAGTCTGCTATGTCGCAATTCAAAAAGCTTAGCAATATGTTTGCCTATCGAGTTTTCCACAGATATCTAGACTAGACCGCTGTGTGAAGTATGTAAAGTTCGATGTGAGGTTGGAGGGCAGAGTGAGAAAGCTGATGCTTTACTTCGTAGCGCGTAAACAAGAGACCCAGACCGTTCAGTAGAAGGAAGGAAGCAGCACTAGTGATGCAGCCTGCAGCGATTCGGACAGGCTGTATCGTGTACCAGGTCGCTAAAAAGTCCGCGAATCTATCCATACGTACATATCGCTTTAAATATTTCCCAAGAGTTTGAGAAGTTCGTGAACCTACGCGCAGGAATCAGAGACTGCATTTGAATTTGGATACTGTTCTACACACAATTTTAGAGATACTAAGATCACATGCACCCATGTGATGTACGCCCAGTGAACAACAACTTCTCGATTCAAACTTTTGAAAGATTCTGCACCATGCAACGCCACCCAATGCAGTCATGCAAGTGTGCAATTGATGTGTAGTAGGTAATATACAAGCAGGTTCGTCAACAACCCACTTCTCAGCAGACATTGAAGACAAGACACTGGATGCAGTACAGCACATAGCATTGCCGAGTGTACAAAGTTGGTAGGAAAGACCCAATGTGCCCATGAATGAACCACCCGCCAAACGCCTCTAATTTTTCTATTATTTCTTTTTCAGTCGCTGTGAGGAGGATTCGCAGTGACACATTAACCTTCGGCCCGAAAACACTCGACATGGGAAAGCAAGCACAGGTTCAACCCAGCCACTAGCTGTAGTCAAACAGCACGCTGATGCTCTCGCCGTGGTGGACACGTCGGATTGCCTCAGCGAACACATTGCCCACTTCCAGCACTTCCAACTTGGGGCATCTTGCCTTGTGATCAGCTTGGTCGACTGTGTTGGTCACGACCACTTTGTCAAGTGCGCTGGCGTTGATGCGATCGATGGCGTCACCACTCAAAATGCCGTGCGTGATGAGTGCATATACCTGAGTCGCGCCTTCCTTCTTCAGCAGCTTCGCGGCACGGGTAATGGTGTTCGAGGTATCGGCGAGATCGTCAACGAGTATCGTAGTGCGGTTTGCGACGTCTCCGACCAACATCATGGTAGCGTTTTGCCGGTCATTGATCTGAGTGGGGCGGCGTTCCTTGTGGATGAGAGCGAAGGGCATGCCGAGCGCATCGGCGATAGCAGTCGCACGCTTGGCACCACCAGCGTCGGGACTGACCACAACGGCGTCCAAGTAGTTGGGGACATTAAACTGGATGTATTTGCGGAGTAGATGGCGGCCGTAGAGATTGTCCACGGGGATGTCGAAGAAGCCCTGATACTGAGGATCTGTAGTTTGTTTGTTAGCTAACAAGACTTGATATGCAAGTCGAGAGTATCGCGTACCATGAAGATCCATGGTAATGACGTGGTCCGCACCGGCGCAGGTCAGAAGGTCGGCAATGAGCGTACCAGCCTGAGCAACCCACTGGCGATACCCGACCTGAGGCTCGAAAGCAGGTGGCTTGGTTGTGGACTGTCGCGAGAGGCCGTTGATGACGGGGCTGCCATTTGCACCATGGTCTTTCTCAAAATAGCCGTTCTTGTCTGACTTGGAGTCGCCGGTGTCACTGCGCTTGATGCCGTTGGTTTTGACGGGGCTGACAGGATTCGAGGTAGGGCCGCCTCCGGCACGCTCGTCCATCTTCATCTTACTGAGCTGGTGGTGCAGAGCAGTAGCGCCATTGGTCATACCCGCGCTCTCAGCCTGTCCGGGATGTGGAGTCTGCGGCCGAGAGTCGAACGTGTATGTGCCGGTCCTGGATCGCGAGCCTGGAGCTTTCGAGAGAGGCGCGCCAGTCTTGTTGTACGGGATATCAGACTGGCGGGAGTAGGGAAAGAGGGGGAGAACGGCGGTGATGCGCTTCGCAGAGGCAGTGCGACATGCCGAGATGGTAATGAGGAGTCTAAGAGACGGTCAGGAACTTCATACAACTCCATCGTGAGGATGGGCGTACTCCATCAAGTGATCGTTGACTGTGCGTGAAGTTAGCGTCGTCACTTCAGAATGGGTGGAAGCCGTTTCCGGTATGGAGTTTGCGAGAGGCCGGATGCTACCCCAAGAAAAACCACACGGAGCATGGGGCGCGTCGAAAGAATAGAAGGAAGCGTACCTTTTCCTCCACCAGACTGGATGATGAAGACATCCTTGCCACGGACGCTCTCTTCGATCTCTACACGCGTCTCACCGCCCTTGAACTTGTCAAGGAGCACCTTCGCAGGCGGTATGCCGAGATGGTTGCAGATGGTCCTGCGCGCTGGTCAGCTGATGGCCGGATTATTTCCCCTCGTTGTCGCGACATACTCAGTGAGCTGCGGGTGAGAGCTGCCACCCAGGACGACGATGTTGCGAACCATGACGAAAGTGGTGGGCGTCTTTCAATCAAGCCTCTAGCTGGTACAAAGGTGAAAGGATGCTCGGGGTCGTGTGCGCGCAAGACGCAGAGTGAAAGTTTTGGGGCCTAGTCGCCGGGTGGGCGCTGGTAGAGCAGTGTCTCAAGAATTGGGAAGCATGGTGGTGAAATCGATCGAGCGCTGCGTCAACCGCGGGAGAGGAACTTTTCAGAGCTCCAAGGGTCCGGCCTAGTTGCCGAGCTGGGTCTGAGCACGAAATCGTTGCATGCATATGGATAAGCACTGTAACGGCCAGACCCTACTAACCATTTTCCGTAGCCTTTGCATGTGCCACGAGCTTTTCTTCGTTGCTGCTGTCCTCCCTTGCTGTCAGTAATTACGCTTTCCTCATAGGATGAAGGACGATCAAGCCTGCCGATCCCGGCCCGTCACGTGCAGGTTATTAAGAACCTCACCTGGGCAAGCTTCAGTGGAACCTTTCAAGCGCTATTGCTCGGCTAGTGCACCCCGCGTTGATGCGATTACCACCGAGTACTCGCAAAATGGCTCACCGGCTGACTGCGTGAGTTCCACGGTTACTTAAGCATGCGGCGGTCTCCCCTTGCGGCTGAATGCGCCCTTTCTCCGCTGCCCGTGCATATGCTAACGCTGTGCTCGTAGAGAAGCACACTGACGCAATTAACTGGTCAAAAATAAGTTCAGAGGCCCCGGAATTGAGAGTGCAGTGCGGGGTGTTTGACAAATTTTGTTTTCTCGACTCACTAATATCAAAGGCTCCAAATGTCAATTTCTCCAACTCCTTCCTACTCGCATCGTCTTTGGGCGCTGCAACCCTGTCTCTTTCTCCTCATCCAGCCAGTTGCGCTGCTTCGTTGATTCGACTGGGCCTGAAGGGCCCCAAACATTCATCGATCGGCTTCTGGTATCGCTCTGCCTCCGCCTCACAATGTGGAGTTTGCGACAGCTGATCAACGCCGCAAGAAGACTGAACAGGACCAGGGTGTACCATAGGATCGGTCCAAGGGCCTCAATGAACTCATTGATGATAATGAAAGGGGTGGCAATGAATGGCCCAAGTGGCACCAGGAGCGCCCTCCTAATCGGATAGGTACGAGATGCCAAGCTACCAGATAGATGCCGTACCACGACGCGCTGGGTGAATGGCCCATCTTTGAAATCAAATGAGGCCAGAAGGTCGGTATCTGATTTATGAAGCGTCATGTTGTCATATGCTACCTGCCCGAGTTTGTATTTGTGCTGGTCTGCTTGCCCAGATCTCGAATCTAGTGCGTGCTGAACATATGCGCCTCTCCAGATTTCCAGAACGTCTGGTTCGGGCACAACAGCATAGGCGACAATTGACACAAGGAAATTGTGCATGTTGTAGTGCATCAACTTCTGGTCGGTATCGTGGAACCACGGCATGTTGATTTCCTCGTCTGCGTCACCCGCTGGGAGACCTTTCAGAAATAATGGGTATTCGAGATAAGGTATCCATTGGTCGGCTGTGCCAGACATGCCTTCTTTATTCCACTTGGAAGCATCTTTGAGGATCGTAGCGATGTCGATCGCGCGGTCGGTTTGATCGCTTAGATCCAAATGAGCAGTCTGCCCATGGGTAAAGAATCGCCAATGCAGAAGCAGATCGGAGCATTCGTAACAAATTTCGGGACGAGAATCAACCGGTTCCTTCCGGAAGGGACTGTAGTCTATAGCTGTGATCACAGTGCTTCCCGATTCAAGCTTTTGTTGGACATATGCGTCGCGTTGATGTAGTGGGATAACCGGAGAGGGTAGGAAGAAGAAGAGACCTAGCATGACAATCCATGGCAGGGTCAATATTTTCAAAACACGACATGGCGTCATTCGTGGCATCGTCTTGAAGATCTGAGCAAGTGTAGTGCTTCAGACCAAGTGCTGTGCGTGAAGTAGCAAGACGCGGCCTGGTGGCGACGGCGCAATTCTGCGAGCTTGGACCATGGGACGCCGTTTTCGTGGGCAAACTGTCTGACATGCATATGCTCGGTGATCACATCTCATTTTCCTGATCCTTGAGAAACACAGCACCCTTAGAAAAAGCTTTGTCTTCAGTTGTGTTGTTGAATACAGCTGCAAATTGGGAATACAGAAGCAGTGACGTCATGTAGACACACCAGCCTTCTTAAGACATACGGGATTCTTGAGGAGGACCTAAACTGTCATCTCAATACTACACATTCTCGAATACAACCGAAAGCAACGAGGGTTATCAGGTGGCAGTTTATACGATAGCCTAAATATATACATGGGGCAATACTATCACATTCGGACTCCAGCGATGCCGTGTACAGCTTCAGGCTACTCACTTGCTCGTGTCTACTTCTCTTCGAACCTAATAACACACCGGTAGTTATCAACTTTAGGGGCGACTTTCAAGTTCATGTTTTGTGCCAGACACGCCGGCGGCGAAGAAAAGAGCATGAAGCACCCGGGCACCTTTGGGACGGTAGTGACTTGCCTTCACTTGTTGGAAGGCGGATCAGTCTAGGTTGAGAGGCACTCCTAGCGCCGACAAAACCACAGGCTCCGGACATATGGCCGCTCCAGTGGCTATGAGTGCTTCTTGGCTGTCTTATGCGAACTGGTTTGAGGTGACGCTGGAAGGGAATGCAATTAGAGAAGGTGCAACGAGAGTAGCGTATTTGGCGGCCACGACATCATCCAGGCGCATACATGATATCGCAACTGCTCAGTTTGAAGACCTTACGCCGCTGCCTCAAAATATTGTGAAGGTCATGCATCTCTTTTCAGGTCCAGTCACTCAGGATCCGTTCTCTTTCGCTCATACATACAAGCATACGCAACTCATTATTATTGCGGCATTTCGCTACAAAAGTCACTTTCGTTATTCCTTACCTGTGCTCCAATCCGTGTATATTCAGCAATGGTATTTTCCATCAACATACCTTTCCGTCACCTCGGCGTACAGGGCAATAATCCAGATGGCAAAACTCCAGATGACACCACCGAAGTTGAAAGCAATGCTGGAAACCGTCAAAGTCTCGATCCGGTCAGCGTTCGCACCGACAGCGTTCATGATGGATCAGCTAGAAGAGATATTCATGCGACATACGAAGTGCTTAAATTCGACTTCATTTCCCCCGTGCGAGATGTCGAAACGCTGCGTTCGAACATGAATTCGGCGATAAGAGCACTGCGTGTTGTTTCGTCACGCCCGGAGATTAGTCGGGTGTTCGTCACGCTGTTGGATCATTACAGGTCAGCTGGTGCAGCAATTCTAGAGACTCACGGAGTAGTCCTACGAGGCGCTCCCACACCAGTCTATGGCCCACGACCACGTCCACTCCCCCGAGCCGCCATTTTCCAAAACCTTAATGCTTGTATCGAACAACTACTTGTAGCGGAAGGAGTTCGTGACGCCTGCCATTTATCCCTGCCCTCACCAGGCGGTACCACAGAACCCATTCGCTACGACGACGCTTACGACAACATGCTGGGAACTCGATCGGCTGATGACGGGACGGCTGCAGCCTATGCATACAGAGATGGTGCTGAGGCTACGAATGAGTTACGCTTCAGGCAGGGATGGCACAATGGTCTTGCGCTCGGGCATGAACATGAGCACATTACCACGCTTGACAGAAACTTGGTTGAAGCACGACAGGTAAGGCGTTTGGCTGGTCTGCCGACGAGAGCGATGGATGTCGAGATCGCCATCCGTGCGGTGCGAGATACTGACTCGTGGGGTTGGGTCGGGATGTACCTGCTTGAGTCTAGAATGATGGAGAGGGAGTTGCAATTAACGCATATGCGTCGCGGAACTCGAAGGAATGTGCTTTAACGTATGATGATAGGACCCCGGTTTCTTATGTTGTTACATACCGATCTCCCGAGAAGGGACTGTTGCTCAATTCGTAATTCCAGTATGTTTAATTTTTTCCGTGCGATCGTGCTAGCCTCTTTGTAACTAATGTAAGCATTACATCATGTTAAGATCAAAACCCATCGAACTCATGGCGTCATGATCCATCTTTGCGATATCCACAGCATTACTGACTTCGATGAAATCTTCTAGCTCCTCGCTTGTTGTCTTCAGCTTCTCCTTGACGGCCGTTACACCCTCTGTACCAACGATGTGCCTCGCCGGTGGATTATCGTGTCCGCCAATCGCAGTCAATGCATGAACCGTTTCGGCGATCAGCGAACTCTTGACAGCTGACGGCAACGGCGCATACAGAGATGTGACTCTGTCTGAGCTGAGCAGATCACCCATGGTAGGCTCCCCCATGCCAGCATCCGGGCTCGTGGTAGTTTCGCTGTCCGGTGATCTCGCGTCGAAACCAGGGCGTGGATTCTCGATACGCTCCAGTTTGTCCAGAAGACCAGAGAAGATCTCGCGTGCGAGGGGAGCAGGGTTCTCTTCCTGCAGGTACTCGGCCATGGGTGGTACTGAAGTGATGCGGTTGGTCAACACATTGACCTCCATGTTGGCCTGCACTATGGACATCTTGACATTAAAGGGTGCGATTTCATATGCGAGACTCTGCAAATTGTTAACGAAAGCACAGAGACTGAAGATGGATCACTTACGTCACAATATCCTTCGATCGCCCACTGCGAGGAACAGTACATGCCCAGTCCTGGTGTGCCAAGATGACCAGCTATGCATAATCAGTACCACAAGGTATCGGAGATCGGAAGCGGCTTACTTATGCCAGTTATGACTATGACATGACCGTTCTTCCGTTCTCGCATTACCGGCAAGATGGCTTTGACAATGTTGACATTTGCAAAGAAGTTAATCTCGAAGATCTCGTCCACTAAACTTATCGTGCGATTGCTCTGAGCCAACTCTTCTACAGCACCGATCACAGCTAAAATTCAGCATTAGCTGAGCTTGCTACAATGCGGAAGAGCAGACTTTACCTTCGCTAGCCGCACACAAGAGCACATCAATGCGCCCAAATGCTTCGACTGCTTCTGCAACTGCCGCCTGACATTGACCAACGACTCTCGCATCCAGACCCACTACTCGCAATCGTTCGCGCCATCTTTCAGTTTTCTTCACTTCCTCAAGAAAACTGCGAAAGTCCTCACTCTGGCCTTCTTTTTTCTCAAATTCCGTGGGCACAACACCAGCAACTACATAATCGCCATGCTCAAGTACCTGCCTTGCTAATGCGATGGCGATTGGGGAAACACCCCTTGTGATGAACCATACACGTGGAGCGTTGTGTGGAGGAAAGTGCGGGGATCGTGGGCGAGCTGGCTTTGACGACGATGGCGTGGCGCTTGTCATGATGAAGTGATAATGCACACACGCATTGTGACGCTTCACGACGACATGTGTACCTTAGATGATAGCTTCGCCCGCATGCGCGATGAAGAAGTGGGGCGGATGTGCAAGTGCCTAAATCCGGATGCGCTAGCGTGGCCCAATATGCGCTAGTGCGCACCGAAACCGAATAGACCATTCACTGTTCACCTCACTGCCACGACTCCACGCCAGAAGTGTCAACATTCAACAGCACGAGCTTGTATAATTGACTGGATGCATGTAATACTATTTCAAGAAATGGAATAGCTCACCGGCTTCAACCTCCAAATTTGACACACCACACCGTGATCGCTAGCGAAGTTTTGTAGGCCCTTTCACCTCACAGAAGAAAAGGTATGTTCACTTCATGCGCCATCCCTCCCATGAGGCCTGCTCCCAGCCCCTTCGATTCCTACCAGCCCCCTGATATTCAGAAACTTTGCGCTCGTCCTTCAGCAAGTTTTCTTCCTACCCAAACCACCATCTACTTTACACTTCTTGCTTTCCTCTCAATCTTCCAATTACATCAAATCCCTCCAATCTCTACGTCGATTAGCTCCTGAATCTCAACTCTAACAACATGTCCAATCCTAAAGATTGCTCCGAAGCAGAGTGGGCACAAATCTTCAGCACTCCAAACTTTTGGGAGGAAGTGCACAACGAACTCGGTCGCATTCCAGATTGGCTTATCGCCACACACCAGCGTATCGAGCGCAAAGCACTCGTCAGACGCCAACGCAAATTTCGACCTGCAGAAAGCAAAGGTTGGATTGTGGAAGACAACTACAACGCTCACAGCATCTGCACACAGAGGCGCAAACCCGCAGCCGATTGGCAGCCCGCCAGGAAGATGGCAATCTCTACTCCAGAGCAGCATCATCGCCATTCCATCCATCTTATGATGCGAGTTCTTTGCCTACGCAACAATGTATCCCCCTTCACTCTGGTGCTCGACGACCTTAACCAACGCGCTGTGCCCTTCGTCAACGAGATGATGCGCCGCGCCCTGTCACGCAACATTCACGTAATTGTGGTGTCCTTTGAGGCCATCGGGTACGATCCCGCTGTCCAGAACATCGCCGCCTATGCTGCGACTAGCGGCAAACAGATCATGCAAGATCTCCGCAACGCCTTGGAGCTGGCCAAAGAGAGCCTCATCATTATAGACTCCCTTTCCGACCTCCTCGAGCTAGAAGGAATCGACATGAGCGAGCTTTTTAACCTTGTCGCAAACAAGTATTCATCGACACTGGTTGGCGTCTACCACCAGGACATGCTTCCCACGCAGGACGGGCAGAATGCGTACGCTCCACGACCTCTGGAGCTGCTGAAGTACATGGCCACATCCGTCATCGTCTGCAAATCATTTGCCCACGTCCTTGCAGCAAAGGCCGCCAGAGAGCGTAGCCTTCCTGAGCCCACCTTTGGTCTTCTTCAAGGCGCTGAAGGTATCGTTCAATGTCTCGACGCAAACGACTATCAGGGCATCGTACTCGAAGCTGAGTTTCGCCGCAAGTCAGGTCGACCTGAGGGTGAGACTTACTTCCTTCGCGAGGCGCGCGCCACCGACTACAGCGCGCCCACAGCCGGCATGGTTGTCGGCAAGCTGAAGGAAGAGTTCGTCACACTTCTCGACCTGGTTCCAGCCTACGCCAGTCAAGAGGTGGTTGGCTTCGTCAATGCCGCCGCCGACGACATTGAATCGACGTTCAACCTTAGTCTCACCGAGAAGCAGAAGCAGGCTCGTGAGGGTGTGGTGCTGCCGTACTTTGATGCACAGAAGGGCGAAGGCGGTGAAGGAGGTCGTATCTTGTACGACATGGGTGAGGAGGACGATTTCGACGAGGAAGAGGATGAGATATAAGCATGAGGTGCATGATTGATGGTTTGAGAAAGTTCCGGTCATGGTCTACGGCACTGAACGATCTGGATATACCCTGCATGGTTGGCGTTACGAAAAGCATACTGATGGGCTCCCGAGTACCTTTAGGGCGTTCTGGGTGCACATTTGTTGCATATTGCCCAAGTTCGCTACACGGATTGTGTACTCATAGCGAATCACAAGAAAGGTCCGAAATATTGGTGTACATGCCGTGATGACTTGCCATATTGAGACTTGCCACGTCGTGCTGCATATGTGCAAGGCAATTTGGAGACTAGGTGAGCCGCTTGTTCATGCCCCCAGTACCTGTCCCTATGATCCACACCGTGAGAGAACTTTCCTTGTTGGGAAGTTTGCGCAAAGCACTAGCGTCATCCTCTGACCCGCAACCTAGGCCTCACTCATCTTTATTGCGCCTCAACTTTCACGCCGTCCTCACTCGACCAACAACGCCACAATGTCCGACAACGAGCGTCCACGTGACCGCCACCGCGAGCGAGACGGCCGCCGCGAGCCACGCGAAGACCGCAACCGCGAAAGAGGAGGCCCACCCGGCGAACGGCGCAACCGATCGCGCAGCCCACGACGGGAACGTGGTGGCCGACGCGACAACCCCCGCTACAGATCAAGATCACCCTTCCGTGGCAATGACCGCGAGAAAGACGGCGCACGTGAGCCACGAGGACGAGGCCGCGGCGACCGCGGTCAAGACAGAGGCCCGCGCGACGCACCACGAGGTTCCCGCGGCGGCGTAACAGCACCCAGCGGCCCTCGCAGATCCGACTTCCCACCCCGCGAAGCACGTGGCGGCTCAGTCAAGGCGGCACCGGCTGCCAAGGAGGAAGAGTCGCCCGATGTCGAGATGAAGGAGGATGCGGAGAAGCCAGAGGACATGGACGACGATACCTGGGAGATGAAGAAGATGATGGGCTTCGCAGGCTTCAAGTCGACGAAGAACCAGAAGGTGCCGGGGAATGACAGGAACTACGGCATCAGGAGGGAGAAGCGCATGGAGGCTAGGCAGTACATGAACAGGCAGGGCGGATTCAACAGGCCGTTGTCTCCGGGAAGGACGTGAGCGTGAAAGTAGTGAGCCCATAAGGGTTACGAAATTATGCCTGAAGGCTTGCTATCGAAGCTAGCCAGCAGACATATCGACGGCGCGTACCGATCTCTCAGGGAAAGGTTTCAGAATTGGAAACTACGGAGTTTTTCTCAAGCGAAAATACCCATCAGAGAACATTCACGCGTGGCAGAAAACCGACTGTGGTATGCCTCTCCATCTTGTTTGGCGCAATTTAACATCGGCATTTACTCGGATCTGACAAATACAGAACGGAGGATCAGGATAAGAAACTGCTTAATACCACATCATTAGGGTTGCTGGTACTTTAGGCACCGTGGAGGGCTCGGCATGAACAGCAGTCGCGGGCCTCAGAATTCCATAAGCTCAAACAGTGCACTTTGGGAAGCATGTAATCCAACTTCTAGAGTATAAAAGTTCATCTCCAGTTCAATCTCCTCTTCCCACACCTCTCCTTATCTTATTGGCCTCAAAAATATCGCAAACTACATCCCATGATCGCCTTCTCTGCTCGTCCACGAAAGACGCCGCTGTGACGCGGGCATGGCCCCTGTTTCGTGCCAAAAAAAACTTCACTATGCACCCCATGCCGCGGTGTCTCTCTCTTCTCCAAGACACAAATTACTCTGCTCGCAATAAATCTTTCAACCAAACAGCACATGACTGCTGCCGCCTACACAAAAACTTCTTGACAAGATTGCATAAAATCTTTGCAAAGTTGAAACATTTCAAAAATAATTAATCGCCTGTCCATGATCCTATCGCGGACGCTATTTCTCGCCATAAGATTTCCTCTAGGCGACAGCTCTGTCAAAACACCACTTCCCTTCTTCACCACCCCACTTCCAAAAGTGGATATGAAACTTGTCATGATCTCCTGAAAGTGGGTAGCAAGAGGGTCGATGAGCTGTGCAGTCGACTCGAAAACAAAACTCGCGTCAAGTTCACGTGGTCTGGCGATAGCGACCCCGGGGATCCAGAAACACTTCGCCGTATCCATATGTGTGTGGCAGAGACTCGAACCGGAATAGACAGAGTTCTATTTTATCTGAGCTCAAAAGTATGAAGCATGTATTCCAAAAGTCGAGAGCAGTCTGCCTATGGTCGTTAAGGGTCGCTGCTGTGCGGGCATATAACCTCGCTTTCCCTGTCATTGACTTGAAGCTACCGATCCACACCAAATTTACCTCGAAAAACAAACATGTCAGCCACCGATGTGTATCTCAAAGTCTACGTGGTGTGTTCTCATGAGCTTTGCGAGTCTCCAGCTTGTGAGCAGAAAACACAGCTCAACGAATAATACTCTGTCCACCCTGTCCACTCTTCTGTCCAAACCACACCAAAAAAAGCGATGTTTGAGATCCGTACATGGTCACTCATGCTATATCTGTATCCCCGACGCCCAAAGTACTAGAGAATTTTTTTCATGGTGCTAGCACATTTTTGCCCAACCGATTGTATATATGCTTCGCCAGCTTCAGCAAAGCATCCCTGCTCAAACATGTTTGCTCGTGGTACCAACAAAGCAGAGTTTATCAGGTTGTATGTTAGAGACTTGGCTGGGCTTGCTGTGATACACCGAGTCTGAATCTCGTTCCCAGAAAATGCAGTCTCTGAGATGGCATGAGGTTTTCTGCACTCCCAAGAAAGGACAACGACGTACAATGTGCTGTTCGTTGCGAAGCCTAGTCTCAGTGATTTGCATTCGATATGCTGAAGTCAACATATGAGAGTGTGGTTGACGTCTTTGAATACATCTAAGCCTCACTCCCACACGATGCAAGAAAGGTCTCTGTACAAAAGTTCTGTGCCTTGCTTGCAGATGTGTATTTATATCGCCTCAGAACATCTCTGCCTCTTCATTACGCTTTCTTTCTGCTCTCGAAACTTGGTATGTGTTTCAGCCGCTCTCCAAAAACAACATGCACGCCCCAGATGAAAGTGCCAGCGTGTTGTGTACTTTGATTACTACAAGAACATTTCTTACAAAGTTGCTTCTCTAAAAGTGACCCAAGGCGCGTTGATGTGCTTCTCCGTCTTCGCGAAAATCCATCCCAAGCTTGCATATACTGATTTAGAGGTGTTAAAAAATCTGATCACTTTGCTTGTCGCGCAAGGTCAGTAATAATAACTCCATGGAAAATATAGATATTCATCGCATGCCGCATGAGTTTCTGTTCTTGCTTCCAGGGTGCAAGAAGAAAAGTAAGAAAAAAGGTCCCATATGAGTGGCGCCATGGAGAAAGAAATATGGGAATGAGGTTAGACGCAGTGTGACGCACAGCCTCAAATCAGAAGCACGTTGAAAGCCACCACATGACAATGTTGTACATGTAGAAATCAACATGTAGTACAGCAATCGGACATTCTGCAGTATAAAACCAAGCTCCCTCACCTTCTTCTGTATCATGCCAATTTCCTTGCCTCAACATCAAAATCGGACCATACGACAGGTTATATGCTCTTCTTTCCAAAAGTGCCTCTTCCCTCCTGCATGACCTTTTGCCTTTGCCAAATTCGATCAGTCTACAAGCCACAAAACCCAGTTTACGATATTCCAAGGTTTGATTCAAACCACTCACTCGGACATACATGAACTGCTCCAGTATTCCGAGAAACCATCTTTCAGCCTCGACGGGGCTGACGCGATACCCGAACATGCGTATAAATACATCCCCTTAACATTTGTACCTCCCTTCCCTCACAAACAATATGCTTTCAATCTTGCAAAAGCTTGGTCTAACAAGAATCATGTGTTCTTCTCTGCTCTCTGCTGGTATCAACGAATCAAAATTCCAAAACCACAGATTCCAAGTCGTCATGTTCCAGTGGCAGTGGAACATTATTTCATGAGCACCGAGCTCTTACTCCAAAATCGCAAAGATCGGGTTGCATGTTCTGGTTCTGAGTTACTGCCACCGAGAGCTATATATTCCACCTTGGACTTACCGACTTCTTCTCAACACTTCACCCATATCCTTGGATTCCAAAAACCGGCCAATGACTGTTATTACGCCTCCGGCGCGCTCTGGCACTCGCTAGAAATAAGAAGATAGAGTTTCATGAGCATCCAGGATTGGAAAGAATGCAAAATAATGGGGATCAAATCACCAATCATATTGTGCGCTCGGTCTGGTCAAAGAATAAAATATTTCATAAACTACTATGGAGGAACTGAAATCTAGCAAGTGCGTCCAACATATTCTTTTTCCCGAAGATCCCGAAGATCTAAAAATATACATTGGGTCTGGAACATGCGAGCAGAAGCTTGAGAAAACATTGATATTACGAAGTGAGCTTGGCGTCTGCCCGCGATATAAAGCGCCATTCAACCACAAACCCTCTCTCACCATCTTCCCACCCCTTTTTCCACTTCTCAAAAGACACTGCCCTCGATCCGATGTGTGCATGTTCTTCTGCTTCTCAAAAAGAGTCCAAGAGAAATACATGTGTGCCTGTCCTCCAAAAACACATCGTCTAATCCTTAAAAAGTCAAACGAATATCGACATGCCTTTTCTTCTGTTTCTCAGCCTGAACCAAAAACCATGACATCTACTGTGCATGTGGTGCAATTCTTCTTCTGTGTCAACCATCAAAGTAGACGGATTGAGACTCCATGTTCTTTTCTCTCTTGCATCACCAGAAATGGTCTTCCTAGAGGACCATGAGCCACTGAGTTTTGCAAAAATTGCATTGCATCACGCAATATGCTTTGCCTCATTCTCTCGTTGAAAATCGCAATTCGAGGCCCTCAATGTCTCGACTGGAGTGTGAACAAGCATTACGGTCGATTTGTAGGGCGCTGTTCAAATGGCGTGTCCAGATGTGATATGGGAGCGGAAACCGCGTCGTCTAGGAACATGTTTTGCTCTTTGGCCAATGATCCTGATGGTGATGATGAGCATCACCGAAGTAGTCCCGTTGATGCAGCGAAATGATCTGTTTCTGAGTTCCATGTGTCTGATGGAGGGAATGGCTATACCAATCGTCCCACGCTGCCGTCCTAAGATATATCGATGCCATGCTGTTTGTACACTCGTGCCTGTTCTGATCTCAAATGCGCCAAAACGCCTCGCCAAATGCAATGCCACCTTTTCTAGCCCGCCTCACTCGTGCCATCTATTTCTCCTATGATCCCAATGCTCCCCTCCCCCCGCCTACGCCTAACTCAACCAAACCCACCAAAACAGCAGTATAACTGCCGCAAAGAAGCCCAGCCAAACCTTCCACCCCACACCCGTCTTCTCCGCCATCCGTAACATGCGATTCATCGTGCCCTTGAGGCGATTCCGCGAGTTCTCGAATTGGTCGTTCATTTTCTCAGCGAGGGAGGTCGAGTCGCGGATTTCGTCGCCGATGAGGTGTGTCAACTATTCATGCATTAGCAATTGCAACATTCCTGCACATGACAAGAGGAGTGGTGCAAGGGAAACCCACGTCTTTCAACTGCTTAACCTTACTCGTCAAAATGCCCACATGCTGATCATCATGCTGACTCTCGAGTTCGTCCAGTACCGCTGAACTATACTGCCCGCGAGAATTCGGCGTCGCGGCGCGGAACGTCTCACTCCCACCGCCAACACCATACCCCCCACTGCTTCCACCAGGATACAAATTGCCAGTACTGCTGTTCGATGCACTGGGGTATGCAGCAAAGCCGGCGTCGGTGGACGGCGAGGTGTACCCGTAGCCACCGGAGCCGCCGTAGGGCGAGCGTGGCTTTTGCTTGGATTTGGAGGGCGAGGCGCTGCGGTTGTAGGAGCTGAAGAGGTCATCGCGCGCGTCGTTGCGGCCGAA
Organism: Parastagonospora avenae f. sp. tritici 18332-5; assembly: GCA_022559985.1. Taxonomy (NCBI): domain Eukaryota; kingdom Fungi; phylum Ascomycota; class Dothideomycetes; order Pleosporales; family Phaeosphaeriaceae; genus Parastagonospora; species Parastagonospora avenae. The sequence goes on from JAFJTR010000100.1 coordinate 39,923, forward strand.
GCTGGATTCCTGTTAGCATCTGTCTTGAACTGCGACTTTCATTGTTTGCGCGTACCGGCTGGACATGTTGTGTGACGCGCGGAATGCGCTTCCTTGCACGACTATGGGGTAAGGCTGGTGCAACGGTCGGCGATGGGAAGACAGGGAGCGGGTTGTGGAGTCTGGCGGCCGAGTTGTGGAGGACACTTGTTCGAATGGGTGGGTTTCTTTGGGGATGAAAGATGATGATGCGTCGGAGCTTAGGTCGAGGCTAGGGCTAACGCCGAGGAACCATGGAACGCACTCGTGTCCAGAACAGCGTTGACGTTCTGGGGCTAATGCCCACGTGTTTGGTGGCAATGGCGCATGCTGTCTTTCGTACGCTGCACAGTCCAGAAAACACCCCTCACTAATGTTTGTAGTACCCAAATCTTGAGACACGTTTGTATTTTCACGAAAGCTTCGATTGTCTGATTTATACAGTCCACCGAGTATCTGACCAAGAAAAGCGCATGTATGATCCCCGCAACCCCCACCCCCCACTGACCGGATCCGAATGCCTCTGTACAAATACATTGAACCATTACCTACATGCGTTCCCTCATGCCGAAGCGTGAAGATGACTTTTTGCGCGTTCCAAACATGACCATGGCCTCTATCTCTTCTAGTCACAAAACAGAGCTTAGTTCTTGAGACCGATCTTGTTCAAGAGGCTGCCTGACCGTCCAGCAACGTAGGCCTTGTCGTCGAAGATCTTGAGCAAGCTCTTCCAGACCTGGCCCGGATCTTGGCTGGCATCCACGGGCTTCCAGATGCCGGTCTTCTGGTAGTATGCGACAACGGGGCTGGTCTGGGCGTGGTATGTCGAGAGACGCTTCTTGAGTGTCTCCTCGTTGTCGTCGGACCGCTGGATCAATGGCTCGCCGGTCGCATCGTCGGTCATGGGGGCCTTGGGTGGGTTGAAAATCTTGTGGTATGAGCGGCCGGATGCGGGGTGGACCAGACGGCCGGTAATACGCGAGACGAGGAGTTGGTCGTCGATTTGGAGCTCGACAGCGTGTTGAAGGGGCTTCTGCGTGGCGTCGAGCATGCCGTCGAGCTTCTCGGCCTGGGTGACCGTTCGTGGGAAGCCGTCGAGGATGAAGCTGCAGTGAAGTCAGTATAAGATCGTCGTGTTCCATAACCCATGTTCCAGATCTTGACATACCCCTTTGCGCACTCCTGGTTGTTCTCGAGCTCAGTCTTGATCATGTTGACCATGATCTCGTCGCTGACGAGACCTCCGGCGTCCATGATCTTCTTGGCTTCCCGGCCGAGCGGCGTCTTTGCTGCGACTTGCGCGCGCAGCATGTCTCCGGTGGCCTGGCGAAATTAGCATCGCGAAAACTCGAAATTGATGAAGCTCAAATCCCACGAGTTCCTGGAGGTATGACGTACAAGATGGCATGCGCAGAACTTTTCCTTGATGCGTGGTGCTTGTGTGCCCTTGCCTGTACATTGTCAGCATCCATCCCACCATATTCCTTCAGCACTCGGACTCACCAGCTCCCGGCGGCCCCATCAGAATCATCCTGACGCTCTCCTGTGCCGACGACGAACCCCCGCCATGACCAGATAACCTGCCCTCGAGCTCGGCAATGCGCTGCTCGAGCTTCTGGACCGTGCTCTTAAGCTCGCTGACGGCCGGATCTGTGGTGGGCGCCATTGCTGTGGGGTGTGAGGAAGACGGCGGGGATGTGCAGCTACAAGTCAATTTTGGCGTGGGGCGGGCGCAATGGCAAGTCGCAGAAAATGATGAAACGCTGCTGGAAGTTGAGGATGCGCGCACGTTGACAGGCAAGCTTTAGGGCCGGAAAGATGGGACGAGCTCGCGGGTACGGCGCGCACAGGCAAATGACGAACGGCAAAACACCACCGACCTCGGCACACTGACGTCGGCACCAAGACTGCTCGACCGCATTGCCTAGAACTTTCAACGGCTTCGGGAAAGCATGCAGAACGCTTGATTGGAGATGGTATCACTATATACGCTTTGCACTCTGAACCGAAGACAATCACATCATCTAGTCCTCTTCTGCCATCACCTTCTTCAGGCCCTTGATCTCGGCTTCGTACTTCTCCACCTTGACTTGGCTTGCTGACAACTTCGCCAACAAGTATTGGACCCGGCCAGCAGTCTGCCCGGGTTGGTTCCTGAGCTTGCTCAACAGTAACAGCTCGTTTTCGCACTTGTCAATAGTCGCATTCTCAATCTTGGTCAGATTGGTAAGGATGGCATAGTCTAGGTGGCTCTTCAGCACCTTGTCTCGTGCTAGGCGCTTGAAAGCTGAGTGGTACACTGGCTTGCCGGGCCTGATGGTAGAAGGCCGTCCGTTGGGTCCAGAGATGATGGAAATGAGCTCAGCCTGCTCAAGGTCGCGGAGGGCCGACTCTCCACCCGTCTTGAGTATGTCGTCGAGCAAGACTTCGTTGTAGCGTAAGCTCTCTTTTTGAGCGAGCGCCTTGATGAGCATCCACGCCTGCTCAGGACTCCATTTGCGTTTGCCGCCATCGTCCTCTGCGCCAAAGATGTACATCTTGAGAATCTCGGATGCGGACTGGTCGATGATTTCGTTGACAGCCTTGTTTGGTGTCTCGCCAGTTTTGATTCTTCTTGCCAGAAACTCGAGATCTGTGAGACGTCCACCAAGCAGGTCGATACACGAATCCAGTTCAGCAAGATCTGTGCGATGTTGCGATGGGAGCTTCTTCTCAGAGCCATCCTTCGGCGCTGGATCGTCCTCGACATCGGCGTCCAGATGAGTAACGACGAATTTCTTGGCCACATCGGGGCTACAATCTGAGAGCGAGATCTGGCGAAAGACACGGTCGGGAAGCGCTTTGGAGAGTGACTTGCTGAAGGCAACATCGTTTGTGAGGAAGATGACATGAGCGATGTTTGTTGTGGTCAATCGAGCAGCCCTGGCTACAGTTAGTTTAACGCGAAGATGATGATAACCTTCGAACTTACCACTCGGCCATTTTGTCGTAGACAATGCCACCCTCATGGCTCTTGTGTAAGAAGTTGTCAATGACAACAACAGGTCTATGTTCCGGATGCGCCTCGAGCCAATCGTCATCAGCCAAGTTCGCATCCCTGTCATCCTTGTGTCGGTGCTCAAGGGCAATTTGCTTGAGAGCGGTAGTCGTAGTATTCCAGATCTTGTTCAACTGAGTCTCTTGAGTTTCTGAAAAGCCAGTCTTCACACCGGTAGCACCTTGCGCAGCCATATCGATCATGCCGCTGATACTGTTCATCCAGCTGAAGACAGGTTTGTAGCCAACCGCCGCGGCCGCAGCGCTGATGGTTGGGCTGTCGCCACGGGCTTCCTGGATAGGCTTGCAGTCAATAACAAGTTTGAGCTTATTGTCTTGAAGAGCTTGGTCAACCACCAACTCTTTTTTGCCTGAGCCACGAGGACCCTGAACGATGATGAATGTGTCCGCCGTCTCCATGAGCCATGTTTGAATCTGCTCGATATTACCTTTGCGGTCATCCCAGATGGCATCATAGGAGTCGTCTTCATCACGTTTGTGGCCTCGAATGATGTCGGATGCGTACCCCTTGATCCACTTGTACCACTTGTTGTCTTCGAGGTGGAGCGTTCGTGTGATATGGGCCTTGACGAAGAATGTGCGAATACTGGAATTCAGTCAATAAAGATGGCAGCAAGCTCTGAATTTGAGACTTACGGGTCAAAAACAATGGCGACTGTACCGGCAATCAAAGCTGCAATGATTGGAATGATGATTCTCGGGTGGTTGATGATCCAGTCTCTTATGTAGCGAGGCTTAATCTTCTGTTCGTATTTGAGCCTCAAGAAAGTGCCCTTCTTGCCACCACCTTCGACCTCGGAGACTAGATAGCCATGCATACAGTTTTTAGCCATAATTGCTTTGCCAATGCTTGAATAGTCCAAGTAAGCAAACTTGGGCAGGATCTTGGAGTCCGACTCCTGCATGACAATGTCGCTCAGCTTGCCGTAAGGTCTGAAGAACTGGAAGAGCTGCTCCTGGCTCAGGTCCACGGCCTCGGTCACGGGAGCTCCAGGTTCACCAGGGACGAATTCAACGCGTAGTCGAGGCGCTGGCAGACGCATCATGTCCTCAACCCATGGTCGTCCTTTAACGACTTTCGCGCGCATGCGTTTCCAGGGACTCCACCACGGCTTGACGGGTTCGTCCCTTAGATACTCCTGCAAAATCTTCTCAATCTCAGAAGTCGGGGTGCTGCCATCATGCGTGAACTTGACAAACGCTCCGCCTTCTCTCATTCGGGGCAGAATCTCAGTGCTTTCGATTGGCAAATTTCGCTTAGCTTTTGCGCGCTGAATCACGGCATTTGGATCTGTTCCAGATATGGCCGGGCTGATGAGTCTGTCCAGTACCCTTGGCATGGGGAGGCCCATGATCTTGCGTATTTGAATAGGGAAGACATTGTTGAAAAACAGAATGCCTTCATTAGGTCCGGCGCTGATGTGGCCTGTCTTGTCCTCGCCTGCTTGAAGCGAGGCATAACGACCGGCTGCGGGCCATGGCCGCGATGCTTGCAGTCTTGACCATGCCAACTGCGAATGCGGTGTTATGGGTGTGGTTCTAAAGGCCCGTTAGGATCCATGGAAGATCTGTAGTAGTGTAAAGATTTTGCCTACCTCATCACACCACACTGCAATAGTCTTCGACCAGCATGGTATCGACCGATTTGTGGTAGCATGGTCACTTCTGTTACTATCGGGTCATTTCGCTCGTTATATGCCCAGCAAACTCGTCGATCGTTGTCTCGTGTTGATCGTGGTCAGTCGTTGGAATGGGAAAGAGCTGACGTCATTTTTGCGCCTCAATCTTGGCACAAATTCACAACTTGGTACAGCTTTCGCTATAGCTACATACACTTCGTCACAAAGCATCAAGATTTAAATAATGCAACATTCAAATTCAATTCGCCTATGTACACAGACCGGTGCGAAAATCTTGTAAAACATAGTACAATGCAAATGCCGCCCAGATGACTCCACAAACTTGAAAGAGGTATCTTGCAGGCAAAACGAGAGGAAATAATGCGATAAAAACTCCCAATGCCAACTCCATCCAACATCATACATCCGTGATCCGAAATCCCCTATATTGTGACCCATCTTTTCGTAACCTTTTTCTTTCGTTACACATTATAGTCGTACAAATGGTCTAAGCGGCCACGGGAATGGCGGCACCGCTACCCTTGCCCAGTTGCAGGGGAGTGGCCTTGACAATACCGCCGGTGACTGGCAGTTGAGTGCCGTAGCCAGTGAGGAACGAATCGACGTCACGAGCACACTGACGACCCTCGTTGATACCCCAGACGATAAGTGACTGACCACGACGGCAATCACCAGCGGCGAAAACACCGGGAAGGTTGGTGTTGTACTTGCCAGGAGGAGTCTTAATATTCTTGCGCGGGTCAAGCTCGATGGCGTCGTTCATAACGCGCTGCTCAGGGCCTAAGAAGCCCATGGAGAGCAGTACGATATCCGCAGGAAAGAATTGCTCGCTGCCCTCGACGTGCTTCATGTCCCAACCGCCGCTGGCTGACTTGGTCCACTCAACGCGGACGGTGTTGATACCCTTGACCTTGCCATTGCCATCATCGACGAAGTCCTTGGACATAACGCAGTACTCACGCGGGTCCTTGCCCATGTGGGTCTTGACTTCATTGTGACCATAGTCGGTACGGAAGATACGAGGCCATTGTGGCCATGGGTTGTCGCGGGCACGCTCTGGCGGAGGCTGAGGCAGCAGCTCGAAGTTGACAACAGACTTGGCACCGTGGCGGACGGAAGTACCAATGCAGTCGTTACCGGTGTCACCACCTCCAATGACAACGACATGCTTGTCCTTGGCAGAGATGTAGGCATCATCAGCCAATTCGGAGTCGAGGAGTGACTTGGTGTTCTTGTGCAGGAACTGCATAGCGTAGTGAATGCCGTCCAAGTTGCGGTTGGGGATGGGCAAGTCACGAGCCACGGTAGCACCAGTTGCGAACACAACGGCGTCGAACTCGCCACGAAGGGAGTCGAGAGTGACTTGGCCTTCCTCGCCGACGGTGACACCAGTTTTGAAAGTGACGCCCTCAGATGCGAGGAAGTCAACACGGCGCTGGACGACCTTCTTGTCGAGCTTCATGTTTGGAATACCGTACATGAGCAGACCGCCGACACGGTCAGCACGCTCATAGACAGTGACAGTGTGGCCAGCCTTGTTGAGCTGATCCGCGCAAGCTAGGCCAGCAGGACCGGAACCGATGATGGCGACAGTCTTTCCGGAACGGTTCTGGGGTGGCGATGGAACCATCCAGCCCATTTCGAAGCCACGGTCGATGATGGCGCACTCGATGGACTTGATTCCAACGGGGTCTTCGTTGATTCCGAGAACGCAAGCACCCTCGCAAGGAGCAGGGCAGACACGACCAGTGAATTCCGGAAAATTGTTGGTCATGAGAAGTCGGTTGAGAGCATCGCGCCATTGGCCCCTGTTCAAGAGTTAGCAATAGCTTAGTGTGTAGTTATATATCGACTACAACAGAAGGCAAACAAGGGTATGCAATAGCCTGAAGCTATGCACAGAGGTTTTCCGTTGCGATTGAAGCTCGACAAGCCTGTGTATAGCTTCAAGCTATCGGATCGGCTGCTGGCTATTGCACCCTGGCCGCAATCCGTCGTCGCCGACATGTAGTATCGAAAGAATACAACTTACTGGAAAACAAGCTCGTTCCACTTCGGGATGATGTTACTGACATGAAGTTAGCCTCGCTTAATATAGAATCCGTACATCGGTGTCTTACCTAATCGGGCACCCTGTATCGGACTGGCAGAAGGGAACACCACAGTCCATGCAGCGGGCGGATTGGTACTTCAGCTCGTCTTCGTTGAGACGTTGCGAAAGCTCTTGCCAATCACGAGTACGGGTCTTGGGGTTGCGGTACTTCTCCGAACGGCGTTGGTACTTCATGAAACCGCGGGTCTTGTCCAAGACAAGTGCCTTCTTCTTCTCAGCCTTTGCGTCCGTGACACTCTCTTCGATATCGAGCAAGTCGCTCTTCTTCTTCTCCTTGGCTTCGTGCTCGTGCTCAGCCTTGCGAGAGTCCTCGTGCGCAGTGCGGACAGGGTTGCCAGCGAGAAGAGGCAGAGGGTATTCGGACTTCTTCTTCTCAGCAGCCTTGGCCTTCTCCTCCAACAGTACGCGCTTGTAGTCGACAGGCATGACTTTCACGAAGCGAGGCAGGGCACGGGTGAAGTCGAGGAGAATACGAGCAGCCAGCTCAGAGCCAGTATAGTGGTGATGATCCTCAATCAAGCCGCGAAGGAAAGCAATCTCCTCAGGCTCCTCAATTCCAGAGAGTTCGACCATCTCCTGGTTGACCTTCTGCTCGAAGTCCTGGTGAATATCGAGGACGTAAGCGATACCACCGGACATACCCGCAGCAAAGTTGCGTCCAGTGGAGCCGAGGACGAGGACACGACCTCCAGTCATGTATTCGCAGGCGTGGTCACCAACACCCTCAACGACGGCGGTAGCACCGGAGTTGCGAACGCAGAAACGCTCTGCAGCGATACCGCGGAAGAAGCAGGTACCGCTCGTGGCACCGTACAGACATACGTTACCGATGAGAACGTTCTCTTCAGCGCGGTAGACGGCATTTCGGGGTGGGTACACAATCAGGCGGCCACCAGACAGACCTTTGCCAACATAATCGTTGGAATCACCCTCAAGCTCCAGGGTAACACCAGGTGCTAGATAAGCTCCAAAGGACTGACCAGCGGACCCACGAATGTTCACGTGAATCGTGTCTTGTGGCAGGCCAGCCTCACCGTAGCGCTTGCTGATCTGGTAGGAGAGAGTTGCTCCAAGAGCACGGTCGGTGTTGATGACATCGCACTCGATGCGAGCAGGGAGACCCTTCTCAAGAGCGAGCTCAGACTCTGCGATGAGCTTGTTGTCAAGGCGCACGTGGAGGCGGTGATCCTGCTTGCGCACGTTGAAGGTGGCAACACCGGGGCGAAGAGTGTGTGCTGGTGTCAGGATCAAAGACAGATCAATGTTTTCAGTCTTTGCAGTGCGAAGATCATCGCGTACACGTAGGACCTCGCAGTGGCCGACCATGTCGTTGATGGTACGGAAACCAAGCTTTGCCATGATCGCACGAAGCTCGTTGGCGATGTAGTAGAAGAAGTTGATAACGTGCTCGGGTGTACCGGCGAACTTCTTCCTGAGCTCAGGATCCTGGGTGGCGATACCGACAGGGCAAGTGTTTAGATGGCACTTCCTCATCATGATGCATCCCATGGCGATGAGAGGCGTGGTCGCAAAGCCCCACTCTTCAGCACCTAGCAGACAAGCAATGGCAACATCGCGTCCAGTACGGAGCTGACCGTCAGTCTGAACAATGACACGACCACGGAGGTCGTTCAAGACCAGAGTCTGATGAGTCTCGGCAAGACCCAATTCCCAGGGCAGACCAGCATATTTGATACCAGTCCATCGCGAGGCACCGGTACCACCATCGTGACCGGAGATGAGAATGTGGTCGGCCTTCGCCTTGGCAACACCAGATGCGACGATACCGACGCCGGTCTCGGAGACGAGCTTGACGGAGACACGAGCGCGGGGGTTGGAACACTTCAAGTCATAGATCAGCTGCTTCAGATCCTCAATCGAGTAAATGTCGTGGTGAGGAGGAGGGCTAATAAGGCCGACACCGGGAGTCGAGTGACGGGTCTTAGCGATAGAGCCAGATACCTTGTGGCCGGGAAGCTCACCACCCTCACCAGGCTTAGCACCCTGAGCCATCTTGATCTGGAGCTCATCGGCATCGGCAAGGTAGTTGGAAGTGACACCGAAACGTCCGGAGGCAATCTGCTTGATGGCAGAACGCATCGTGTCACCGTTCTCCATGCGCAAGCTACGCTCTGGATCCTCGCCACCCTCACCAGTGTTAGACTTGCCGCCAAGTCGGTTCATGGCTACGGCAAGAGTAGAGTGAGACTCCATGGAGATGGAACCGTATGACATGGCACCAGTGACGAAACGGCGCACAATGTCAGTCCAAGGCTCAACCTGGTCAATGGGGATCGGCGCGCGGTCCTCAAAGTTGAAATCAAGCAGACCACGCAGTGTGCAGTCCTTGATACGCTCGTATTCGGCGATAGAGTAGGCCTCGTACGACTTGTCGTTCTTGGTGCGAACAGCATCCTGGATGTTGGCCATGGCAGTAGGGTCGTTTACGTGCGGCTCGCCTCCATCTCGCCAATGGTACTCTCCAGTCTCTGAGAGGCCAGGAATCTCGACGATGGGACGAGTTGGGAAACCCTTCTCGTGCAGGGCAAAGGCGTCCTGGGCGATGAGGTCAAAGGTCATACCCTTGATACGCGATGCGGTTCCAGTGAAGCATCTGTCGACAACAGAGTCATCGAGGCCAAGAGCCTCAAAGATCTGGGCTCCCTTGTATGACTGTAGGGTAGAGATACCCATCTTGGACATGACCTTCAAGATGCCACCATCGCAGCTGTGCTTGTAGTTGTCGATGAGCTGCTCAGCGGTGAGCTTCTTGCGGATAAGGCCTTCACGATGCATCTTGAGAATACACTCGATAGCAAGGTACGGACTAATGGCGTCGGCACCGTATCCGACGAGGACACACATGTGGTGAACCTCGCGAGCCTCACCAGTCTCGACGACAAGGGCGACATTGGATCGCCACTTGTTGCGGACAAGGTGATGGTGGACCATACCGGTGGCTAAACAAGCAGATACAGGAACGCGGTCAGGCGAAGTTGCGCGGTCGGTGAGGACAATGAGGTTGTCGTTGTTGTTAACGCCCTGCGCGGCTTCCTCGCAAATGCGGTCAAGCGCATTCATGTAGCCCTCTGTGCCCTCGCTCTTGGGAAAAGTGATGTCAATGGTCTTCACCGTCCACGCAGAGTGTACCTTGGATGTGTTGGTCAAGGCTGTGAACTCCTCGAGCGACAGTACAGGTGATGGCAGAAGCATACGGTGGCACTGCGACTCGTCCATCTCAAGTAAATTACCCTGAGGGCCAACGTAAGCCTCCAGAGACATAACAATAGCCTCTCGGATAGGGTCAATGGGAGGGTTGGTGACCTGAGCGAAAAGCTGGCGGAAGTACTCGTAGAGCAAACGAGGCTGTGTAGCCAAGCAGGCAAGAGGGGCATCATTACCCATCGATCCAAGAGCTTCCTTGGAGTCTGCTGCCATGGGACCGAGAAGCAAGCTGACCTGCTCAAGCGAGTAGTTGAAGGCACGTAGGCGCGGGTCCTCGTGTAGCTTCGTCTCTGTCAGAGTGTATGATAGATCAACACCCTTCTCAACCACAGACTTCAAAACCTTGGGTAGAGTCAAGAGGTTCTTGTCGATCCATGCGCGGAAGTCGTTGCGCTCGGAGACAGTCTTCTTCAACTCAGCGTCGTCGACAATTCGTCCAGCGACAGTGTCGACAAGCAACATCCTTCCCGGCTGGAGCCTTCCTTTCTGAACGACACGCTCCGGTTCAATGGAGATTGTACCGACTTCGGAAGCGCAGATTATGCGATCATCGTCGGTCACGTAGTAACGGCAAGGACGCAGACCATTTCGGTCCAGGTTGGCACCACAGTACCGTCCATCTGAGAATGTGAAAAGCGCCGGTCCGTCCCACGGCTCCATCATACAAGCAGCCCACTCGTAAAAGGCTTGCTTGGCGGGATCCATGGTATGATTGCCCTGCCATGCTTCTGGTACCATCAACATGACGGCCTCGGGCAGTGAAAGAACGCCGTTGATTGTGAGCAGCTCGAGGACGTTGTCAAAAGCTGCAGAGTCAGATCCACCGTCCTCGATGATCGGGTAGAGTAGGTCAAGTTCTTCGGCGAAGAGGCTCGACTTCATGCCACCCTCTCGTGCTCGCATCCAGTTCTTGTTTCCACGCAATGTGTTGATTTCACCATTGTGAGCAGCCCATCGCAACGGCTGCGCCCGGTCCCGATAAGGAAGTTAGTACATAGACACGGAGATTATGATATGAAGTCTTCTTACCAACTTGGGAATGTGTTTGTGGAGAAACGCGAGTGCACGAGAGCAAAGTGCCCCTCATAGTCCACATTCAACAGATCGTGGTAGTATTCGTACACCTGGACAGGAGACAGCTGACCCTTGTAAACAATGTTCTTGTTTGACAAGGAGCAAATGTAGAACCAGTTGTGAAGGCCAATGACGTGTGTCGACCTCTTCCGTAAAACGTATAGCTGTCGCTCAAAGTAGCCATTGTCGTACTTTTTTGCCCAGTCCGCGTTGGGCTCTCGTCCTGTGCCGTATGCAGTCTTCAGAACGACGAAAGGCTGCAGAATGATGGGCTCTCGTGAGAGTGCAGCCGGTCCGAGAAGTGTGGAGTCGCGTGGTACCACTCTCCAGCCGAGTACTCTCAAGTCCAGCTGGTCTGCAACGTCCTCGAACATCGACTTGGTCTCCTCCAAGATTGTAGTGTCTGGCTTGAAGAAGAGGTTGCCAGTGGCGTACTGGCCGAGCGCGGGCAGTTTGTAGCCTTGCTCGCGCTCAAACTCCTTCAGGAAGAACCGGTGGGGGATGGATGTCATCACACCAGCACCGTCGCCGTCTCGTGCATCTGATCCGACTGCTCCTCTGTGGGTCATATTGCACAGGAGCGACCTGGCATCCACGATAATTTTATGTGAGGCCTTGCCTTTGATGTGGGCGGCGAAGCCTACACCACAAGCATCCTTCTCATTCTCAGGATCATAGAGACCTTGCTTCACAGGAAGAGCCCCGGCCCAAGATTTGTTCTGAAATTCAGGCCCATCTTGGTACTGAAAAACGGACGACTGCTCCTCTTCAATCTGGGTATCTTGTGGCAAGTTGGTGTCTTCCGCGAAAGTGACTTTTCCCATGGTATCGGCGTGGGCCGAAATCTGGGAGTGTATAGTGGGGTATCGTATAAGTGGTGGCGGGTCGCGCCGGCTCTTGAATGGTAGAAAGAAGTCTGTGAACAATCCGTTGTTAGTGTTTGATATCAAGCAGTGTTGTTGAGTGGTTGCGATGCGAGGTTCGAGGCTCGGAGCTTTTGAATATGCACTAGCTCTAGCCTCGAAAGAAAGAATGTATCGCCGCCGATTGGTGTCGCAAGCGTCTATCAATCCACCGCAAGCGCAAATGATGCTCTGGTTCGGTCACCCGCCAGAGGAGGTTTCCCAGAGGAGCGCAGATGAGACCGATGACGACGTGCGGGGACTGATAGCTGATCGTAGTTCTCCAGGATATACTGATAAGAACCGGCAAAACACGACACGCGGGGCTGTTTTCGAAGCAGCGTAGGCTGCCACTGGATTTCTTGCGCAAAGAGCAGCATGTACGTGGCCATGGGGTAACAGGTGCGACAAAGAAGGTTGGCGGCGTTGTTGACTTACTGGTTGGTGTACTAGGTATCGACGGAACTAGCAGTATAATCGCGAGTTCCGGCAGGCAACTTGTAGTTGAGGAGAACGAAACAGATGGGAAGCAGCGGGCGGTCGGCGGCGCTGGTTTATGAATAAACGGGAAGTGGGAGTGGGGAATTGTTCGCAGGCACGCTAGAGGTACCTTCACTTTGGACACGCTCGAGACCGGTAATTGGCTCCTGGAGGCACTGCCGTAGATGCCAGGGTGATCTCCGCCGTCTTCTCGGAGCGTTTGGTAATTTCACGGGGTCTTGGATGCAGTCTTGGTACTTTAATCGTACAGCTTTCTACGTGTCGCGTACCTCTTCTTCCTGTAGTGAGAAGCACATGCCAATTTTCCTCCCTCCGCAGCACAAGGAGCCGGCGATTCGCTCCCGTATGTTTGCAGCCAACGCCACTGCCTGACTGACGCCTTCATGACAGTGTGTTACGTGTCGAGGTCATCTTTAGCAATACTCGTATGCTGATTAGCTGAGCTGGCATGTTGGAACTGTTCACGCATTCGAAAATTACCCCACGCTCCTCACGCTCTTTTTCTGCCGAGTCGTGACAATGCTCGGCTGCTGATTGGCTTCGGCTAAGGCGGTCACTGCAGCTAGCAGAGCCGATACCGCAAGATGACAGCGTTGATGCGTCTCTCCCGCTGGCCCCATCTCCACTCCGCAGCCCACGCACCATGCCTGTCGCTTCATTCGCCGTCGGCAGCGCTTCGGTGGACTCCTCTGCAGTCGAGTAATTTCATGCTGTCTCTTATCGCACCGTGACGGCGGAACTCTGCGCCTCGGACCAGACGCGCTCGCACATCATTGGCCGGAGATCTGTTAGACCCCGCCATTGTCCTCCATTGTCCAGCGGAATGCAAGTATGTCTCGTGCGCATTCGTCGACATCATCGCTTCGTGCACAGAGTATATGGGCGACGATCCCCTGCGGTGCACAATGTCGAAAAGCAAATTCCTTTGCCTCATGATCCTCGCTCGCCTCAGGCTTGCTCGGGCGACGCCGTCCGCAATTGCCACACCTCGCAAAACAGCCTGGTCCAAATGATCGGGATAACTCGGAATGCTACCAGCTAACGGCAACGGAGTCCTCGTCTAGAATTTCGATGAGTCACGAGTACACACGATTCATCCATCTCACCTGTTTCCCGAGGATCATCTGTGTATCCAAGCTCGCTGGCCAGGCCGATGTCGCCTCATCCGCTGCGTGTGAAAATGGTTGAGCGGCGGATAATCGAGGAACGGTCGTCCATCAAAGAGGCACCATGATTATGAGCTAGTACCAGCAAAGCCATACAGAGGGCTGTGGCATGCAGACCCTCTGCCACAGGATTCATGTACATAATACATGCCTACTTCAAGCCTGATGGAATTAGCCGTGGACATCAATTCTCCCGGAGAAGTCTACACTTAGGCTTGACATCATAATATCTCCTCATGGGAATACGACCTACTTACAACGGGGGTCACTCTTCGGCATCCGAACATCTTGTCTCCCGAACTTTGTAAGACCCCTGTTCAAGTTGAGATTACATCCCCGTGATGCTTTGCATATTGCTCTTCCACACCCTCCTGCAGCATTCCGAGGGGCATCTCGTTTCAACATTCCCCGCCTCCATAGCCGACCATGCTTTGCACGTTGTAACCGGTCCGTCGTGTAATAGTTCGCCTGGAGGTCCGTGCGCGACAGAGATCTCAGAGCGAACATGGTTTATAGATCTCGTACCAATTAGCTGGGCGCTATTAGAAGGCCCTCAGGCGAATCACGATGGCGCTTTCAGCGCCTTACAACGCTCATGTACGAAGAGCCAAATGACAGAGTAAGCTTACGCCGGCACGACCGTTTCCGAAGCTCTCCGGGCATATTGCATCTACGAGTGTAGCCTTCATCATTGCATGAGACGATGAGATGTAATGAAGAGCGCTCTAGAACTGTATTCAATCAGATGCCGCAATTCAGCGTATCTCGCATCTATTGGCCCAAGCCCGACCCAAAAACCAGCGGCAGTCTCGCAAGGTCCTCCGTGCTAGAGCATTTCGCACATGCAGGGCACCCATTCTTGTGCATCTGACAGCTTAGACCCTGGCCAGACAGGGTGAGCAAGTACCCACAAGTTTTCCATGCTATTCAAAATCCTTACCGCATGCCCAGGTGGAGCAAAGAGAACATATCCTGTGAACGTTCGGCCATATCATTTGAGTGAAGCTTCTCCGACACCTCGCCTCCAATTACTAGAGCTAGGAATCTCATAACTGAAGGAGACGATGCACGGCGCCTCTGCACTTACGCGTTCAAATGACGTAGGGAATGCTTGCGTATTTTCCTGATAGCATTAGCTAAAGGCCTTCACGGAACACTCGAAACGCGAACAGGTTCAACACGAACCATCGTATATCACCAGGACGCACGATGAAGTCGCGTCTAGAAGAGCACACCCCCGGATCACATTAGTTCTGAGTATTAACAATGAAGGAGCTTTTCAATGAAAGCATGTGCAGTGTTCTGAATAATCTTAGGGCTTGTAGACACTAGGCAGCGGCAAAATTCCCGCCCGCTCTGCACCTAGACGATATATGCTGATACCTTTTAAAGCCATGCTTATTGAAAGCTTAAGAGGGAGCCTGGATGTATACGCAGGAGTAACATTCTCTACCTGATTCTGTAGAGATCCTTGAATGTACACGGGCTACCTCTTCACCCCGCCGTTGGGAAACGGCGGGCAGGAATTTTGCAGACGCCTGTTGGAGAGACGATGCTAATGGGCAGATCTTAGTATAGGACGCCCTCTGTCGTCGTACTATTAATCCACAACGGTAGTTCGAAGACACCGTCATTTAGATCCTTCATCTAGCCTCTGCATCATACTCTCTCCGATGATGTGTGGCACTGCAGCTAGGCACAATTCGGGATCATCCTAGGACAGCATTTGACCGATCGCTACGTGAAGAGTCGCCCGCGCAAGAAGTGTGCTAAATAGAGGAGCCTGAACATATACATATGTATCAAATACTCTGCGTAACTCCACAGAGATGTTTGAATATATACAGGCTACCTCTTCACCTGTTCTTGTCAAGAAATGGTGGGCACAAATTTTCCCGGCGCCTGGTGACTGGTGCGAAGGTATTGCCTCGTAAGTTGCAAGACCTTGCTATCGAACGCATGTGGGATGTCGCCATGGCCTTCGCACTCGGTCGAGTGTCTCGGGAGTTCGTGATTGTTAGGCATGACGTGGTGTATATGCCACTGAAGGTGGCACACGAATATCAATGGGACTATAAATCCTACGATGATGAGTAGCGTCTCTTTTGCGTCCAGCTACGCCTGTGTGCTTGTTTTGGCTGTAATGTTATTGATGGTGGACGGGCAATGATGAGTCACTTCGCTTTACTTTCCAGATTCGCCTGTGTGCTGCTTCAGTGTACATATTACATGTACGTACAAACAATTGATCGTTTGTCATTTCAATCCATCTCAGTGCTCTCGTGCTTGCTCAAGTCGCAGCAGAGCAGACACGAATTTCGTAGGTGCCTGGTGAGCTTCAATTTGCGACTTCCAAGGCCCAGGAAAACTGGATGATTGCACACTGTGGTCGCATAGATATTGACGTCCAGTACAGGTGAAGCGGTGGTTGAAGTTGCGGCGTCGCGGTGCTGAGGAGAATTCCAAGTGCTCGAAAGGGCAGCCAATAGCCCGAAGCTATACAGAGGATTATCACTACGCTGTAATTGTGACAGCAAGGCACCGTGTATAGCTCCACGCATCCTGATCGCTTTGTGTCGTGGGTGACAACCTGCAGTAGCAAGAATAGGCCCCGCGTGATGCTATTGTTTTACTCAATGTACAAGAAGTTACTTCATAGCCGAGGGCTATATACACAGGACTGGCCGTCGCAGTTGAAGCTCAGTGATCACGAACATGATTCCGATAGGCTTCCCGCGTGAGTCAGTTACATTTGTTCTGATGTGCCATGGCTAACACATTGCAGGGTCACGAAGAAGGTCGAGTACCAATGCACATTGACTGGCAAGGCTTTCCGATGTGAAGCTTCAACACGTGCCAATGGAGAGCGCCTTAAGAAGGTCGAGATTATCAAGGCACCCGGCGTTGCTTATATTCGACGCAAGCGAACCAAAAAGACGATCGCGATGAAGGCCACCGGAAAGCGATGGCTACCCGGAGCCAAGCCTCTCCATTGGTGAAATCGAACAGCGCACTCTCTCGGGTTCGAACATCACGGTTGTTCAACATGTTTCGACGTGATGGGCAGTGGACCTTGTCTGAAGGCTTCCACAACACATTTGACATACTTTTCTTCGACGTGCAATTGCGATGGGCAATGGCCCGTGTCCCACCGTTTCCACATGATATCTGCCAACTGGTCCTAGTATATAGATTTGAATTCCACATTGCCTCTGTCTTTGAATCTCTTCTTGATGATTCTCCCGACGTACATGCCAACATTGCCCACTTGAACCATTCCTTGTAAACCTACTTCGTGGAAGTGTACTATTTCCTCCCTTTTAATAAGTTGCGATTCCACGATGCGCATTTCTATTGCATCTTCGACTAGGAAAAGCTCCTCTGCAAGAATAGGTGGAGTATTATTAACGATCGTCTGGAGACTCTTGTCGAGCTAAGAATGCGAGAGAACGGGCTGGATAGAGAGTTTCACCTCCCTATAAGTCCTATCCGATCTCGCAGCATCTGTCATGTCCACACTACCTACAGTGACGAGGCTGATACGACTAATCATGACTTCTGCGTTGCTGCTAACACAACGTCGCCGCGCCGCTTCCTGAATTAGATCTTTGCAAATTGATCGCTAGTCGTACGATTAGTGCAACATTAAGTTAGTAACTTACGTCTGCGCCATCTGCGCTGTCATCCGCGCTATCATCGTCGCTACCCATTTTACGATCACGTTGTAGAAGTACGGGGTTATAGAAACCGGTGCCAGGCATCTTAGAAATGTAGCTAAGCAAATATTAGCTGAAATCAGGCTTTCAGAATGTCGTGAAATGGCAGGCTTAGAAGTCAACGATGCAGCTAGATGTAAAGCAGGGTCGCGACAGTAGATTTGGGGGTTATGAGAGGCTCTGGGATTCTGAAGGATGGGTGGGAAGATGTAGGGAGCTGTGGGGATGTGTAGAAATGTGTAGAACGCTGAAAATAGACGTGGCTATGAAGCGGATGTTGGGGTGGACAATAGTGGTGTCCTAGAAAGCGATGGAAGCTGATGTTCGTAGATGCTCAGCTGATACAAACAGCTGTCTCAAGATTGAAACTTGAGGTAGATCTGTGGAGCTTGGGGAGGAATGACATCGATGATCAGGGCTATTGAGGCAGGATTTGGGGAGGAGCGGCGTGGTCTGATAGTCTGCTGGACACCATGACACGTGAACACGAGAGTGAAGTTGGAAGAAGCATTGTACATTGTATGTATGGTCATTTCGTATGTTTATCTAACGCTCCTTCATGCGCTGGCCAGGAACATACCCTGGAGGTGGGATTCCGTAGCCTTCCTCGCCTAGCCTCTTGCCAAACTTCTTCTCATCCTTGTGGCTTATAAAGGGTTTCTGGCACAGGTGACAGGTTTCGTAACCAAAGCGCGAGCACTTGAAGCGTCAACGGCTGTTGCTGTTTGTTAGCATCAAGAACAGTATGTTGATGTTGGATGTGATGACTTACTTTAGGAAACAGGTTTGGCAGACACGTACGTCAAGCCGATCCCACCTCCACTTGTGATCACAGCTGTACTGAAGGTTGTCAACTACGACGGAAAGCGACCAGGTTATCTGATAGCCCGAAGCTATACACGGTATTACCACGTTTCGATCGTAACAGTAAGTCCCCGTGTATTGCTCCAGGCATCCTGATCGCTTTCTTTCCGTAGTGAGAACCAGCAGCACAGCATCGCTGGGCTTCAACTGGCTAGTAGCTGCTATCATACACCTTCCATCGTGATCGATGACTTCCAGTGCGAATCTCAAGGTTGCTAGCGCTATTACAACCAATTGCTTAGCGACCATCTCGCAAAAGGCGGTGAATCAAAAGCACTCCCGTCAACATATTAGTATCGTAAAGTTCATTTTTCATGTACGCTAAGTGCTATGCTTGTGCGACGTTTCCATACTGCAAACATGCTACGCTCAATGCGCGCGCAGCAGATGTCCAACCCCACCGCAGCCCCACTGGCAAGCGTACAAAGACTCCAGTATCTGCATGAGCCTGCCCGCTATCCAATGCCCAAAAGCCTTTTGTGTATCAAACCGAATCCAAATATGAACGTTGAAAAGTTCGTGATCGCGTGGACGGAGACCTGGTGTTTGTTAGCTACTTGCGTCTGATGCAGCGGAAGCGAGCAACGTACCAAAAGACGGAGAGTGCAATATGCAACTCTCTAGTCCTTCATCTCATCATCGGGGTCGACGAAGTCCTCGTCATCATCCTCCTCGTCGTCGTCGCCGAGCTCCTGGTTGGCCTTGGCGAAGTCGATGTTCTTGCCGCGCGTGCGGGATCCGATGACGTTGGCCGTGTCAATCTCTTCCATGTTGTCCTCATCGGGCTCCTCGACTATTCTGCTGTTAGAATGAAGCATACTCGCTGTTCACTTTGGAAGCATACCTTCGCCGGCCTGATGCGAACGAGTTAGCTGTTTGCGCCTGTGCATGCTAGATTCAGCGCGGAAAACGTACCTGCTCCTCAGCACCAGACTCGTCGCTGGAATCGTCGTCCATGCTCTCCTCTACGGTGTTGTCCTCGGGTGCCTTGCCCTTGCCTTTGCCCTCGGTAGCGGGGTCCTGGACGCCCTGCATCTGGTTGTCCTGTTGTGCAGACATGGTGATCGCGGCTGGTAGTGTGTGGGGTATTTCGAAGGGGTGCAGTGATCTGAGTGAGTGCGATTGAAGGGTCTGTGAGCTGTTTGTTGTTGCGATTGCAGAGCGGAAGAAGTCAAGGTGACCGCCTGCCATTTCTTCGTCCCATGCAGCTAACGCCACTAAACCGCATTGGCCATGATTGCCCCGCCAACGCGCCTTCTTGGTGTAGGAGAGCAAACATGGTGACAATTGGCTCGTAGCAATCCAGCTCCAATTGGATAAGAGACGGCACTTGATGCAAAGCGCTTACAGTACAGTTGAGTTCCAGATGCATTCTCAATGTTTGGTATTTTTTTCAACTCATAAACCCCAAAATGCAGTCTATCTGAGACTTGTTTTCCGTGAAAGTCGTTACCATGAATCATCGCCCTCCTCCACACTCATTGCTCAGTGGTGGAAAAGCCTAATGTGCTGCTCAACAAACGTGATGCCCAACTTTTCCGCCGTCTCAAAGACGGCACCATCATTTTGACTTCCTGTCGGCGCTGCAATGTATGCCGCACCGCTCCTCTGCGCCCTGAAAACGTTGTCGATGAAGGGGAAAAACGCGTCGGAGCTGACAGCGACACCCTTCAACTTTGACAGCCACTCTTTGCGCTCCTCTGCAGAGAATGGCTGCGGTACCTGGCCTTCTTCAAAGTGTGACTCAAAGTCTTCGCGCTCGATGCCCTCCTCAGGAACAAGGCCGGAGCAGAGGAGATCGATGGCATTGGACTTTGATGGGCGCTTTGTGCCCTTCTTGAAGTTCAAGCCGAGTGTGCGGGAGTGGAAGCGCATCCACCAGTTGTCTGCCTTGTCACCTGCGAGGCGCGTGCAGTGAATGCGGGCTGTGGTTATGTTAGGTTGTCTCTTTAGATCGTCATATTGTCACTTACACTGCTGGCCTGCACCAAGACCGATGATCTGACCGTTGAGCGCATAGCAGACACTGTTGGACTGAGTGTACTTGAGCGCAATGGTGGCAACTGTCAAGTCTCGCTGAGCTGACTCTGGTAGAGTGCCCGAGTTCTTGGGTACGATGACGTGGTTGAACGTGTCAGAAGGCACAATCTTCGCGTCGTTACGGTGTTGCTTGAGAGTGATGCCGAAGACCGTCCTTGTCTCCTCAGTCGCGGGCACGTATTCGGGATCCATCTGAAGCACAAGGTATTTTCCGCCCTTCTTCTTCTTGAGAATGTCAAGCGCCTCAGGGGAATAGCTTGGTGCGATCACACCGTCTGACACCTCACGGCTGATGATCTTTGCGGTGGGTAGCTACCACTTGTTAGCATTCGTACCTTCTGCTCAGGAATTCCCGACTTACATCGACCTCGTGCGACAGTGCAATCATGTCGCCGAAACTTGACATCCTGTCCGCGCCTCGGGCCCTAGCATATGCCTGGGCGAGGCCAGAGTTCTCGATGCCTTCAATGTCATCGACCATGTACACCTTGCGTTCACCCTCGCTCAGAGGCACACCGATAGCGGCACCGGCGGGCGACACGTGCTTGAAGCTTGCTGCAGCTGGATAGTTGAGCGCCTGGGAAAGCTCCTGCACCAAAGGCCATGCGTTGAGCGCATCGAGGAGGTTGATGTATCCCGGCGCACCTCCAAGAACCTTGAAAGGCAGTGGCTTTTCTGGCATCGCAACGGTCGCGGGCTTCTGGTGAGGGTTTGCACCATATCGAAGGGGCAGGAACTGGTTGCCATCTCCTGCGTACTTCTTCCTGAAGAACTCTGATATCGCGCTGTCGTATGCTGCAGTCTGCTCGAAGGCCTTCAGGGCGTACCGCTGCTTGCTCTGCTCTGAGACCTCGCCGTCCTTCTTAAGCTCGGTGAGGAGATCATGGTAATCGTTCGGGTCGCTGATGATTGTGACACGCGCATGGTTCTTAGCTGCGGCCCTGAGGAGCGTGACACCTCCAATGTCAATCTCCTCGACAGCCTCTGGGATGGTGACGTTGATCCTCGCGACAGTTTCGGAGAAAGGGTATAAGTTGCAGACAACAAAGTCGATCTTGTCAATGCTATTCGCGGAGAGATCTGAGTCGTCGGAGTCGAGGTTACGCGCAAGAATGCCTCCGTGCACTGCTGGGTGTAGGGTCTTGACGCGACCACCGAGCATTTCTGGCGCCTTGGTGATGGCAGAAACATCCTCAACAGGGAAGTTGGCTTGACGGATCATCTTCGCCGTACCGCCCGAAGCGAGTAGCCTTACACCGCATTCGTGCAGTCCTTTAGCCAGGTCAAGCAGACCTGTCTTGTCGTAGACCGATAGGATGGCTGTTGTGGTTAGTATTGATTGGCTCTTCGTACAGAAAGTGGGATTTACCTGTCTTTTGACCTGCCATGATGATTTCTCTACACCTCGAAACCTGTCAAAGATGTTGATGTAAAAGAAGAAGTAGTAGATCCAAAGGGGATTGCTACCCCAACGTGGAGATGCTGTTTCAAAAAAAGTTGCGCAGCCCCGCGATCCCGCGTCACTACCCCACCAGCTTGCTGGCTGTTCCTTCCGCGATCGGGATTGGTCAAAGCTCCCATCTCAGCGAAGGAAATAACTAAACATGCCATCGATCTCTGGCGCTTCAGCAGACTTCCCCCGAGCTAATTATTTATGGCAAGTCAAAATATGTAGGACGAATCGGCGTATCCCCTCTCTTCATCCCAAGCGCTTCGTGTAGATATCATGACCGTCAATTGCGTCTCAGCAAGCCTCGGCTGTGCGTGGCCGTGCTGGCTGTCTCAGTATCAGTGTCGAACCCGCTGATGCCCACATGAACATATTTTCGCGGGTAACCTACACAGGTCCTTGTCATATTGCTAGATCGGAGGCCTGATTCCATTCAAAGGTGGCAGCAAAGGCTTGCATACTCGAGGCCGTGCGCTGTTGGACGGCTTATCGTCAGTCGAATAACCGCGCAACTAACACGCTACGACAATATGTCCACACCGTCCGATACCCAGGAGATCATCAGCAACCTCAAGTCGGTGCTCCTCGAAGTCAATGGACATCCATACCCAGAGGTCGCGTGTCCAGATGGTGTGCCCAAACGCGCCTCCGTAGCCCTCATCCTACGTGTACAGCCCAGGTACTCGCATTGGCCCACGTCCTCAGAGAACGCGTCGTCTACTTTTTTACCAGACTCACCGACCAAGCGCCGTCGCTCTTCCGTAACCTCAAGCCACAAGCTGAACTTTGAAGACAAGCTCAATGCCTTCTTCGAACAGGACTGGGTGAAACATGGCGATCCTGAGCTCCTGTTCATCAAGAGAGCAACGCGAGTAGGCGACAAATGGAACGGCCATGTTGCACTGCCTGGCGGAAAGCGAGACCCTGAGGACGCCGATGACGCGGTCACAGCCATGCGAGAGGCCCACGAAGAGGTGGGAATAGATCTCAGTGATGGGAATGCAATAGAGGTAGGAAATCTGCCTCAGAGAATTGTTACTACAAGCTGGGGAAAAGTGCCGTAAGTTCCCTCGAATAACTGTGCACACGAAAATTAAGACTAATGTGTCCTAGATTGATGGTTCTGTGCCCTTACATATACATCCTCACCTTCCCGTCCTACCCAGCGCAGTGCCTACAACCGACCGAAGTAGCCTCCTCCCACTGGGTGCCCCTCCGCGCCCTCCTACTCCCGGCTCTTCGAACACAAGAATATGCCGACGTGAGCGCCCGGCTAGCAAAGTCTGAGCTCGGCATCAAGCGATGGTTTCTCCAGGCTATGCTTAGCAAAATGATGTTTGCTGCAATACACCTCGTACCGTCCAACTCGACGCATTGCTCTACAATACCAGACTTTATACTGGCGGACGAGCCATCGACGGGGCCCATGGCGCGACTCAAGGATACACTGAAGGGTATGGAAGGCGGTCCAAGAGACAAGAAGCCACCACTTCTGCTCTGGGGCCTAACATTAGGCGTGGTGAGTGACTTCTTGGAGCACATCCCGCCTCACAACGCTCTGGAGTTATGGACGTATCCTACATTTATAAGCTGGGACGTTCGATTTGTCATGTGGGCTATGTCGTATAGGTTCAGGCAGCAGAAGTCAAAAGAGATGAGCACGTCAAGCATGGCGAATGGTTCCGATCCTGGTACGCCACCGATACAAGACTTGCGAGGACTGGGTAGCGAAGGAATAGGAAGCCTGTACAACGAGAAGCCAGGCGAAGTAGGTATCGCAGGCTTGGGCGTAGGAAGAGGGTGGGGACGGACCGGAAGATCAAAGATGATTGCAAGAGGCGCGGCCGTGAATTCCATGTTGGAAGGATATTATCCTATCGTGAGAAAGGCCGTAGCTACAACACTTGTTGCGAGAATCGGCGTTGCTGCTCTTCTGAGCTTTGCGGCTTGGAAGACATTCAAGCAGAGCCGGTGGCGCTGATTTGATCTGATCTGTAGACCTACACCTACATAGTAAACACTTCATAGAGCGCGGGTTGCGAACTCTTAAACCTGTTCACGAAATATAGTGTGTTCGTACCATCTCACAAACGATGAGCAAACGCTATGACTTGGTGGATCTCGGATCTCCACATGCAACGTGGAATGGTGGCGCGAGTTGGAGCAACCTCGGCGGAATGGAGTCAGCGAATCAACCGGATCGACCTGTGCCTGAGACTAGCCGAGGACCCTGCAGGACCCGACTTTTTGCGATTGTGCAGAAGTCTCTGCTGGAACTTGTTGAAGCAATTGCTCGCCAGGCCAGGCTGTACTGGCTGTCTGAGAAACAGTGGGGAACCATGGCAATTGCAGATCTCGATGCCTCGCAACCAGCTCCGTTCTGGTGGGCTGCTGTACGCTGAAAGCGGGCCGGTAGAAGCTTGGAACCTGTGGGCGCCGACCTCCAGGCGAGCCCATGGAGAGCGCAGGGAATCAGCACGCCATGATGGGTGCAAACTGGCGGTCTGTCTGCCGACAAATGCCCCAATTCTGCGCCAAGACGGCGGCTGCAAGTGATCTGCTGCAAAAATGTGCGCCCCAGACGATACACGGGGCGGCATATCGAGGCTAGGGGAGACATGCTGCGCACGCCTCAAGACCTCAAAGACTCGCCCACTGCGTTGCGAGCGCATTGTCTGCATGCGTACAGTGCGGTGGCGAGAATATGGGGACAGTGTACAGTAAGGCAGAAATGGCTGAGAGCAGCTAGCAGTGAATGCTCAGCTTTCTGTCTCGAACGCCTCCTAGCACACCCTAACCTTCCCGAGCAGGCGCTACCAGGCCAGGGTCCACCAAAATTCCCTCCACCGCCTGCACACGCATCGCTCTTAAATTCTGCAGTGTCCCGCCTGCTGTGCTCCTCAACCTCTCCTGCCTCCTGTGAAGCTTCCTCTCCCTCGTTCGTTCGAGAGTCCTTGAGCTTTGTCGTGCTGCAACGAAGCCAATCTTCGTTCCCACTATCAGCTCAACAACCGACCTACGTCCCAACAAGACCTCAGCACTGGGCCCCTCACCACTACTCCCTCAAGTGCCCCGAGGTTCCTGCCGCCTGCACTCAATTCTTCACTGCAATTGATCCTGCAAACCCATCTCACCACCATGGCCACCACAACTGCCCGCGCTCAGGCGCCAGCCATGAAGAGGAACGTCACCACTGACTCCTCGCCCTCCACCCACGCCAACAACTCGCCGTTCGACTCGCCTACGGGTTCGGCTTCCAACACCTCGCTGTCGTCCCTCGACGAGAGCCCAGCTCAGTCCAAGAGCAACCGCGGTGTGCTTCTCGACACATACGGTAACGAGTTCGAGATCCCAGACTACACCATCAAGCAGATCCGCGACGCCATCCCCAAGCACTGCTTCGAGCGCTCGGGTCTCCGTGGTCTCGGCTACGTTGCCCGTGACATCGCCTCACTTGCAGCCATCTTCTACGTCTTCCACAACTATGTCACACCCGAGACGATTCCCTCGACTCCTGTCCGCGCTGGTTTGTGGGCCGTCTACACCGTCATCCAGGGCCTTTTCGGTACCGGCCTTTGGGTTCTCGCCCACGAGTGCGGCCACCAGTCCTTCTCCCCCTCCAAGGTGCTGAACGACACTGTTGGCTGGTTTTGCCACTCTGCCCTCCTCGTCCCATACTTCTCATGGAAGATCTCGCACGGCAAGCACCACAAGGCCACTGGCCACATGGAGCGCGACATGGTCTTCGTCCCCAAGACCCGTGAGGTCTATGCTTCGCGTATCGGAAAGATGATTCACGAGCTCGACGAGCTGACCGAGGAGACTCCCATCGCCACCCTTCTCCACAGCATTGGTCAACAGCTCGCTGGATGGCCCCTGTACATTATCCTCAACGTTACCGGACACAACTACCACGAGCGCCAGGCCGAGGGCAAGGGCAAGGGCAAGCACAACGGCCCCGGTGGCGGTGTCAACCACTTCTTCCCATCCAGCCCTCTGTATGAGCGCAAGGACGAGCATCTCATCCTGCTCAGTGACCTTGGTATCGCCATCACCCTCGGTGCTCTTACCTGGGTCGGCAAGAACTTCGGATTCGCCAACCTCTTCGTGTGGTACATCCTCCCCTACCTTTGGGTCAACCACTGGCTTGTTGCCATCACCTTCCTCCAGCACACCGACCCCACCCTGCCCCACTACGACGCTAACACCTGGACCTACACTCGTGGCGCCGCTGCCACTATCGACCGCGAATTCGGCTTCATCGGACGCGAGATCCTCCACGGCATTGTCGAGACTCACGTTCTCCACCACTACATCTCCACAATCCCCTTCTACCACGCCGATGAGGCGTCAGAGGCTATCAAGCCTGTCATGGGCAGGCACTACCGCTCGGACGTCGAGGGTGGTCCTATTGGCTTCTTGAAGGCCATGTGGAAGAGCGCTCGCTGGTGCCAGTGGGTCGAGCCAAGCGCAGACGCCGAGGGCGAGGGCAAGGGTGTGCTCTTCTTCCGCAACCACAACGGTCTCGGTGTACCTCCTCAGAAGCTCTCTGCTCCGGTGGCGAAGTCGACTGCTGGCCAGCGTGCGAAAATGGAGGTTGGCCCTGAGTCCGACAACGAGTAGAGATTACGATACGATATTATGATTTGTAGCAGGACTCTTTGCAGTCTTTGGCGGCGTTCTGGTTCAGCTCATTGGAGCTTTCTTATTATCATTCTATTTCTCGGGTGCGGATTAGAGCGTAGACAAGGAGTGCACCGAGGATAATATGGCGGCCCTATGAAATGTAGTGAAGAGGCTTGTAGACCTTTTCGTAGTAGTAGTAGTAGTAGTAGTAGTAGTAGTAGTAGTAGTAGGATAGATGAGTAACAGACAATCGAAAGTCCATCAATCAACCGTTACATGTCAATTAATCCTTGCACCGTGCTGTGTCGTGACATGCGCGGACATGCGCGAGGGGGAAGGTTCCCCGTAATTGCGCACGCGTTGCGTCAGCTCAGCTACCCTTCAGCACGTTTTAGTTCTTTAGTCAACCTCGAAGATGTAAAGCATGCACAGTATCATGTACCACGTCGATCTTAAAGAGGGCTCGATATCGTTGCAGACCTATGAGCAGCAAGCGGCGGCCACCCCAAGGTTTCGCGCTACGTGAGCAGCACGCCACAGTGTAGACATCATAGATCTTGAGCGGTGTCTGCAGCGTGTTCAAGTACCTGACAGAACGCTTGGAGTTTATATCTACGCCTCACCAAGGCTAGTAGAGCCTGGGTATAGTCACCGGACTGAAGTCATCTGGATGGTCTGCGAAGGAGCTGTGTATAACTTCAGGAAGCAGTACACAAGCCTGCCACTCAATATTGAGCGCGCAGTATCTTTTACACGTTCTGCCGGATCCATGTGTGCAAGGATCCAGGAAAAGATGTTGTGGTGACAAACTACAATCCGCAATAGCATTCAGTCTTTGTGGCGGACAGACAGCTGACACACCACGGTGTTGGCACATAAAAAGGCATGGGTGAAAGGACAGCAAAGGGCCGTTGTCTGATCCCATAGCCAGAGCGTACACACAGTTTTTGCCATGTCAAAAGGAATGTAGCGACGTTGGTAAGGAACAAGATATCATCAGAAAACCTCATCTGCTCCAGCTACCTCGCACGGTGAGTCGTGCTCTAGGACGCGTAATAGACCGCAGCGAGGTAGATGTCCAAGCTGCAGAACAATAAATTGCGACCGAATGAGTGACTTGCGAGCGAGGGGACGGGTGCGCGATTCCTTAAGTAGAGAATTTCGTGGCGCGCACGGACACCATGTCAAGGTCGCTGCTGCCAATCATGCCTGCGCGGATGGGGCTTACCCAAAGCGCAAGAACATCGTTCCAACGTCAACGACCAGGTCGAGCTTCACAGTGCACCAACCCTCGCCACCTGAAGCTTCACCATGCTGCGGCAACACCTCGTCCGGTCGCTGAAGAGGCCTGCGCTGCGTGCAGGATTCAATGGCAGCCGGGCCTTTGCTGCGTCCGCCACACGGCCCGCAGAAATCGAACTCACCATCGGTTTGTGCCACTGTCCATTGCTGATGAGGAAAGCTGCTAATCAGCATTACAGATGGAAAGAAGGTTCAGATTGAAGGTACGCGAGTCTCTGATGTACTAAGTAGGCTGCATATACGATTCTAACGCCCCAAACAGCCGGCGCCGCCCTTATCCAGGCCTGCGAAAAGGCCGGAGCTACCATCCCACGATACTGCTACCATGAGAAGTTGATGATCGCTGGAAGCTGTCGTATGTGTTTGGTGGAAGTGGAGCGGGCTCCCAAGCCGGTTGCGTCGTGCGCGTGGCCCGTCCAACCCGGAATGGTGGTCAAGACAGACTCGCCTCTCGTGCACAAGGCGAGAGAAGGTGTCATGGAATTCCTCCTCGCCAACCATCCGCTCGACTGCCCTATCTGTGATCAGGGAGGAGAATGTGATCTTCAGGACCAGTCGATGCGATATGGTGGCGACCGTGGACGATTCCACGAGATCGAGGGCAAGCGTGCCGTGGAAGATAAGAACGTTGGACCTCTCATCAAGGTAGGACGGCCAGCAAGCTCACAAGAAGCGGCATGCTGACTAGGCCAGACTTCCATGAACAGGTGTATCCACTGCACACGATGCGTCCGCTTCTCCAACGACATCGCTGGCGCACCAGAATTCGGTTCCTTCGGCCGTGGCAACGACCTCGAAATCGGCACCTACATCGAGACCGCCCTCGACTCCGAGCTCTCCGGAAACGTCATCGATCTCTGCCCCGTCGGTGCCCTCACCTCGAAGCCCTACGCATTCAAGGCCCGTCCTTGGGAACTTTACAAGACCGAGACCATCGACGTGCTTGACGGTCTAGGTTCGAATGTCCGTGTTGACTCCAGAGGTCTTCAGGTCATGCGCGTTGTTCCACGGCTGAACGAGGACATCAACGAGGAATGGATTAACGATAAGACCCGTTTCGCCTGTGATGCGCTTAGCACACAGCGTCTAGTCAACCCGCTCATCCGGTCCGAAGGCTCCTTCCAGCCCGCCACTTGGGAGCAGGCACTTGTCGAGATCGGCAACGCCTACAAGAAGATCGCACCGAAAGGCAACGAATTCAAGGCTGTTGCTGGCCACCTCGTTGAGACGGAAACACTTGTCGCCATGAAGGACCTCGCCAATAGGCTGGGATCAGACAACTTGGCTCTTGACCAGCCCGGCGGTAGTAAACCCATTGCTCACGGCATCGATGTCCGGTCCAACTACTCCTTCAACTCCAGACTCTACGGCGTGGAGGAGGCTGATGTTATCCTTCTCATCGGTACCAACCCTCGACATGAGGCTGCTGTACTCAACGCCCGCATCCGAAAGGGGTGGTTGAGGTCCGATCTCGAGATTGGCGTAGTTGGCGAGGACTTCGAGAGCACCTTTGAGTACACAAACCTCGGAAAGAATGCCAATGACCTGAAGACTGCCCTTGCTGGAGACTTTGCCAAGAAGTTGCAGTCGGCTAAAAAGCCCATGATCATTGTCGGAAGCGCCGTTGCCGAGCATCCCGATGCGAAGTCATTCTTCGAGCAGGTTGGCTCGTTCGTGGAGAAGCACAAGGCCACTTTCCATGCTGAAGATTGGAATGGTTACAACATTCTCCAGCGAACAGCATCCCGAACTGGAGCATATGATGTTGGATTCACTGTGCCCTCGCCTGAGGTTGCTAACACGAAGGCCAAGTTTATTTGGCTGCTTGGTGCAGATGAGATTAACGAGGCCGACCTGCCCAAGGATGCCTTTATCGTTTACCAGGGCCACCACGGCGACCGAGGTGCACAATTTGCCGACGTCGTTCTCCCAGGTGCTGCGTACACCGAGAAGTCTGTCACATACGTCAACACCGAGGGCCGTGTACAAATGTCCCGCGCTGCTGTCGGCCTTCCCGGCGCTTCAAGGGAGGACTGGAAGATCATTCGTGCTGCTTCAGAATACTTCGGTGCTGAGTTACCTTATGACGATGTTGAAGCTCTCCGTGACCGCATGGAGGAGATCTCTCCTGCGCTTCGGAGATACGACCTCGTCGAGCCTGTGTCACTGCCCGGCTTAAGCAAGGTGCAATTAGTCGACAACAACAAGGGCGCACAAGCATCCGGTCAGGCTCTTGAGCTGCCAATCAAGAACTTCTTCTTCACAGACTCAATATCGAGAAAGTAAGTATCTCAATTGGAACAATTAACAGCTCATGCTAACTATAATACAGCTCACCGACGATGGCACGTTGCTCAGCGGCGAAGGCGGAGAAGAACCCAAAGACAAACTTCATGGCCCCTGGTGAGCCCTACCCACAAGTGGGTTACGGTCCCGACGTAGCAGCAGCGGCGAACATATAAGTTTGTTAAGAGGGGACATTGGCGAATCCTTGTATATAGCCCTGCGAAACCTTTCCTTGAATTCTGGCATGCAGTCCGCACCGAATGAGTGCACACAATTATCAGTATGTTTGTTCAATACCCCTTGCGCGATTTTATGTGCCAAGATAGCCGAATGCTACACACGAAGTAGTAGCAAATGATGCAACAGGCGGCAACTCACTCAATGACCTGAATTTATACACAGGGTGTTGCCGTTATGTTCGAAGTCTGGCGATACCCTTATAGCTTCCGGTTATCGGCTCAGCAGGACCCTATTCACATTGCGTCGTGGTGACAGTATCGCTAGCTCAAAGACCAAGCAAATAATCAAGCTGCAAATACTGCCGTCAAGCTGTCAGCCAAGGCGCTAACATAATCTGGGGATCTCCAATCGTGCACTGCCTCTCACCACCTTTCTCAAACAATTCCCAGCCATTCCAAGCAAGAAGAATTCATTCTCAGCCTGGTAGAACTGTCCAATGATCGCGACTTCCCACACACGTCTTGTTTGCTTCGGAACAGGAAAAGTGACATAAGCTTGGCTTGCAGGACCATAAGCGTGCAGTCAGGAAAATCCCGCATCGATCATGCCTACCCTCGCGATTACGAATTTCAACATTGTGTGCGCGACTTTGGGAGGCTTCATCACTGTCTTCGGACTCGTGTCATATCTCTTGAAAGAGAAGTTCTACCTCTCTGAAGCATGTAAGCAAATGTCTTCACCAGAAAGCTTATCTGTATATGCTAATCATGCACTAGTAATCTCGCTCGTTGCGGGATTCATCTTCTCGCCACATGCGACCAATTTTGTGCGTCCGGAGGAATATGCGCTGCAAGAGCCGGAGGTTTTAGAGGCTATCACGCTCTATTTCACACGTCTGGTTTTGGGTGTACAACTTGTTCTCGCAGGCGTGCAACTCCCGTCCAAGTACTTGAAGACGGAATGGAAGAGTCTCGCTCTCCTGCTTGGACCAGGAATGACGGTGATGTGGATCGCTACTAGTCTACTGGTCTTTGCATTCGTCCCGCATATCAATTTCTTACAAGCTCTTGCGGTCGGCGCATGTGTCACGCCTACGGACCCTGTGCTGTCAAATTCGATTGTGAAAGGCAAGTTTGCAGATAAGAATATCCCAAAAGAGTTGCAGAAGATCGTTATTGCCGAATCGGGTGCGAATGATGGCCTAGGATACCCATTCTTGTTCCTGCCGCTGTATCTGATCATGCATATTGGACACGGTGGACAAGGCTCGGAAGATAGTGTCAAGACCGCAATAGGCTTGTGGTTTGGAGAAACATGGGGATACACTATCATTCTGAGTGTGGTATACGGTGCGGCAGTCGGGTGGATCGCGAAGGAACTCCTGCATTGGGCCGAGGAGAGGAAATATGTTGATCGTGAGAGCTTTTTGGTGTTTGCAATCACGCTGGCTGTAAGTGACGAAAAACCTGTCGAAGAAATGATACTGATACTATGCAGCTATTTATCGTCGGTACTGTTGGGATGATTGGCAGCGACGATGTGCTTGCGTGCTTCATCGCTGGCAACACCTTCACGTGGGACGATTGGTTTCGGCTGGAGACGATGGATGACTCTTTCCAGCCCACTATCGACATGCTTCTCAACGTAACCATTTTCATTTGGTTCGGTGCCGTCTGCCCGTGGGCTGAGTTCGCCCACAATAACGTCATTCCTATCTACCGTCTGGTCTTCCTCGGCATTCTGGTACTGCTGCTTCGACGGCCACCGATTGTTTACGCTATGCACAGATACATTCCTCAAATCGAGCAGAAGCGACAGGCTCTTTTCGTGGGCTTCTTTGGCCCGATCGGAGTCAGTGCAATTTTCTACCTCTACGTCAGCCTAGAGTTCCTGAGGAAGATCAAGGTGGATGGAGAGATCAGAGAGGACGCGCAATATCTGATTGAGGTGATGAATGTGGTAATTTGGTTTCTTTGCATCTGCTCTATCGTAAGTCAACAAAAGCCATATCTTGACCAAGTCTGACACTCTGTACAGGTCGTCCATGGCCTCAGCATCCCGATGGCTAAACTCGGCTTCATCATCCCAAGGACACTATCCAATGCCCTATCCATCGCACGCAGTGAAGAAGACGACCCCGTCCCTTTTCACATCTCAGGACGAAACGAAGACTCGGATGCAGAAGCCAGACTCCGCAGACGCACGGGAGGACTGCGTAGCGGAGATACGCTACCTCAGCGTGTGGTGCGCATCGGGCGGTCAATCATCCCCTCAGGCCATGGTTCGCGAAGTACTTCCAGCGCAACTTCTCAAGCTCCCACACCAGCTCCTCTATCGGCAGCTGCAACTCAGGCTCGAGATGATCAAGAGCCTACAAGGCGCAAGGTGGTGAATGATGAGCCGCGTAGTTCTCAGGAGATACAGAGGACAATTCGCTTCGCACATCAGCAGCCGCCTGTTGCAGGCAAGGACTAACAGTCTGTAGTCAATGCAACTTACTGCCGTTGATCGACACATAGCGGCATTGCAAATATTTTTGGGGCATTGGAAGGGCGAGCTGTGGAATTGTGGTTGCTATATTGATGCCTAAGCTAGTAGGATGTAGTCATGGGTAGGTTAATTTGATATGAAATGAATCTAAAAGTAGATCATCATGCTTTATTTGGGTTTCTATCGAGACGCCTTCCATGTATTCAACCGCAACTCTTCTAACGTAGCTTCGCCTGACCCTCCTGCTTTGGCGCGCGAGCAGTGCTTGCGCTGCCAGAGTCGGTCTTGCCAGCCATCCAAGACGCGAGATCGAAGTTCTGGAGCTGCTGGGCAGTGTTCGTGGTACCTGATCCGAGGACACCGTTCTTCTGCATCTCCTCGAATTCCTGCTTCATTTCCGGGTCCACTACATGAATGTCAGTCCTGCGTGTAACTCGCGTGCGTCGTGAAACTTACTGTTCTCCATGAGCTTGGGCATTCCAAACATCAGACCCATAGAAACGACCGCCATGAGAATCATGGGGTTCTTCAAGAAGGACAATGGCGAGACTGTACTCGTTAGCACCGTCCAAATATCACCTGCTCCGTATGAAGACTCACATCCACCACGCTCTTGGTAGTAGTACTTCGTCCCAACCACCCTGGCCTCAACCACCAGTCCATTCCCACCTTCACCCCTGCTCTCACCCTTATTATCCCACTCATTCCCCAAGAACGTCTGCCACGCCTTCACAACCTCTTTCTTCTCCCCGCTGCCCTCAACGGCCTCCTCGAGGCTGACATCGATGCGCAGCGGCTCGAAGATGTAATCGCGGCAATGCACGGTCGCGAGATACGAGCCCTCGCTGACATTGGCGAAATTAAACGTGTTGGAGCGCGTGAGGTAGGCGTCGAGAGGTTCGCCGCTGGATTGCAGGGTTGCGTGCGTTGTGGATGGGAGGGTTGAGGGGTTTAGAAGCCCGGTGGTGGGAACTTGGAGGAGGAAGCGGGCGGCAGATGCGCTGGTTGCCAGGGAGGCGAGAGTTGCTATTGAAAGCTGCATTGTGGAGTTGTGCGCAATTGTCTGGGAAAGTTGATGTGGAGGGTTGCGCGGTTGCGATGGTTCATGATCCGCTTCGTCATTCGGAGAAAGGTAACACCGAGATGTTCGGCTTAACACTACAAACCATCTATGCTAATTTTGTCCTTGACTGCAGTCTTTTACTTCTGTTTGTTTTATAGATATGTGCTCATTTGCGTCACTTTACGCTACGCAGCCATGAGTCGCTGGAGAAGGTCATTTGGGCGCAGGCGACGAGATCGTCTTTTGTCATCTCACATACCCAACGGAACATCATGACAAAATCCGCGGGACATGACCATCAAATTGTTAATTGTGGTTGAATTACTTCTCCAGGTAATAGCCAGGGGGATATGGGATACTTACTCAATGCCTAGGTGGTGTACAATTCCAGAGTGTTCTACAATGCCTGCATGGGCGTGGTACGTATAGATCACTATAAAAGACGCGCATACGTATTCGGGAAACAGCTTTGACAGATACTTCGTTTCAAATTGCGAGATGGAGGTTGCTATTGTATGTACAGCCACGTATCAAAGCACCGCCACACAGCCACGGCGGTTAGGCCCCTGTCCGAGTCCTTCAGCCTGACCGGTATGCCAACTTCTTGCATATATGAGCCAAATGCGATCATGATCTTGTGCGATACCAAAGTATCACCGCAGATATGGCGGAGCTCGCAGGAAGTATCATCGGCATTGTATCGGCCGGCACCAAGGTCGCCCTTGTGCTGTCCCAACTCGCTTCTGATATCGGTTCAGCCGGCCAAGAAGCCCGGATGATCAGCAGTGAGATACGCACATTTTGCACAATACTGAACACTCTCAAGGATACCATGGACAAGATTAACGATTCGAGCTACTATGCTCACTGTTCCGACATGGTTCGCGACATGACCACTGCGAGCGTGGACATGTTTACCGAAGTCTTGAATGCGGCAGAAACTCTACGAAGCATGACCAAAGGAAAAGATGGGAGAGATGGGAAGTTCAAATTCGTCAGTCGAGTCAATTGGGTAATCTTTCAAAAGCCAAAGATAGTTGTTTTGAGGGCTGCGATTGAAGCGTACAAGTCAAACATCGCCTTGATGCTAGGTACGATCAACACCGTCGAGAAGGTTGCAAGAAGGACGTGCGTACAGCTGCTTTGATCCCTTGCAACATGCTCACATAAGTAGATCCATTCCACAACACAACGGTAACGTCGCCGAGGACGATCAAGAGCGGGCCACTCTCCAAAGCCTTGAGCTGGACCATCGCACTTCCCTGATCAGCCTGGAGCAAGCTGAGCGACAGTACGAGGAGCTCTCTCTGCAGTATTCAGCAGAAGATTCCGATTTTCCCGCAGAGTATGCTTGGCTTGATACCATCATGGACACCAACGTCGTTGTCAGCAAGGATTCATTCTCCTGTAATGTATCACAACATGCAACAATACTACAGATTGCACGGATGGAAGTGAACTCTATAAGAGATAGTCTCACGCGAAGCTCGTGGGGAGAGGACAGTCTGCAGGATCAAGTTGTTCGACACAGCCAAAGGCTTTCGAAATTAATGGAAGAAGACCATCGGAGGCTATCACAGCGCTGGTCGGCCTTAATGCTTTCAAATTATGATGGCTCTGACACATCGTTGCATGGCGAAGGCTTCCTTGGTCCGGCAGTTGAAGTCAGCGATGAGCCAGTGCCACCAGGAGCCCATATTACGTTCACCATGCCTGGACAAGAAGCCACCTACATGCAGTTCAAAGTATGGCTTTTGAAGCAACCCTGGAGTTTACAAGACCAGATCCTAGAAGCTCTCAGGTCGGAACTTTTCTCAGATCGGCTTTCGAAAGACCAAGCTAGCGCTCTCGACTCGGTCTTGGCGCAATCTGGAGGTAGGCCAAACGGCTTCGATGATGCCACTCCACTGGACTTGGAGCTGGGAAGCCCCTCTAAGGCGAAACTTCACGCTATCTCAGAAGAGGGTAAAATCGAACATGTGGCTAGAGTGGATAGTCAAGAAGACAATGTCGCAGAAAGTGAGCTTTCCGACACTATATCGCTGACGAAAGCCAACATTGTCAATGTTCCTTCCGAGATTGTGCAGGCCTGCATTCGGAAGCGCACGCAGACGCTAGATCTGAGCTGGAATTTCATCCGGACTGTGCCACAGAGCATGGGTCTATGCACAAGCCTCCGCCGTCTAGATCTTGGATACAATCATCTCCAGACCATCCCACAGCCACTTCTTTTTCTAAAGTCTCTTGTAGCGCTAGACTTGAGGGGAAACATGCTATGTGCCATACCAAGCGCGATAACACGTTTGGCGGCACTACAGTCTTTGCTCCTCTCCGACAACAGGATCCAGGGTTTGCCACTGGCTATTGGTGGAATGAAAACGCTACAGATCTTAGAGCTACCGAGAAATCCTCTTGTCTTTCCGTCGGCAAACGCTTTCTTTGACATGCGCCGCTCGCTCCCTCGCGACATGTCACTCGATCAGCGACAATGCGATACAATCGATACCGCACGACTCAAGTCTTATCTGAAGTGCTATCCTGCTGATGATATGACGGGTACGTATGGTAAGTCAATACTTTCGCCCTTGGCTATATTTCAACCTGTGTACAACCTAAGGTATCAGCTAAAAAAGCGTAGCTCAAGCCATTGCAGGCAACCTCTCCGAAGACGCCCTTCGAGTCCAACTTAGAATACAGGCGAGATCAATGGCGCGTTACAAAACCATTGGTGACATATGCGATAGCAACAAAGATGCCACGAGCTCGGACGAAGCCATGTCATTCAGTCAGAACGACGATCCGCATGGAGGCTTACTGAACCTTGAAGATATTGACCACACACTCGGGGTAGATGCACTATTGAGTCCGCGCATTATGGTGGATACCGTGAAAGGAGCTTCCGCGTCGTATTCTTTGAAGAGACACGATATGTATGACCACAGAAGGTCACGGTCGCACGAGGTGTCGAGCAACAGAGGTACGATGCTGTCTACCAGATTGACGGTTAGCAGAAGGTTGCAAGGACACAACGTCAGTCCCGAAGTCGCTAGCAGGAGTACTAAAGTAACAGAAGACGATGCGGACTCATCGTGGGCTTCGTTCTCCAAGACCATACCAGAGGTGATGCTCCAGAAGCGAGATACTGATTGGCGGAGCGGTCCAATGACGGCGCCCATGGACGGGATGCATACACCAGCCAGTTCTCCCAATGAATCGACAACTAGACCGGAGTCATATTCTGGCCAAACGCCCCGAAAGGAAAAGCGGTATTCCATGATGTTTGCCTGAGCGAAATACACATTGTATGTGACCATCAGTAGTATCGCAAAGAGGGGCCTGGATAAATGCAATAATGCCATTGACCAGAGACTGATGAATGATAAGCCGTGTTCGGGACATACATGGAGTCTATGTTATATTATGCTCTGACCCATCGCTCTATGCTCATCTGAGAACATTCATTCATCCTTCGTGAACGCAGACTGCTGTCGCCATTTCTCGCCGTAACGTAAAATCAATATAGGGATCGTTGCAAGAACCAAGCTCAGCGCACCAAGGCAAGTAAAACCCCAACCGTATCCAAGAAGCTCGACCAAAGGAGCTGTCGTGAGCGGTAGAAAAGTGCCCGCTAGACATCTCGTGACAATAACGCCTGTCATCGCGGACGCAGAGAAAAGACCAAATGCATCCACGATGTATGCCTGAAGCGGAATGATGGTTAGAAGGATTGAAAAGTCCAACAGACCGGCCGCTGCGAGAAGCAGCGGTACCGGGAGTCGAAGTTGAGCTATCCATCCGTACGCAGTGATAAACAGGGGAAGCGCCAGGCCGCCGAGCATCGCCAGAGGAAGTCGATACTCCGGCTTACCCTTCGCGTCGTCAGATCCACGGAGCTTAACATAGATCCTGTCGAGACCGAAGTGGCAGAAAATGACAGCCAGAAAAGAGCCGAAACCTGTGAAAGTGGTGAGTAATTTGTGACGACAAGCCTCCTTTCAGACTTACTCATCGACAGGAAGGCAGATCCAACCTGTGCGGGTGCAAACCCATACTCTTCCTCCAAGACTTCGGGTAACGAGATACACATGACGTAAAAGTAGCTGAATGCGATAGATGCAAAAAGCGACAGCAGCATCAAAACGCTTGATCCGAAGAGCACCGAAAACGGGCGGGTGGCGGAGTGCCAAATCTTCAACGCACCTTCCCGCTTGCTAGTGGTCTTGAGGACTTCGAATTCGCCGCTTTCCTGCTGTATTCTCTTCACCCTGCGCCGCAGAATGGCCATCTTGTACGTCTCTTGGAAGCAGGTGAGAAACAAGATCTCGCACAAAATAGCCAAGCCAGCCGCCATGTACATCACCTGTCTCCATCCGAGAGTCTGCGCGATTGCACCACTGATTGCCGGGGCAATAGCGCCTCCGATGAGCGGTGCAAGCATGATTAGACTCATTGCGCTCCCTCTCTTCTCGCTCTCGAACATATCGCCGATGATCGCCGGGTTGAGTACGTTAGCGGCAACAGCAATGCCCGTCAGCATACGTGCTGCAATGAAGAGTTTGGAAGATTGCGACTTGGCGGCGACAAGAGTAAAAATAATGAAAAAGACGTTGCATCCATGCATGACGGGAGCACGACCGACGACTTCGGACAGTGGGGCGTTCAGAAGAGGTCCAGCGGCCTCGCCCAACTCCCAGATGGTCACCAATAGTGCTGATGTCGATGAGGAAGAAGAATGGCCATCGAGATCCTCGACGATTCGGTTCGCAATGGGTACGACACCGATGCATGTAAAAGTTCTGCTCTTGCGTTAGCTTTGGTGCTTCAAAAAGATCGCATTCTCTTCAAGTAAAGACTGAAATGGGACGCGATGCCGCGCGATTGATGCACACCACACAAAGAGAAGGAACATTGAAGAAGAAGAAGAACATCGAAAGATGAGAGGTAGCGACGAGATTCATGTAATCAAGAAAGACAACCGGAACATACACTGTAAACGCCATGCTCGCAAGCAACAGTACGATGCACCATTTGAATGCAGGACTCCAGTTCCTCGGGTCCTCAGGGTCCATGGGCTCGAAATCCAGAATGACTTCATCATGCTTAGTATGGTCTTCGGTGATTTGCCTCAGCAAAGGCTGTTCTTCGTCCGGAATCGACATGGTAACGAAATTCCAATTGGAAGTGAGTGGTGGTGAAATGAGGGTGGAGTACCAGAGTTAAATATGTATAATCGGAACTTTTTTTTCGACTCATTGCCTGTCCTTGCCATAGGTGGATAAGCGGCGCCCTTGTCTACCACGCCCTACATGGCACTAGCGCAAAGACAGCTTTATCAGCACGCGCTTACTACCCCACCATGACCGATCAAGCTTATGATTGTTGGTCAATATCACTTTACATTCTAGATTTTGTTCTACATTCTTGCTTCGATCAGAGAAAGTGCAACAACTACGAACGAGCTGGTGACGACAGAGAATTTCGATGCTGCGTAACATGAATGCTTCTAATCCGACCGTTTATAGCCGAGGTGGGTCTTGTTGGAGCCGACGACTCACGCCATCATTCCTTGAAGTTATGGTGCGATGAAGGCCGAATGCGCGCGGTCTTTTTCAGATGCAAACTTCAAGCACATATCTGATGATCAGCAAAATTTCGCCTTGTGTTTCTAGCTATCAGCAGTCCGCTCTTTCAACTCTCCGCTTGCAGGATGGCAGGTTATCGAATATGGAGGCAAACGGAACAGCGGCACCTCATAGCCTGAAGCATTTACACCGTGTAATCAGGATTTGATCATAATAGCAAGACTGCGGGTACAGGTCCATGCCATTAGATGCGCTACTTGCGTTTGCACTTTAATCAAAATGAAGAACACTAAATCATGGTTCGATTCGCAGGCGAACGATATTCGATTTTTTTTAATGAAGCACCTCACGTCAGTATGGGCTACGACGTGCTATCACCTTCGTCTTTCCGTCTTCTTGCGAGACCGCCATCTCCAGTACGCGCATCAATCACCCCGGAGGCGCCCAAGTCAAGTTGCAGTGGCGGACTCTGGGCTTCCACATTGACGTACGCTCCCTTGGTTTCAACACGCCGAAGTTCGACATCAGAATTTCCGTCATCACTAATTGGGCTCTGTGTTCAGTTCATACCGTCCTGAATCCCTTCTAGTTCAACCAGTCCATCAATGTGCCGCAACGCATCATAATCCTTTGCATTTACTGGACCTATCGGAGGCAATAGTCCTTCATTGCCAAGATTTGCTCCAATTCGAGCTATTGCCATAGCATCCAGAGCTCCGGACCACGTGGGGACGTGGTAGATGTAGTAAGCAAGATACGCAAGGCCAAGGAGCTGCAGTGCTATCACAAGAGACAACGTTATGACTACAGCCTTGTCTAGCACAGGCTTCTGCACCGTCATACCTGGCGAGGAACGAATTATACGACCCTCATATCCTTGGTCGGTTTCATCTCTTGCGGCCACATCCAGCGAGTAAAAGGTCAGGAGTGCTCGATTAGCAGCGAACAGACTGACTTGTAATAGAGATTCGACCGTCTCCATAACGTTCCTGTCCACATGGCGTTGAATCGGGGCAAAGCTCCTGATCCATGCGTGTATGACTCCTAACCAGTCGGATTGCCGTGTTTCGAGCCCACGAAGAATGTTTTCATGGTTCAATCGGCAAAACTCGGATGCGCGGTGATTGGAATAACTTGAACGGACGAGACCAAAAGGCATTCCTGCACAAGGCTGATGCCATGATACCGTAGTTCGGTCTTTCGCAGATTCCCAGGTCATGTTTGCGGTATAGACCACTGCGTTGTGGATCCATGACGTGTTTCCAAAAAGCGCGATTGCAGAGGTAGTCAGTGGTCCTGATACTCGCCATTCGCCGGACAGACTAGCTCCGTGAAAGAATGGCTGAGGACGGTCTTCTCCTTCATAATCATCCCTGAACTAATTAGCGAGGATGAGGAACAGCTTCGGCTTGCGTACATCTCTGATGGTATGAATCCGTTGTAGTAATCTGTCTCGACCCAGTCGTTGGAATGCTCTTCCATTTGGTCGCGACTCGGCCACTGCGTCAGCAACGGACTGTAGGTATTGTTGTTGTATAAGTTGCCCAATTCGAAATAGGCTCGCGGCGTTCTTGCTTAGCATCGGATTGTCGCGTTGACGGGTATTTGCCCCTCGGTAGGATTTGCGATGCTCACATCACCGTCCCATAGATCCAGATAGAGTTCCTCGGTAATGTCTTGTCGGTTCCGTGACTTTGTCCATTGGAAGACGCCAATTTCGCCAGGCACACAGACTCGGATGCTGGTTTCTTTCGATTTTCTCATATCGGTAAAGAAGGGCAATTTTCCTGGACAATTGGATGGGAAAGACGTGCGTTCGATCGATTTGCACTGCACGGAGGAGTTGAATCTCATGGCGTGTTGACGCAGCACGCCAGTAGTCGAATTAGTGGGAATTGCTGCGACGAAGAATTGCGGCATCTCAAATTCATTGTGTGGGTTGGTAAAGCCTGAAAGCCGGGGCTTTAGCGATCTGTAGTATGTTTGCTCGTTCGACTTAGACACCTTCCATGCATCTGCTGGCATTCTGTCGTTCCACAAGTTGGGCTGCTCTGCATCAAGAGTGACAGATGCAAGATCGGATCCCAAACGCTGCAAGAACGGTGAGTGGTATATGAGCGCCATTCGTGCTGGCTCGATGTCGACGCCAATCGGTTGATGGGCTGGTGGATAATTGCCTTCGCAATGTGTTGCATTGGGAGACATGTACTGATATCCAACATCCCTACATGTCGTGACGGCAGTTCCTCCCATGTGGACCAGAATTTGGTAAAGTGGTTGCTGGAGTGCGCCAAGGAGGATCAAACAGACCGCAGGAAAAAGAAATGAACCTGCCCATTTCACACCTGGGGTAGATTCATTTGGTTTTGATCGCATCGACCGATACATTGTAGCAGCATTGGTCCAACCTCGATCAGCGAGCGCAAACAAATCTTGCACACTGAGAAATTGTCCAGAGCCAGTCCGTTGGCAAAACACCACTGCTGCTTGAGTAAGCAAGGTAGAAAGAACTGGGATGGTAATCAACCCAGCTATGGAGTTGAGGATATCGACGGCATTCTTCCAGCTATTTAGGCTGCGCAACTCGCTGTCAGAGAAGCCCTCCTAGTAGATGTACGACGATGCATTGATCGGCCTCTGCGCAAGGATGCAGGTCAAAATCCACGGTAGAGTTATAAGCGGGACATAGAAGATGAGTAGCCAGAAAGTCCGCGAGCGACGCTTCAATGGCTGTGAATTTCGAGTTTCGAGATTGTTGAAGAACGTATCAGCGCTGTTGCTTCCGGTCATCCATCGGTTGTGTTCCACCATTCCGAGGTTTAGCCCAGGTGAAGAAATCGCAACTCCGCGATCTCAGTCCACTGGATAAACATTAATTTTATCACAAAATTTTAATCCTTCGAGAATCCTTGTACGTCTTAGTCTCACCGAGGCTCTAATCCCAATATCCGACTTGGCGATTAGGCCTCCCAACTAGGCGTTTGAAGAGCCTCAAAATGTGCAGAAATTATACCGGTCCTATGGTTCCAGCGCATGCAGTAGGAGTTAAGGCAGACTTCCCAGGGGCTTCGATCCTAGTCTTCTTCCGCACTTGCGAGGCTGTGGCACTGGTCTGGATGCTCTAACGTCGGTCACTGCGTAGCGAGACACACTGCGTGACGAGACACCACAGACACTCCCTAACATAACAAACTCAACAACAGGTCAGAAGAATAAACATTCTCGAAATAGCAGCCTCACGATCTGAAGCTTATTACTTCTAGATATCTCATAGAAACAAGTTATAAGTTAGCAGTTTTTCTACGATGTTTCGGTTCAGCTTCTTCTGCAACATGAGAGCATAGTAACATTCAACATGATCTTTTGAACCGCCATGATTCAGACGAAAGTATTATTCTTGATAGCTTTAAATTACTAGTAAATTCATTAACAAGGCACAACATGGACTTCTCTAAGCCCCAATGGCCTGAGGATGCCAGAAAACGCTTTGTGGATCAACCTGCTTCTTCAACGCTGCCAGTCGCGAGTAAACCGCATCTCCATAGTACAGCTTGTGCGCCGTCGCAGCATCATAACTCGGATCCACATAGTTCAAATACGCGCCAAAGTTGGTCTGCGGCTGCGCGTTGATAATGGCGCTGTTGATGCCATTGATAAAGTCGACCGAGTTGCCGCCATAGCCCCAATTCTGCAGCACCCAGAGACTGTCGCGGTCGTTATAGGCAGCGAAGTTGGTGTCCTTGGAGTTGATGACGCTGCCTGGACCGCCGTAGAGGTTGATGATGATGTAGTACTCTGTGCCATCGGCGGTCTTTAGATAATCGTACAGAGCGTTCATGGTGTTGGAGGCGAGGCCGTCTGATTCGGGCACTGTCATGGACTTTGCGAAGAAGTCGTCGTGTACGTCATAGCCGGTGACGGGAGTCTTGAGGGTGCTTTCGCCTGATAGCTTGACAAGGTAGTCGTACCAGGTCATCGACTCGACGGTTGCGGTCGAGGAGGGAAGGCCGCGGAGAAGCTCGTCTTTGACTTTCGAATTGAATTCTGCAACGCTGCCAAAGTAGGCTCCGCTAAGACTGAATGTGCCGTATCCATCGAGGTAGATACCAAAAGAAATTTTGTCGTCGACTACTGAAGCGTTTTTGGCGACGTCCTGAAGATGAAGGAAGGTGTTTGTGAATTTGGCTTTTGAATCAAACACGCCCTGGAAGGGGAACGCGAAGTAGGTGATGCTTGCTGGTGCTGGGCGAGTTTGCAAATAGAACGTGGTAACGATACCGAAAGAATCAGCAGCACCACGGACAGCCCAGAAGATGTCGGGATAGGCCGTTGATGTTGCCTTGATGAGTGTACCGTTTGCGAGGACGACATCGGCCG
Source organism: Parastagonospora avenae f. sp. tritici 18332-5 (assembly GCA_022559985.1). NCBI lineage: Eukaryota > Fungi > Ascomycota > Dothideomycetes > Pleosporales > Phaeosphaeriaceae > Parastagonospora > Parastagonospora avenae. The sequence continues at coordinate 83,595 of JAFJTR010000100.1, forward strand.
CGACAACCTGGTCCATGGCAAGACCGTAGTTGCGTGAAGTGGGGCCGTAGCCACCGTGTGTGTAGTGGCCTCCAATGCCAACGCCAGGGCAAGTACCATGAGAAACAGACGCCTTGCCTTGGTTCCAGAGGGCATCCGCAAGGTTACCAAGACGAACACCTCCGCCGACTGTGGCAATGCCGGAAGACGCGTCAAGCTGAACTGTCTGTAGTGACTGGAGGTTAATGCTCATGGAGCCGTCCTTGCCACCCAATCCGGTACTCGAATACGAATGTCCACCAGACTTTGCCTGAACTTTGAGGCCAGAGTTTCCTGCACAAACCACAGCATCTTGGACGTGTTGGTTGGTCGTTGGGAGTACAACTACCGCTGGGATGAACGAAAGGCGCGTGTTGTAAGGCTCGATCAGATCGGCAAACTCAGCATCTGATGTCATCTTATACGGCACAATTTTGTCATTCAGACATTGCAGAGCTGACGAAGCGCCGGAAGCAGAAGGTGGCGTAGCTGGGAGTGTCGAGCTTGGCGCGGTTGTTCCTTCACATTTTCCGAACCCTGCTTGACATGACGAGGCCCCACAGTATGCTGAAGTACTACCACACCAGCCACTCTTGGAGCAGCAGTCTCCAAATTCGGATCCTAGACAAGTTGCTCCGCCGTTTGAGCTACCACACGTAGCGTCTGTAGAGACTTTGTTTGTCGGTGTGGAAGCCGCAGCAGCCGATGATCGAGTCGAGGTGCGGCCGGTAAGAGTCAAGCTAGCACGCTTCGTCGTAGAGCCGGAATTGCTACTGTTGCATGTCCCGAATTGGGACTGGCATGATGAACCGCAGTGGTCGATTGACGAACCACACTTGAATCCACAGTCAGCAAGTTATTAGTGTCTCGAAGTGGTTCAGCTTACCCAGCCATACTGACTACAGCAGTCACCAAAGCCGCTGCCTTTGCACGTTATGCTGGTTGATCCACCGCATGAACCATCTGATGACACTTTTTGGGCCTGGGCAAGACCAAGGGAAAAAAGCCCAGCTGCGAGCGTGAGGTACTTCATAGTAGGGGTGATGTTTAAAGGCTTTTGGGTTGTAGTGTGTTAGGTTGTCCTATTAATAAAGTCCGAATGGAAGGAGCGAGCCGGAACTGTGATGATGACCGTGAACGAATGAACGTGTCAGTCTACCTTGGGCACAAAAAGCGAATGACAAGACGATGAAACAACATCTGAAGTGGACGATGTATCTTCATCAAGCCCCGGAGACATCGCTTTACTTAAGCTTACCGGCAATTCCTAGCAGCTGCTTCGTTCCTGCGTCGGAATCCCATTATTCGGCGGTACCCTGTCCTTGTGTAGATCGTCCCACATATGTTTCCGCATTTATATCCTAATACGGGCTGATTGAATCATTGCAAGCACGGTACGAGGTCTTCGTGCGACTCAGCACGCTTAAGACGCATGGCAGCGTTACATTGTGACAACACAAGAGGCTTGCGGGTTCGCGCGATGGCGTTTTGTGCGGAGGAGTGACGTTTTTATCCTCGGTGACGGTGCTTCGTCGACCGAGGTGTCGAGGTGTAAGCAACTAGCGGATGTCGCCTCCACAGCAAATAACCGTAGCTTCATGCCCTCCGTGAGCTTTTCAGAGGTCGAAACAAGAAGCCTATCAACGTTCAGTACGCATCTTCTAGCGTGGGTTTGACACTGCCGCTATTCCGCTAAACGACGTTGAGCGAGTCAAGCAGCTATATTTAGATAGCATGGTAAGGATAGGAGAAGGGTGAACCCTCGAGATTCTGGACACTTGCCACCCGAAAACTATTCAGCTTGTCAAATGATGACATCGGAAAAGAGACGCAATGACCAGCCTGAGCTACGTCCATCTACATCACTTCCGACCTTTGCGTCCATCAGCCAATGCAGCCATAACATGATCGCAGTTCGCACATGCACCAATTTATCAAATTGCCAAAGATTGTGGATCCATTATTTATTATCGTCAATTATAACTGCGCACCGGACAAGCCGTCCTTTAACCTGTCGACCGAACATGATTGTGGCAATCGTGATACCTGACAATTATTGCACACACTCCGACGCGAGAGAGTCCGAGTGGGCATGTGAATGATCATTGAAAATGAAATACTCAGCAGCGACCGCCAAGGAAGCGACGCTTACGGCTCCATGAAGCCGTCGCCCGTCAACTGACACTCGGTCTCGAGCGCAAAACTATCCTCCAGAGCTTGAGCTTTCTTGAATGCTGCAGCTTGGCTGACGTGCACACGTCTGCGACCAAGTGTGTTCGTGATCTCCTTCGCGTTACGCTTCTGGCCATACGTCCCACCAGAGATGCACTTGCCGCTGTTGCGCCACTGCACGTCTGCAACGGCTTTCCATTGTGCAGTGATGTCAACAGTCATCTCCGGAGTGTAGTACAGACGGCAATCTGCCTCTTCATAGATGAATTGCAGCGCGGTACCAGACGTATCGTTTCGACGAAGGCCATCACGGTTGTTCACACCGTAGCTTGACGCGCGCGTGAAGGGAAGGTCACTGTAGTAGTCCCGTCTCAGGAGCGAGCTGTTGAGCGAAGGGTCATATTTGACAGCCGACTGCACAACACTCTGGATGTAGCTGTATGCGTAGTTGTTGACTCCCTTCACACCACCGATGGCCTGGATTGCATTCTTGTTGCTGCGGCCTCCCATGGCGATTGTCTTTACTCCCGCCTGTTGAGTCATGAACTCGGAGAAGATCGTGCAAGTCGAAGCGCAGTAACCGTCGGTGAGGATCACGATGTTCTCTGCTTTGAACCTGGGTGGCCCAGTGACGTTGGCCAAACCCCCGTACCCAGTAACATTGATACCACCCGAGAAGAACGGGATATACACGTCGGACAAATTCCAACGAGCGGGCGTGGTATACTTGTCGCCATTGACATCTTGAGGTCCGAACTTGTCTGACCACGAGGCGAAAGGCTTGCCATCTACGGTCATGTCGGTATGGTAGTCAAACCAGGACTGCTGTGCACTCTTGATGGTGTAGTTCATATCAGACCCGCGGGGAGCGCGGGATGCCATAGCACTGAAGGACTTTCCAATCAAATCAATCGCTTCAGTGGCGCGGAAACGGTTCACACCGTAAGGGTCCTCATCGGGGAACAGCTGCTTGAACAAGTCATAGCCTTGCAGGATGGTACCTCCTCCATTGGCCTGCACATCTACGATCAGTTTGGTCTTGCCTGCCGCTAGAGCTTTCGTGATGAAGTCTTGTGTCGTTCGTTGGAAGTCATTCCTGGGCCCCGTGGAAGCTGCAAAGGTAGCTAACTGAAGTATACCCACGTCCTCGTAACCAGGGATATCGATAAAGAAGCCATTGACATTACCCGTAGAGCTAGTAACGAGAGGCGGAGGGTAACCAGGCGATGCTCCGCCAGTCCCAACAGTACTGAGGCTGCTGGTCGAGATTTGCTGGTTTGGGATTGTGTTCACAGACTGGACTTTCGCAGTGCCGCTCTCTGCACCGTAGCTGAGCCACTTCCTGGCAAGGTCCTCACCGGTCGTCACATTGCGTAAGTTGATGATGGCCCGGGCATAGTTTTGCATGGTGTATTCGGAACCATTGGCAAACTTGAGCGTCGTTGTGTCACCTGGGTAGACGTAGCGACCACGGCCACCTCCAGTAAACGTGCCGGTGCCGCTACCACTCGTGCCGAGGCTGACTTGCGCAAGCTCGTAGAAGACATTGTTGTACAATGCATCGCGGTCCTGTAACGATCCAAGCTGGCTCCAGTTCTCCAGCCAGGATATGGAATCCTGGCCATCAATTTCTACGACGGGGGATGGTGTGTAGGAGATGTTCTTGTACTGAGTGCCAATGACATCCGCGTATGCGAATACCGCAGGCAGCTGTTGTCCATCCTCGGAGACGGAAACAAGGGGAACTGGACGACCCCAACTAAAGATTTGGGATACAATATCCGGGATGTAGGAGAAGTGGCCATCATGGGCTGATTGGATAAGGATGTACAGCGCCCAGCCAAAGTCGTACTCGGTCTTGAAATTGCCGACGTCGATATCGCCATCGATCCGATCTAGGCCTGCAATGATGTCGACAGGAGGCTGCACCTTCTGGACATACTCCGCAGGCGGACTCTTGAGCTGGACGAGGGTGCTCTGCCAGTTGATGTAGGGGCGAATATCAGCGATGAGCTTCTTGCCAGATGTAGCGTTGAAAGGGACGCTGTCGAGGCAAGCGAAACCAAGGCCGGCGGGAATCTGAGTGTTTACCACTGTGGTGCCGTCGCCGTACATGTACTGCGAGACCTGAGCGCACGGTGCTGAAGACGTGCCATTGTCTTCTCGGGTCTTGATGGGCAGTGTGCGGGAAGGCTCGACCGGAGAGGCGCCAACGAGTGAGGTGAGGCCCGCGAGGGCAGCAATCTTAAACGCCTTCATGACGTAAGACTAGCAAGCGGGATTGAGCCGTGTAAAGCGAGTGGATAGCTCAAAGAATGGGGAGGTGAGCCGTAACGATCGTAAGAAGGTCAGGTCGAGGATGAGGCAGAAACGAATGTAAGGTGCCAGATGGCGGTTGAGGGGGAGCGGAGGGAGATTGTTGGGGTGTGGAGCAATCTGCTCAGAGGCGATTGCCTTTTGATGTCGAAGGAAGGAGCAATAGAGGGTCACGTGCGGTGCCCCGGTATCAACAAACGGCTACTACGTGCAATTACGGCACTCTCACCCGCAGTGCGACCGTGAAAGAAGTGAGCGATATCTGGTTTCCAACAAGTCGGAGACTCCCACTGGTGACAGACTCCCTCCTCTTTCAATTAAACAAAAGACACTAGGAGGAAGGTGGTGTACGGGCCTGACGGCTAGCAGTAACGCACGCCTAATGGGCCTGAACGGGTACAAATACTAGTGACGAAAAACTCCGTCTGTGACACCTGACGAACTAAGCGCATGTCGTTTGAGTAACAGCGCGTGCACTAGGATACTCAAGCTGTGTACAAACGTGCTTCGAGAGTGTCACGCCAATCATGATTGCGTGGGTAGCACATCAAATGCCTATACGGGAACATGTTAGAGCAAGGGTACAGATACCAGATGAGCCGCAAACGATATCGCCTCCGTTAAGGCGTGAGAGGTCGAATCAGGTCCTCCGAGGCAGTCTTGATCAAGGCCCTGCGCAATAAGGCGAACCTTCCATGTCGCATAGCGCGTCCTCGAGGAGCCATCTGTAATGGTCGAGCACATGACGGCTCGCGTTGGTCACCACAACGCTCCTTCGGATCCTGAGGAGTGGAGTCGTCGACGCGGGTCCATGGGCCCGCCAAGCTTCCACCGGCAGGTACCCGCAGTTTATCCTGGTGCCAGCTCAACCATTGACTGAATCTTTTTGCGAAGATTGCATGCACTACCACACACCGCACCCACCAACGTGCCTAATGTGCCACACTCACTCTGAGCGCCAATAGTTCTTCTCCTGGTGCAGTCACAGCCTCTGCCATGTCCAAATGCGCTGGACGGGTAATTGTAGAGGCAAGCATTTTTACCACCAACACCATGGGACAATTAGGCGGACTACAGCAATCTGGGGACCGGTTATGCGAGCTGCCTATTTGATTGCGATAGGCCCCTGCCTGAGCAGATCGCCGTCCCCTGCTTGCCACGGCTATATTTTCACCCTTCCAATAGAAATTAGGGTGTCACGGTGTTGTTAGGCGAGCCATGAGGCAGATTGGCGTGGCAGCCACGCACCAGGACCTCTCCTTTGCTTTCGACAACGAGATCCAGCCACCCAACGACAAGCACCACGAGAACCGTTTGGCGCTTGCTATAAGCTTCGGTGGCACCCAGAGACTGGGCGTGATACCGTCCCCTTAGCAACCTCACACGACATGACCGCCTGGTCACGTTGTTCGAACCCGGCAGGCCGTTACTGTGAGTTAGCGCCATGGAAAATCTCCTTGCTGCAGCATTCGGCGCAACACTGCACGCCTGAACGACTATCGAGATTTCCTTGAACATGCTTTTGTGCTTGAGCAGTGATGCATAGTCGTTGCTTGAAGAAAGTTCGGCGATGAGTGTGGGATGTTTGGATCATCGGACTTTTAGCACCTTTGAAGCATGAGTTTTTGAAAAGTTTAGCTACCAACCTTGTATTGCAAGCGCTTGCGCAACGACTGCGAATATTTCGGCTCTCCAAGCTCTTCAGAAGTCTACTAGTATCCCATCAGGATCTTGCCGCTGATCGATCGAGCACTTCATCTGCAGCCTCAGCCACAGAGCATCTCGATCTCTGTGTGCAAGGGCTCGTGAATCTACGATCAATGTAACCACCGGGAACCACTAAATGCAAAGATCACTAGTGATGAAAGAATTGACAAGGCTTGATATATACGAGACAACAGCTAAGGTCGCTCGAATGCAATTTATACAACAATACGAACCGTGGCTATGGAGAAACGCCCCTGTAATACTACATACATATGAACCCACGATTTGGGTACCACACGCCCCAGATTTTTGCCAACTTCCTATACGCGTGCCACAACTGTGCACTATTAACAATGTTCCGGACGGACCACATGGTATATCTTGATATGCGCAGAGCACAGATCAAAGCCTGTACTTCGACATGATCAACCAGTGTATCCCGCGGGCCTCTATCACAACAGCACCAACTCCGATTCTTGCGAGCGCACTATATCTTCAATTCCATCCTCTCGTCAACAAATGTCGCATTGGCACCACCATGGTGATTCTTCTCATTGACCAGCGCGTTGTACTGCCACACTTGTCAGCACAGTATCACACATGTCATCACACTGTCATCACATACCTTAAATCCAAAATTCAAGCACAACGCAACGGCCAGTCCCACACATACCACTAACGGTCCCGTAATGGCATCAAAGTCCTTGGGGCTGCGCTCGGTGATCAACTTCATCCGGTACATGTACATGCCGTAGCCCCAGGCCAGTGTGAAGGCTGCGACGCATGTGTATACAACGGCTAGGGCGCGCGCAATGTTGTTGCCCTCGCCGGCGGCGTTGTACAAGCCGAGGGATAGCGAGGCTAGCAGAACGCTGACGTGCTGCCACTTTATGAACGTACGTTGGTTCGCGAGCCAGACTTTAGCTTCGACGCGTACAGGCCCTTGGTCTTTGATCCAGACGCCGGGGTCCCTAATGCCGGGTGGTAATTGGATCTTGCTGCGTTGCTTGCGTGCGTACTTGGAGGTAGAGAAGGAGGGGAAGAGGGAGCCAAGACCACTGACCTTGCCCATTCTGGGGCCATTATCCTCGTCGGAATCAACATCTTCGGCTATGCGGTCACCATTTTCGTGCTGTGCTTGTGAGACGTGGGAAAGATGTGAACCCACAACTGGGGGCCTCACGACGGGTTGCGAGTGTGCTGCTGAGCTTGCGTTCTTGGGTGCCGAGCGCGCGCCAGCTGGTGTGCCTACGGGCGATGAAATTGAAGGACGGTAACTTGGGCTCGCTCGGGCGCCGAAGAGTGAGCCCACTGCAAAGTCGTCTTCCGCAGCCTTGCGCTTTCGCTCCTGCTCCTCATCGAAGGCTGTCTCTGGTTCTTTTCGGATGTCATTGTCGACTTCGCTGAGCCAGAAGGGGAATGTGTTGACGTTGTCCTCGAAGAGCTTCGCAACACCTTGAACAAATTTTGAGAAGCGAGGCGACTCCTTGACCAAGTGTGAGTCTGTGAGGTCCTCGATCCATTCGTACTTCTTGGTGCCCTTGATCTTGATCTCGAGCAGAGCATATGGGAACTTGTGGATCTCGCCCTTCTTGATGGCCTTGAAGGGGAACTCCATGTTGCCGTTGTCGATGTCACGTCTATGCCAGTCATCAGGATCACGGCACGGCCTGTCCATATCCAAGGTATCTTCGCGAATCAAGGCGAGGTTGGTATCGAGGGAAATGCGGATGCGGTCGTCGCCAGGGAACTGGAACGCGGTGCGAGTGTAGTTGGCTCGCAGCACAGGCTGGAGCTTCTGGTCCTTGACAAAGCTCTGAATCTCCGTGACTGCCTTCTTTAGCTGGTCGACATCCTTCTGGTTCTTGTTCGGTCGGTACTCCAGCTTCTCGATGCTCTTCTCCATGTGGTACTTGTCCTGCAAGAAGGCCTGGACGTATTTTGCTTTGATGGGGAATCTAACCTCCTCGGCGTCGTCTCCCTTCTTCATCATCTTCTTTTCGAACATGATCTCTGGCTTCTCACTCAGCTGGCCAAACCACCTTAGCCTCAGCGAAGCAGCGTCTGGTTTGCTGTTGACCTTGTCCGTGTACAGCGAGAAGTCAGGGTTGTCAAAGTAGATGGAAGTGATTGTGGGGTCGCGTTGGTTGCCCTCGGCAACCTTGGACGACTGTGGATTGTAGACGAGGACGGGGAGGCGGCGGAGAATGACCGTCTTGACTTCGAAGAGGTTGTCCATGTGGACCCAGACTGTGGCGGTTAGCTGGAGGATGCGACTGAAGAAGACTGGGACTTACACTTGAGAGAGCGGAAGCCCTCGCCGCCGGCGGTCTCCTCGCTGAATGACAACGACTCCTTGGCCTTGCCGTCAAGGCTCTGACGGACGAAGGAGTACAGTGCAGAGAGACGGTACAGCAGCGGGGAGGCATCCTCGGTGTGCAACGGGCGCTTTGTTATGCGCGCGTCGATGAAGGGCCGCAGCTTGTACGAGACGCCGCGAAGCTTGTCGTGTTTCTTGGTGGCCTTGATGACGGCGGTGAAGTTCAGCCTACTAAAGCCCTCGAGCTCCTTGGTCTCCTGGGTGATGCTATCGAGCTCCCGCAGTACGTCCTTGAGGAGCTTTTCGCGGTCCTCTTTGCTGAGCTCCTGCTTCTTGCTCGTGTCGCCGGCTTGTGCAAACAGGCCCTCGCCCTTGTCATCCTTGTCGTCGCTGTCCTTGCCATCCTCCTTGTCCTGCGTCTGGATGCCAATGGCCAGCGGCTCTAGCTTCTTCTCGCACGCCGAGGTGCGGTCGCGCAGCTTCTGCGAGATGTCCTGGATGAAGGTATGCACCTTCTCGAGCTGCACGTTGGCAAGCTCATTCACAAAGGCCTCCTCGTCGTCGTCAGTCCACGTTTCGTCGTCCTCGTTGTCCTTGAGCAGCTTCTTCAGCTTGTCGTAATCGACGTACTTGTCCTTCCATGGCGCATACACGCTCTTGCGCAGGGTGGTGCCGAACTTCATCGTCGTGCGTCTGCGCTAGATGTGGTGTTGATGGCGATGCAAGGGAAGGGAAGGGAGCAACACCAACAATTGCAGTCCAGTAGCGATAGCGGATGTATTCCAAGGGAGTTCCAGCGAAAGAAAAGGTCTTCACCACGACGCAAGAAGCTCGCGAAGCTGTGGATGCGCGACTGGGTAGAGCTTCCTCAACCAATGCCCAGCCAATGACGGCGCACGTGCAGCCCACTTGTCGCGTTCCGTCATAGCTGCGCACGGCCGTCCGCCGTCTTGGAAGGAAGCATTTGAAGCAAGCAATTGAAGCAATTGTATCTTCCACGACTTTTTTGCTCTATCGTGCTGACATTAAGCCTGTCTTGGCAAGCAAAAGGATGTCACATACCGTCCATCAAAAGCTTCTTATCTCCTCCACGACTGTCAAACTGCAGAGATTCACGCCCGCAAGCTTGAAACCCCGACAAGGGTACCCGTACATGCCTCGGCGTTAACGAGGCTAATCTGACTGTTGCACGGCGACGATGCAGCACGGTCTGTAAACCTTCAGCGACACAGCCAATCTTCACTGTCGTAAACAATCACCTCACAAGCGTGTTCCCTGCTACACGCACTCGTCAAAATGAGAGTTGAATATACTACACCTTCGCTGCCAGCATCAAGGGTATAGCTGCAAGACCTATTTGAAAGCAGTATACGTGACCCAAGGTTTTGTGGGACACTTGAGATTGATCGTCTCCAGACTGGCTGACACCAAAGCTTGTTCTCATACTTGATGCAAGGAGTGTTGATCTTCTTCGAAACCACTCGAGTATGCATCGAACTTTCACAGTTGATAAGAATCAATTGTGTGGAGGCTAATTGCTGTAGAGTGAGGCGTAGGGTATGCCCCACATCACCACCTGTGAACATGCAGTTCATAATGGCCTTGGCACCGGCACATCGTAGTAGCACCACAGAATCGAGTGCTCGCATGCAGGCTCTATATGATGGCAATATACGACTTCTTGCTTTCTCGAGCCAAGTAACGATAGCTGCCCGAAACGCCTGGTTGAGATGATCGTGCAGATATCAACAAATGAGTGCTTCGTCATTTCAATCTTGGCAGGAAGATGTCTATTTCGCATGTCTCCTACATCTGGTAGGCATCTGGGCCATCCAAACGGAATCGACAAACTTTGCCGCATAGAACAATAGCTCGGGCTTTTTTGAGGTGTTCTCAGTACGCACTGAAATTCGTTCAATACCAAACATGAAGTGGTATACGATACTTGCCCAAGCCGGACTGGCTCAAGCAGCCCTACGATTTGGGTGCAGCAGCGTTTCAATACAGCGTCTAGATCCCGTGGTACAACCTGGGTCAATCCCTTCAGCCCATGTTCGTTGCCCAAGTACAAAGAACTGATCTTGAACTAACGCAATCACAAGGTGCACCAGATCGTTGGCAAGTTAGATTCAGCACCGGGTAACGACACTTTACTGACGCAATCTTAGGCGGCAATGCTTTCAATGCAACGATGACTGGTGACATTGGGGAGAAGGGCTCTTGTACTACTTGCGTTTACACCGAAGGTGAGCTGCTCCTGTCCATGCCAAACAATAGCGCTAACAATGGGTTTAGACTTTTCCAATTACTGGACGGCTGCGATGTACTTCAAACATGAGAACGGTTCGTTCAAGCGCGTTCCAATCTATCCAAATGCTCAACTCGGTACGTGCATCAAGCAGAGTCGCAAGCGAGTAAGCTGTCTGCTGATATTATCAGGATACGAAGGCCAGGATGCAGCTGATATAAATGGCGGGATGACTATCTACTACACCCAGAAAGACTTCAATGGCCCAGACCTTGACAACCACATCACTGCCTTCCCACCTGGATTTCGCATGACCGTCGGAAATCCGGCCAACTCTGTAATGAACGGCACCCGAAATGGTCTCGCATATACATGCCTCCAAACAGTCCTCACTCGCGGTTCCGAAACTTTGGATTTCCCCACCAAACCCTGTCCCGCAGGCATCATGGGTACAACATCACATCCTCACTTATTCTTGGACAATTACTGACTTCACCCCAAGCCATCCATCACTTCCCGTCCTGCTGGGACGGTAAGAACCTGGACTCGCCCGATCATCAATCCCACATGTACAATACCGATCCCGGCCACTTCCGCCCAGCCTCTCCCTGTCCATCCTCTCATCCCATCCGTATGCCACAGCTAGCATACGAAACACTCTGGAACACGACGGCTTTCGCGGACATGTGGCCCAAGGATGGCTCCCAGCCGTTCGTGTGGAGCTACTCTGACCACAAGGGATACGGAACGCATGCGGACTACATGTTTGGGTGGAAAGGAGACAGTTTACAGCGTGCGATGAACGACAGTTGCATGTTCCATGGTTGCGGGAGCCCCGGAGTACAGGGAGTGTTGAAGACGCAAACTGTGGAGGAGATGAACAGGTGTAGCGTACAGAGCACGGTGGATGAAGATGTTGACGGGTGGTTGGACCATTTGCCAGGTTATGAGATGGAGGTTTGAGACTTGTCCGGCGTTGATAGCGAGGCGGAGCAGCTCTTAGGTATGTACATCGCCAAACACATGTACAGACGCATATAGCAAAATAAAGCTGTACAGATATGCTGCAACACGGTGGTCCGAAGCTTCCAACAACGGTCTTTATTCCCGTCGGCTTCGCCTCTCCACATTCCGAACAAAAGGAAATATCTCGCGTTCATGTCAAAATCTTCAGTGATTTTCGAGTTTCTCATCAATTTTGAAGCGCCACTCAGATCGGCTATCGACTATTGACTAGTCTACGTTCATATGTTGTCCAAATAGTAGCATCATTGCTAGTGGGTACAACGTTCTACAAGCATGCTGCTATGCGCAAGCAGACTTGCACTTCAAATCAAACATGAAACAAAAGAGGCCTTAATTTTGAATCATCTACTTCTGTATGCGGGGTAGGTAGGTGGCCTGATTTCAAAAGGTTCCGCCCATGGGACTACATGTAGGGTCAGTAAGGCCCTCAAGTGCGCCGGTATTCTTTGCGCCTTTCATTTCATGCCCATTTACGTCTGCTGAACGGCCTATTTTGTCGAACTAAAAGTAGCAATTGAAGGTACTTGCTCAAACGAGAGCTACACGCGGAAATCAACAACCAAGGCTTTCGACAGTCACAGGATGACCTCATTTCTGATACGGGACGTGCGCGTCTTCACCGGCGAATCCACGATTGAATCTGGATTTGTCTTGGTTGAGAATGGCAAGATCAAAGCAGTCGGTCCTATCTCCGATGTACCACAGCTTACCATCACTACCTACTCGAAGCCTGGGCATACCGTGTTACCAGGCCTGATCGACTGCCACATCCACGCAGACAGGGCCGATCCCGTAGCATTGCCTCAAGCCCTACGTTTCGGCGTGACGACCGTCTGCGAAATGGGAAACGAGCTAGAAAACGTCCTCAAACTCAAACAACAAACCTTGGAACCAGACACTGCATCCTACAAAACAGCAGGCCAGGCAGCTACCATCGAAAACGGATGGCCTATCCCCGTCATCACAGCGTACAATTCGAGCCCAGAAACACTAGCCGCGATCGCAACATGGCCCAAACTGACCGACCGCAAAAGCGTGACCGAATATCTCGACTGGACCGGCAAAGAAATGCAGCCAGACTACATCAAACTAATGCACGAGAGCGGCAGCGTAATGGGCCAGCAACTCAGCCACCCCACCGTCTCGCTGCAACGCATCATCGTCGAGGAATCTCGCGCGCGCGACGCACACTTTCTGCGACCAGCAGCCCACGCAGGAAGTCGTCGACGCGTATAAGAAGAACAATGCGTGGGTTAATCCCACGCTGGCCACGGTGGGCAGCTTGACGACCGAGGGCAAGGACCTGCAGCATCAGTTCGCGCACGATCCGCGGGTCGCGGGCTTGATTGATGATGACAAGATTGGCAATCTGTGCAGGTGCATGGCGTTTGCGGCGGAGCATGGGAAAGTGGAATATGCGTATGAAAGTGTGAGGATGTTGAAGAAGGCCGGGGTGGATATTCTATGGTGAGATTGTTGCAGTATGACTTTCGCATGTGTGAGATATCTGATGTGTTTGTAGTGGCAGCGACTCCGCAGGCCCCGCGCAAGGCACTGCGTTTGGGCTCTCGATGCATCAAGAGTTGCACCTCTTCGTTTATAAAGTCGGCATGACGCCGATTGAGGCGCTTTGCTCGGCTACGAGCGTTGTTGCGAAGTGCTTCAGGCTCGACGATCGAGGGAGACTGGAGAAAGGTCTCAATGCCGACATTTTGCTGGTGGAGGGAAATCCACTGGACGACATCTCTGCCACCTTGAATATTCGCGGTGTCTGGCGGGAAGGCAAGATGTGTAGTGCGCATGCGGAGAAGCTATAGTCGGTTGTGGTACACTGAGAAACAGGGCACGGAGTTTCGCCTTCATTTCCATCGTCTTCTATGGAGGTGCTGGCTCCATGTTGGCGTACGCGATACACTGCGTAGACTAAGCGCTTTACATCCGGGTAATGTTCGAGTAGTGGAGGGCTGTCTCTCACTGTCCCTGGTGACTGGATGTAGTCGTCTGGTAGTAGACTTATCTTGAATAGGTATAGTCTCCACACGGGAAGCGATGTCGTCTAAAGCTTGGTAAGATCGCAGGACTCTTGCCATGAGGTCCTTCGACCTATCCAATTGGCACCTGTTCACCACTGACCCCATATGAAAGCAGCCACAAAGAAAGATGACGTAGAATTGATCCGAAACTCGTTTTCGAGACTCATATGTAGTCCGTTTACTCTGTATATTTGGTGTGTCCTTTTTTTTCTCATGCCGCATCGATGTATGTTGTTATTTTTACAAGATTTGCTGCAGCCCAACCCAGACTTTATGCGAGATCAACGTATCATGTACGATTTGCATGCGCTGTCTTCCCGCACCGGTCCAGTTCCTCACACTCGATTATCTTCATCAAAGTCCCCACCCGCCGAGTCCTGCCCAGGATTGACCTGCTCATAGTCGAAGAACTTGACGAAGTGGTAGAATCCCGCAGCCACCGCAGCGCCAAGGAAAGGACCGACCCAGTAGATCCAATGATAATGACTGAACTGCGCCGACGCCACAGCCGGGCCGAGGCTGCGTGCAGGATTGAGCGAGCCACCGGTGTAGAAGACGCCTATAGTCAGTCAGTTTCCAGTGACACATACAAGGTTGGAGAAGACGTACCACCCATCATAGCCACGAATAGCGCTAGTCCAATGCCGATAGGAGCAATGAACGTATCCTTGCTCTTCTCTGCGGCCAGCATAAGCACGACGAAAACTAGTTCGGCAGTCATGAACATCTCGATGAAGACGCCTTGTGCAACGCTGGTCATTGGTGATAGGGACGTGTTCGTAGCACTGATATCACCCGGCACCATGGCATTCGCGATTGCAGCTGCGCACATGGCGGCCAGGAGTTGTGCTGGGAAGAGGCAGAGGCCTCGAATGGGAGGTAGTGCGCCAGCTAGAACCAGGCCGAATGTGACCTGCTGCATGTCAATATCGATGCTTCTTTTTAGAGGGGTTTCATGAAGGTATGCGTACGGCAGGGTTGAATAAACCACCACTAATCCTGTAGAACGCCCATACATTCACCAGCAAGCTAAATCCATACAGCAAGGCTGTGAAGATGTTCTGCTGGCTGCTGGCTTGTCCGTTGATAGTAGAGCGCTCTGCAGCTTGCGAGACGAGCATGATCTGGCCGATGAAGGAGAAGTATAGGAACATGAATGTTCCGACGAATTCACCCACAGAAGCGACCAAGTGCCCAGTGAGAGTGGTGATCTCACGCTTTTGAGGGGGATGTTGCTGACGTTTGGTGGAATGGTCATAGTCACGGCTGCGTTTCTGATTCTCATGGTCGAAGCTTCGTCGATTCGGACTTCGATGGGGAGGCGGCTTTGGTTCGCGGTGTACTGGTACTCGGGGCATGTTGGTTGCAGACGTGACCTCAATGCTGAGGAGACGAAGGAATAATATTGTAGTGATGGCGTTAGAACTCGATGTGTGAACGGCTATTGAATAGGATGGTGTCGACAACGATAGGCCGGAACTAAGTTCAGATCGAGGCACGTTCTAGTCATCGACCGTTGGGCATAGCAGAAGAAAACCAAGTATTTGAGGCAAGCCCAACCAGTAGAAGAGAACGGGAGATGGCCATATCGATGACGACGGATGAGATCGCGCGGTTGAACCCAAAACAGTGGTTAACTACCGTGCGTAGTGCGTCTCGTCCCGGGGATGTGAAGTTAAACTTTCCACTTGTCTTCAAATTTGAAACGTGCACAGATGGCGCACCTTCCGTGAGGTTCAATGCCATGCACAAGGTATACCGGCTTGAGGCTTTTGGGTGGGATGGGTTATGGTGGGAGGTTTCATCACGGCTGACAAGCCTCTTGACGTCAGTGTGATGCTGCAGGGTCCATGACATTCGACTTTCGGATCAGCGGCTCAAAAGGAAACTCTTGTACACGTGGGCGGACAGGATGATTAGTTGACGCCAGAGTCCATAACAGAATATTGTTGGTATTGTTGGCAGGATAGTGCGCGGTATTTCCCGCCATGACAAACATCCGGCCAACGGGCCCGCGATTAGCGCAATAAGAGGTGTACAGGATGCCAAATGACCGCGATTTAGAGGAGGCCAGATCTGAGCTTTGGCAATCAATTGAAGGCATGCGTTGTTCGAAGTTCGCTCCACATGCTCGCAGTTCTTCATTCTTGCGGGAAACGTGCTTGATGGGCATTGGTATTCATGCGTCGATAGAATTGCAGATATGTCGCGTAGTATAATTCGACAGCGTATACACTCACGTGAACTTCTTGCCCTGACCTTGTTGGACTCGGAAGTTCTGCTTCTGTCTCCGCTCGACCCATCTTGCCCATCCAGAATCGACCAAGTCCTCTTGAACTACGAGATCTCGTACGCGAAGCATCTTTGCAATCCAGGTCTCCAGTGCCCAGTCGATCCAACCAGCTCTTCTCAGATATGTTGTAAAGCCGAACCAGGCAAATGCAAAGATGGCGCCAGCTGCCATACCAACAACGACCTGTTTGTTCGTGTGGTAGCTGAGATATATGCGGCTTGCAGCCACAGCTCCTGCGCAAGCTATGGCAACGAATGATAGGAGTAATCGACCGCCGAATGTAAAGGGCGTGTGAGTGTCGGTTGGGTGTGGCACGTGCCGGAAGAGGAGGAAGAGTGTCAGAGTGACGGAGAAGAAGGATACAAACTGGGCGTGGGATGAAGGCATGCCGTATCCCTTTCCATGCATTTCTGGAGGGTGTTAGTAATCTGTTCATAGGGTGGAGCTGTAGTGACTTACCTCGTGGTCGCTCTTCCTTGATATAACGCTTCAATACCCAATTGAGCGCCTCACACGCCATCTGACCGGCGAACATGAGAGCGATCTCAATCTCGCGGTTGCTCCATATCAGCGTCGCGTAGACTACACAGAGCCCTTGGGGGACGAGGGCCATCCATGCACACAGATATGAGATGCGGTCGGCGGGGTTCTACCGAGGTGAGCGTTGTTTGCAAACATGACGTTGCAGAGCATACATAATGGACATGCGTCAAAGACAGCGACGCAAGCGGGGCGTCTTCCATGGCAGCTGGTGATGGTGGCTGAGAAGGTGAGGCTGTGCTCAGCATGCAAAGTGTCTACGGAAGCTACGAGGACGGTGGTTTCGCACCGGGGGTCCGAGGCTGAGGCTTGGCGTGGCGGAAGCATACGAAGTACCGTGCCCAGGTGCATTCATGAAGTACTAACCACCCGAATAGTTACGGCTAGGTACCTCGCAGCGTGTCAGATTCCCATGCGTGAATGACGCCTCGCCATGGGCGCCAGCATGCCCTTTCCCGCCTTATATGTCAATATTGGCGCCGCCCTTTTTCTCCCTTCTCTTTGCCTTTGCCTCACCCACGACTGGCTATCTCCGTGCTTCCTCCGACGCCTCACGTCTTGACATAATTTATCGCCGCCGTGTCTCCCAAGCAGCACATCTAAACCACAGGCACCATGGACGACTCGGACCTCTATGACGAATGCGCCGAAGAGCTGGACACGTTGCAGAGCATCTACCCAGAGCTTACAATCCATGCGACCAATCCACACTCGGCGTCGCTGCATCTACTTGTAGCGCCTTCGAAACCGCTACCCATTGCCTTTGAGCCAGGACAAGATCTAGAGCGTCTGTCGTACCTGCCGTCTCTCCGCATCGACATAATCCTCTCAACCACATACCCCGCCGAAGCCCCGCCTACAGTCACACTCTCGACTTCGCCGCCATGGCTGCCTTCACATGTTCTGCAGAGCCTCACAGATGAGGCGACTTCTTTGTGGGAAGAGTATGGGCGCGGGACTATATTGTACTCGTACATCAGCTCCCTACAAGAACAGGCCGAGTCGGCATTTGGTCTTGAGGAGCTCACACTTCCCTCGGCCTTGCGGCAGAATCTTGTGTCTTACAGCGGAAACATGAAGCGTGAGCTCTTCGACAAGGAGACCTTTGACTGCGGGGTGTGCTTGGAGCCAAAGAAGGGCTCGGTTTGCTACCGAATGCAGCGCTGCAGTCATGTCTTTTGCGTAGCTTGCCTACAGGACTATTACAACAACTGTATCAAGGAAGGCGATGTAAACAATGTCAAATGCATGTCGACAGAATGCGGGAAGCCTATCGGAAGCAAGCGAAAGAAGGACCGATTGCTGTCTCCAAAAGAGTTACTGCAGATCCCACTCGCTCGCGACACAATCGAGCGCTTCGTCAAGATCAAGCGGAAGAAGAAGATCGAGTCCGATCCCAGCATTGTATATTGTCCGCGATCGTGGTGTCAAGGCCCCATGCGAACGGCCAAGTATCCGAAGCCTATTACCGACATAGCGGACATGGACGAATCGGACTCCGAAGCCGACGAATATACTCCTGTAGAGCAGCATGAAGATGCAAACGATCACGAGAAGCGTCCTGCTGGAACCAAAGACATGGACCGCCTAGCGCAGTGCGAGGACTGTACTTTCTCATTTTGCAAAATATGTCTGGCTTCATGGCATGGAGACTTCGTTCGCTGCGAAGCGAGAGACAAGACGGAGCTCACTGAAGACGATCAGGCCTCGCTCAACTTCATAGCCAACAACACCTCGCCATGCCCCACTTGCTCGGTCCCCTGCCAAAAGTCATATGGCTGCAACCACATGACATGCATGAACTGCAAAACACATTTTTGTTATCTATGCGGTGCCTGGCTGAACCCGGATCATCCTTATGCCCACTTCAACGACAAGAAGAATAAGCATTGCTTCCTGCGCCTCATGGATGGTGCAGAGGGTGATGAAGATGGTGTACAATTTGGTGGAGCGCGTGGTGCTGCACACATTGCCGAATTCTGGGAACAAGAGGCAATGCGTATCCAACTAGAACTAGACGCTGAGGTCGGGGCGCAGTGAAGTGACGACACGAAGCTGGCCCCCACTAATCACACCGTTCACGGCCACGAGAGCAGTACCACCAGCCACTTCAAGTCGCATTCCTCGTATATCCGCCACAGCACGACATCAGTGCGCTGCCTTCCTTGGCATACCTATATGATGTACTACCACGCAGAAGAATAGCGTTAGGCAGATAGTCGGAATCATCCACGCGCTTCCTAGGTACTTGTACATATTCGTTCCGCTGAATTGAATCAACGACGCCAGACACAGCGCCACACCCGCAACGGCCGTAATCACAAGTCTGACAACGTTGCTTGCACGACGATGATGCTTAGGCAGGGAGAGTAAGCCGAGGCTAGCAGTAAGGACCAGTGCGAGACCACCCTGCAAATCATCAGTCAGGACGGGAAGATATTGCCGAGGGAAAACTTACAGCGACAAACGTGTAGGAAAGTATCAGATCAAAAATAGTCTAATACTGCATCGTCGTTACCCCCAAGTCTTGGATCTCCTTGCCTCCTCTCTTCTTAATCTTGCTTTTCGCAACCGTGACAGTGAAGGTGTCGAACAACGTCTTGTACGTCACTGCAGCCATGGCATTCATGCCAGCATATAGCTGCTCGTACGCCGTCCCGTTGCCAGCATCGGCTTGATAATTATCAAGACCCTCCTGGGTGTCGGCCCAAGCATACGTCACCGTCTTGATCTCCTTGCTCGCATCCACGCCCTTTGGTATAAAATTGTAGACCAATCGTTAGCACGTCCAGTTGAAGTACGTTGCAAAAGCGGCACCATCCGTGACATTGTCGGTGCCGGCCTGGGCCATTGTCTTGCCGAACTCGGTGGTGGGATCGATAGGGTCGCCATCGTGGAGCCAGAGAATCGTGGGCGACCAGTCGAAGTATAATGCATTGATGGACTCGACGGCTTGGCACCAGACAATGAGCAGCGAGACACCCTGCAGGACGAGAACGAGGACCGTGTGCAAGGGAAAGTGCAGAAAGGACCACGCTTGTTGCTGGATGGAGCCAAAGTGCTCTTCCTGCAAGCGGTCAAAATAGAGCATGTAGAGAAAGTAAATGATGATTATCGCTGCAACTATATCAGCACGAAAGCCAGTAAAGAACGGGGAGGTTCGCAACACATCTGCGATAATCTGACCGACGACCGGCGCGGACCAGAAATATTCATTCTTGACATTCTTGGAGATCGATTTGCAGATAACTATGATGCCTTCGCCAAGGATGATCAGTGTCAGGAGACTCATGCGCTGGACCATGTGCGTTCCCTTGAACGAAATGACGCGCCAGTAGCACGACACGGTGACAGTAAGGACAGTCTCGCTGAGCGCGACGACATACCAAGCAACATAGACACTACTCTTCTGCGGCACCTCGAAGCCCCGAGCATCGAAAACCTCCTTTGAATACGTAGGCGTCAAAGCCCCATAGAGAATCGCAGCAAGTGACGTCGACGCCATGACCATACCTAACGGCACAACCGTCATCTTGTACTTCTTGGTATACGGCAGCGCCACATCATACTGCCCAAACAGCGTCACTCACGACACCATCAGTATGCATCCAAAGGCCCTGTAGATTTTATAATCCGCCACCTCTTGTTCAGGCCTCCACTGCGGCCCAATGACAGCAAACCCTAACATGACGCCAAAGTGAATCGCCTTGGTCACACGCTCAAACACGCAGTCTACGCTGAATCGAACATCGTATAGGCAGACTTGGTACCATGTCAGCCAAAGCAAGGAGAAGAAGCCGATGTAGGCGGTTAGGGATGCGTGGTCGTTGATCTCCTGCATTGATGTGAAGGTTGTTAGGTTGGCGATGAAGAAGAGGTCGTAGAATAGCGAGGCGGATGGGGCTTAGGCTTGGTGGTAGAATGATGGACTGTGGTACAGCGAATCGTCCGTGTCTTCGAAAGCAGGGCCTGGTTCGGAGGCATTGTGGTAGGTCTTCTGGGGCTGTTCCACGTCGATATGAGGGCTGAATGTGCGCGAGGGGTGATGCGAAAAATGAAAGGTTATGTTTGTCACTGTGAGGGTGAGCTTCGGTGCCCATGATGGTTTCATACCGAGGGGCGCGCTGGATGGTGTTTCTGCTGCATATATGACCAAGGCCTTGACTTTGTAGAACGCGTTCAAGACAACTCAAAGACGAATTTAGAAATACTTCAATGTTGTGTATTTCGACATGAAGGGAGGGTAGCCACAAAATAGGGGGGGGGGGGGGGGGGGGGAAGTTTATCGCACAAAAGAATGGGGGGGTTGCCCTTCACATTCTCAAACAAAAAAATCGAGGGGGCTTTTCAGGCGGCCCCAAATGTTATGC
>JAFJTR010000101.1:0-102352 GCA_022559985.1 Parastagonospora avenae f. sp. tritici 18332-5
TCCTCCTCCGTAACATGAATCAACAACAATCACCGAACAGAATGCATTCCTAGTTATCGTTATTTCCTTTCAGCACTAGTGCTAAGACCCTACCAACACCAACATTCCTTAAATATATCTTAATACGTCATATGTAAGCAAGAATTGTAATCCAGAAAACCTCATCTCTTTTTCGCACGACAATCTTTAGCTCCCTGGGCCGGGTCGCAATCTCTACATTTTGAGCACAATTCGCAGTCCCATCCCCCAAAGCAACATCACAACGCGTTAATAATTGAGATGGGATATATCTTAATCACAGGGTCATTACTCACATGTGACCACGAACTTTCTCGTTACATTTTCATATTCCTCTGATTACCTAAAGAGTTCTTCCGCATAAAGGTAGAACCTAATATCGTAAATCTCAGAGAGGTGATGTGCACTAAACCAAACAGCGATCAAGGCCTGAGCGTGCAGCTCCACGTGAAATAGCTCAGGACAATCACAATCGGTGGCGTTGAAGTGAGACATACCTCATATGCAGCATCATGGTGCATTGTGTGAAAATGAAAACAATGGTTTGTACAAAGCTAGCTAATGCCAAAGTAAAAGAAATGGTTTTATATACAAGAAAGCTTCCGCCTTTCTTCCGATCTATCCCAAAAATGCGATCATAATATAGGTACATGACCACTACTCGCCAATTACTCGCTAATGACGATGGCGGGTGCAAGGCCACGCCTCTTGAGCAAGTCCATGCGCTTGTGAACAGTGGTGCCTTGTTCGCTACGCTTGGAGGCAGGAATGCATTGTGAGTACCAATCGTTCTGAACCTTGCACGTCCACCCGCTCTCACACTGCGTGGGACCATCGTATCCGTTGCCACCGCAGCGGTCGTAGGGCTTTGCAGTACCGGAGCTGGGGTTGGACGGTGCCGGTGCCGGTGTGGCTGCTGGAGGAGCAGAAGGAGCAGACTCTACTGGCGAGGAAGGAACTGGCGCAGCAGGAGTAGAGGGAACAGATGGAGGGCTTGGTGTCTCGGCGGGTGGAGAGGCGCTAGGTGCGCTGCTTGGTTCGACGGGAGAAGGGGTAGGGACGACAGGCGCGGCAATGCTGCTAGAGGCGGCCTCGGAAGGCTTGGGCTGGGTAGGAGTAGTGGAGCCGCCACCGAGCTTGAGAATGCGAGCAGCGGCAGCTTCGGCGGCGACCATGATGATAGCCTGGGTGTTTCCGGTAGGGAGATCAGGGTGCATGGAAGCATCAACAACGAACAGGTTGGAAGTACCGTAGACTTTGGTGTCAGTGTCGACAACGACACCGGCTTCGCCCTTGGTTCCCATCTTGGCGGTACCGACGTAGTGGCTACCAGTCTTGAAGTCCTTGATGAGGTCAGCGCCGGTGACGTTAGTGACACCAGCGGGAGCAATGAGCGAAAGCGTGGAGTTGCCTTCAGCGGCCATCTTGATAAGACGATTCATCATGATTGTTGCAGCCTCCTTGTCGACGTCCGAGGTTAGGTGAGGGTTGGTGATGAAGTTGGTGGCGCCGTCAGCAGTAATACCAAGACTACCGACTGACTCAGAGCCGTGTGTGATGTAGACCTTCATCTGGATCTGGTTCTCTGCTGGGCCATTGCAGGTTCCCTGGAAGAAGACCTCCTTGCCTTCGGTAGTGTTGACAGAAGTCCACCAGTTGAGGCGCTGACCAGACTGCGCAAGGAGACCAGAGCCCCTCGCAAATAGGTCAATGGTCGTCTGGTTGGGCGTAGTGTACGTAGTCTTGGCCTCGGCGTGCATAGGCGTGGAAACGTTGAACTTGACGGTGAAGATAGGGTGATCCTTAATCTCCTCGCCAACTGGAAGGTCAATCCAGTCAGCTTCGGCGGGAAGCTTGACACCGCTCGTTCCTGAGGCGACGATCTGAAGTTGCTTTGCGGGGCCGATACCAGAGTTGAAGAGAATGCGGGGAGTAGACATGGCGCCAGCGGCAAGGAGAACGCTGCCGCCGGCCTTGACGTTGTAGATGACGCGCTGACCTGCTTCGGACTCGACTTCTACACCACTGATGGTCTCGCCCTCACGGACTGCACGGATCACCTTGGTATTCATCATGAGTTTGAAGTTCTCCAGCTTCTGGGCAAGGGGAAGATAAGTCCTGACAACGCCAGAGCGAAGACCATCAGCCGCGTTCCACGATGGGTGACCAAAGACATTCTTCTTTGAATTAGGGTCTTTGATGAAATCAGTTTCGGCCCAGCCCTGTCCGGCGAAGAATTTGGAGAGCACATTGAAAGCCTCGTCGTTGTAACGCTTGCCATCCATAGAGCCATAAGTCTGACCGGGGTTGCGCTCCCAGACACGGTCGGCTGCAGCGGAGACATCAGATGACTTCCAGCCAGTGGGCCACTTGTCATCGAAATCCCGATCCTGCGGCTTGACGAACATCATGGCGTTGATAGAGCTGCCACCACCAAGAAGACACCCAGCTTGATCGGCGGTGTCTGAGCAGAAAGCCGGGCTACCAACATCACTGAGGTAATATCCGTACGCGGGTACATCGTACATAGTCATGGAGGAGTTCCATTCGAGGGTCTTGGTGTTGCCAGACGATGCAAGAGACGGGCCACCGCGTTCGATCAGAAGCACGGAAGCGCCACTTTCAGCAAGCCTCTCAGCCGCAATCACACCAGCGGGTCCGGCGCCAGCAACAATGTAGTCGTAAGTCGCATTGGCTACAGTTGCATTTCCTCCAGTGATTGGGGTGGTTGTGTTTCCGCCGGCACCAGGAGTGGTTGGGGTAGTTGGGGTGGTGGAGTTTCCTCCTCCTGAACCACCCTTGACGGCAAGTGCAGCCCACTTGGCGAAGTCTGCACTTTTAGCATCGGCCAAGGGCATTCCAAAAGCGCCGAATCCTGCGCTGTGGTATGTGAGTGCACCAGAGGCGGAAGTGGGGTCGGTTAAAGCGTCGTCTGACTGAGCCCATCCTACAATGTTCAACTCGGGGGCAACAACGAATCCAGTGAGGGGATCCTCGCTGATGCAGTTCGAGCAGAGGAAGGTGTATGAGAAGGCAGTGTCGTTGACAAAGGTACCGTCAGGGATGGGAGACATGGCGAAGTCTCCAGTTGCAACAGATGGGCTAGTGTATCCAGTCGCTACCCTGAAGGAAGAGACGACCTTTCCGTCGTTAGGCCATGCAACGGCGAGCAAGTTGCCCACCATGCTCTGACCCATGCTGAAACCAGCCCATCCTGCAGTTATCGGAGACTGAATTTGCGCTATGAAGTCCTTGCCTGCGGTCTCCGGAAGGGCGATACCGAACGTGAATCCCGTGTCCGCAGTGTAGCCATTGAATTTTATACCAGTCTTGGGATCTGTGTATGGGGCAGCACTTTGAGCAGTGACTTGGAGCGCAAATAGTGCGGAAGAGAGAACGGTAGAGCGTGCCATTGCGTTTGAATGGTTGCTGATGATTGATGGGAAGGAATGTATATGGCACGGCCAAAAAAAAGAATGACAAGCCGTCAAGGCTGAATATAACGACTGGAAGCGTTCGAAAGAAAGATCGACGAATGAAAGAATGTATACAAGCAGCAGCTGATAGTGACTCTGTCCAACAGCGAGCCGGGCCGTTATGTACTTACGGTGTACGCATTTTTTCAGCAATGCGGGTCTTCCAATCCTCAATTTGGGATTCAAAGCACAACACTTCCCGCTGGCTTAGCTATGGTGGAGCGACGTCAGAAGCATACCTCGTCTCTTGGTTCCCAGAGATTTGGACCAGGCTGGGCTGTCATAATCCAGAAATGCGGTTCATTGACTGGCTCTGCATAGCGCAAGCGAAGAATAGCGGCGGTACTTGCGCATGGAATAGATTGCACGCCACGGAGAGCGAAGAAAAGCCGACAGACTTTTCGAGAACACCCGGCGCAACACTTTGAACACCGCGCACACTGATTCGCTCTGTCGAAGTTTCATGTCCCGTCGCGCGGTTTTGCCTTGGGAGTGGGACCGGGGTGGTTTCGAAACGAGCCCTGGAAATTTCCTTGCTGGGACGGAGAAATAAATGAACGCCCAACATTTCGCCTCGCCCTCGACGCTTGGCAATGGATGCTAACAATGCATAGGTATGCTGCGCCTCTGTGTTGGAGCACATTTGTTTTGTCTCTGTCCAGAATGAAAGATTTAGCAAACCAAAAGCAACCTCCTACCAACACGAGACTGCCAGATTGGGACAGCTTGGTAAAAGACTTGGATGAAGTTCCTGTGATATTCGTGTAGGTGGAACCTAGAACGGGCGTGGAGATTGAGTCTTGTCGTGGTTTCGGGAACTCTCAAGCGCTACGGCCTGTCGTTCCACCACATGTTCTCGACGGCGCCTGCTGCCTCCAACACAGCGGACGCACTGGACAGGAAGTGTTCATCCGCGCACCCACCGCAATCTGCGCAACTCTGCGACACGTCCTTTCATTGTGCTCCACGATACCTGGCGCTGAGATGAAGGGATCCATGCTCGGGAAGAGAAAAGACGGCTTGTTGGTCTGCCACTAATTGGAGTCTACGTCATATAATCGCATCTTCAATGTGCCTTCAATGCTCTTTGTCGCGTCGAAAGATGGATTACAGCAAATGGGATGAATATACATCAAGATGATGGGGGTGAAGAGTTAAGGGCGAGTCGCGAAGCCAGATACGCGCAGCGGAGGGAACAAAGTGGGGTTCGTATAACCGAACCTCGGCTTCGACATCATCAAAACAGCCTTGGTATCTTGAACAGTGACCATAGTCATCGAAGCCCTTGTGTCTATTACGATATTCCACGAGAATCAATTGTAATCATGGTGAAGAACAACATTCCTGCCTACGTCCTCGGTGTAGGACTCACCAAGTTCATCAAGCCGCGGAAGGAGCGCGCGTATCCGGAGATGGGATATGAGGCAGGTGTCAAGGCGATGTTGGATGCTCAGATCAACTACGACGATGTCGAGACTGGTGTGGCATGTTACTGCTACGGCGATACGACAAGTGGGCAGCGAATTTTCTACCAATTTGG
Organism: Parastagonospora avenae f. sp. tritici 18332-5; assembly: GCA_022559985.1. NCBI lineage: Eukaryota > Fungi > Ascomycota > Dothideomycetes > Pleosporales > Phaeosphaeriaceae > Parastagonospora > Parastagonospora avenae. Next base: position 5,035 of record JAFJTR010000101.1, read on the forward strand.
CATGAGCACGTGGGTACCCTGCATCCACTTCAGCATGAAGCCTACATGTGTACAAGAACAGTTCATTGACCTCCGTTCAGCATCCCCATATACAACACAAACAATGCATGTGCCACAGGTTCTACCGGACTGCACCTCGCCCGCACCCTTATCAAAAACGGCGCCATCGACTGCGCCCTTGTAATCGGTTTCGAGCAAATGCAGCCAGGTTCCATCAAGTCTGTCTGGTCCGACAGACCATCGCCCATGGGCTTGTCGATGAAGATGATGAACGACACCCGCGGCATCACTAACTCTCCGCCCAACGCACAGTACTTCGCCAACGCAGGACTCGAGTACATGGAGAAATACGGTGCAGAGGCACGCGACTTTGCTGAGATCGCGAGGATCAGCCATCTTCATTCTTCGAAAAACCCATATGCACAGTTCAGAGATGTGTATACCCTCGAACAGATTGAAAAAGCACCGATGATCCACTTCCCGCTAACAAAGCTGCAATGCAGCCCTACTAGTGATGGCGCTGGTGCTGCGGTCATCGTTAGCCAGAAGTTCTTGGATGAGAGACCACACTTGAAGAGCCAGGCCATTCTCATTGCAGGTCAATCCTTGTTGACAGACTCGCCGCAGCTGTACTCGAAATCTTCAATGGATCTTGTTGGATACGACATGACGAAGCGCGCTGCGCAGGCTGCGCTCAAAGAGGCTGGCGTAAGCCCAAAGGACGTCAAGGTCGCAGAACTGCATGACTGTTTCTCTGCGAACGAACTTATCTTGTTGGAGGGCCTTGGTTTTAGTGAACCTGGCAAAGCACACATGATGGTTCGGAATGGCGACATTACATACGGTGGCAAGGGTCCTATCGTCAATCCCTCCGGAGGCCTGATCAGTAAAGGCCATCCTCTCGGTGCCACAGGTCTAGCGCAATGTGCAGAGCTTACATGGCAGCTTCGGGGTTGGGCGAACAACAGACTTGCTGACAACGCGGACGTGGCGCTCCAGCACAACCTAGGTTTGGGTGGTGCCGTGGTCATCAATGTCTACAAGCGCGCGGACGGACAAAAGAACGTCAAGATGAGCGATGAAGAGATCAAGAAAGCCAGCCAATTCGACTACAATCCCGCGACCGAAGCGCGATATGTAACAAAAGAAGAAGGCGAGAAAGTCAGGAGCAAGACTGTAAGGAACGAATATGCGCTTGGGGACACTTTGGAGAAGATCCAAAGTCGCTTGTAATTTTCACTCATATAAACGCCGATTTCATACCGCCTGATCAAAACTCCTGTTAAATCCATCTGATACCTTCCTAGTGTGCATGTTTGCAACCACACGACTTTCCACTGAGCCCAACGCGCTTATTCCAGCTCCACGTCATCTCCGGGCTCTCAACCATCCTCTTCATCTCCTTGGTATCCGCATGCCTGAACCCCTTGTCTAGCATGCTCATCTCAACACTCAACCGCGCATACCTGATTGCCTCCCACCTTTTGCCAAAGCTGCTGTACGTCTCCGCAGCATACTTATACGCCGTCGCCAGACTGGCGTCCAGTCTCTCCTGCTGATACAGCGTGACCAACAGCTCAGCCACCTCCGTCGTCGCAGAAGACTCCGGCGTCCAATCGTCCAGCATGAGCGCCAGGTCGGTGATCTGGTACAACCGACTATCCGACTCAGCAAAGACGGCTGGATGCGCAGTACACGTCGAGCAGCCACAATCGAAGCCCCAGTTCTTCTTGAGGCGAGTCATTCTCGTCTTGCGATCCTTCTCGTTGTCAATGTAAGTGATTGTGATCTCCTCGTCGGGCTGGATGTCGCGGATCGCATGCACGTAATGCGTCATCATATCCTCGTCCCAAAAATAAGCTGCGTTGGGCCGGCAGTCGTGGTTCATCATTGCAATCTCGGGGAATAGCGCTTGTTGGCTGATGCCGTCGATCGTGGTGTCGAAGTTGTTCGTGTTGATCCTGTCTTCGACTGGGTCGCCGTGGAAATGGCCCATGAGTGCCCAGAAGCTCTTCTGAGTTTCGGTAGGCAGAGTCTCTACACCGCGATAGAGGAGCGCGTAGCGTTCGGCCGTTGAGAGCTCGTAAGCATCGCTGTCGGTGATGGCGATGGGCGTTGATGCGAAGATCTGATCGCCGCGGTGTAGGGTCTTGTTGGCTACAAGACCCCGTCCTTTGCCTGGGAACTCGTGCTGTACGAACGGCGGGTTTTCGTATTTATTCACACCAGCGAGTACTTCTGGGTGTGTGAAGGCAGGCTTGTCCAGCATTGCGTATGCAAAAGGTTTGGTGGTGAGGATAAAGATGCCTCGTCCGCCGGCGAAGCCCTGGTGACCGAATACGCAGTATGGTTCTTCCGTCTTCTCATTCGAGTAGCATTCTGGCCAGAAGCTCCATGGAAAGTCGGCTGTTTCTTGTGCTATTCTCCGTGCTTCTTCTAATGTCTGGGAAGGCTGTGAAAGGTTGCTTCGATAAGCAATTGTTGATGCGAATGTGCTAGAGGAATCGTAGGACGCTAATTGGCATATACCGTCTATGAGTGTCGAACCTGAGGGGCATGCGTCTTGTAGAAGGACTTCGCTGTGAACGTGTTCGACTTTGTCGCTTGTGAATGCGAGTGCCCCACCGAGGAAGCTGAGACCGACTGCTGACCACATTTTGTTGGATTATGTGTTGAGTTTTCTGTTTGAAATGAATTCGATGGATTAATTGTGGAAGAGCACTGCGATGATATACTCTTCTGTTCGGTCTTGGTACTGCAGGTCATGAAACATGAGATGGCGATGAAGCGATACCTGAAACGATTCCACGAAACAAGCCGTGTTGGTCAAGACGAGTGCGGGGAGATGTCAGATGAAGCTACAACCACCGGAACACAACGAACAACATTTTGATTGCCCGCATATTACTTTTCGGTTTTGGCCCGTCGTGACTGCTATGCTAGAATAGCGAGTGTGCAGATGGGTGAGGACGCGGGAGGCTCGGTGTGACATGCATGTGTAACAACAATGGTTCCTGAGAGTCCCTATGTATACAGGATTCAATTTGAATGCTAACTTTATTTTCTTTCGGTGTTCACACCTGAGCAAGAACGGTCGCAAGCCTGACGATGCTGTAGGCCAGGCTGTTGCATTCGAGTTTCGAGGCTGAAACAAGGCCCCACTCGGCAATACTTGCCATCTCCTCTGGTGGAATAGCTTGTGAACATCACAGCGTAGAACATGAACTTCGTATATTTTGTGAATTATTACGATTCGATAATCGAAAGGTATCCTCTCGACGCACTAGACTCAACCAATCAGTGCGCCTTTGTTGTTCCCATCTGAGTTGAGTACGGTATTGCACTTGCTCGCGGAATCGCTCGCCGAGATGGCACCTTGTTCACCCGCACAATTACCGCTGTATGGTCGATTACCCCTCTGACAATTTGAAATGCCAGCCGCAGGCGCGGATAATATGCCCTGGGCAAGATCTGGCGCTTCTATGATGGTCGCTGCCATGCCGCCCACAAGATGCAAATCGATGTGGCAGTGGAACAACCAAACACCCGGATTGTCGGCTTTGAAGCGAATGACGAGATAGCCATTCGCAGCGACTACTGCAACATCGCGCTTCGCAGGAATGCTCGGAAGCGAACTTTCGACGCCATTCCATGATCCAGAACCTTTCGCGACAATCTGGAAGACGTGGCCCTACCAAGGTTAGTCAATCTCGCATGCATCGTGTGAGCAAGCAGCTACTTACGTGGAGATGCATCGGATGCGGGTATGGATGCGTGTTCTGGTAGTGGATCTGCACTACTTGTCCGGACTTGACAACATGGGGCTCGACTCCCACTCCGTACGTGGCTGGATCCATGGCATTGGAACCAGTTGTAAGTGCAGTGAAGAGCGAAGGAACTTTCGCAGGTACCCAAGGCTGCGCACCCACCCCGATGCGGGTCCCGATACCCGCGAAAAAGGTTTGATTGGTTGCAAGATCGATTTTGTTGTCTACTGGAGACAATAGTTTCTGGCCGTCCAGCGGTTTTGTGGAGAAATCATCAAATGTCGAGGCAGGCTGCCAGCTGAATGTTAGAACGTCTGTGATGAAGTCCAGAATTGATCCCAGTAGGTTGTAGATAAGCTTTCCTACAACTGTTCTCGCGCTCTCGGACGGTATGTTTCCTGTCAGCATATCAATCGTCATTTTCACAATGTAGTTGGCTCCTGGAGATTGAAAACGGGAAGTCAGTCGTGTCCGACAGTATTTCAGAGATCAGTAACTCACCTCCCATAGGATTGGTTTTTCCCTGAACTACTACGCTAGAAGTCTGACCCGCGCAAAGAACAATTGTATCTGCATCCTTGGGTTGTATTTGCACACCGTCAATCTCAACAACTTTGAGAGTGTATCCTTGAATGTGGAACTGGCCACAGGCAAGGCCACCAATATTGGCGATACGAATTAGATACTTCTTGCCAGTAGCGAACTTAAATTGCGGCGCACTGCGAGTGTCGTTCACCAGGATGGTATCAGGCGAAGGAAGATCTCCATTAGTGTTGCTAGGGCTCATATAGTCTTTAATGATGTCCGGCATCTGCCTGTGATACCTATCGATGTTGTTAGCCGCCTCCCCTTGCTAACTCGTGCATAAAAGCACACACCAATCAGACATGCTGAGATAGATCTGTGAGTCGATGTCTAGACTGTTCTCCCAGCTTCGATCGTGGATGATCATTTTACCTCGAAGTCCATCCGGGTATTGGCCTTTGTCATGCGAATGATACCAATGAGTTCCGGCAGGATTAGCAACAAAGGAGTACGTGTATGAGTCGCCTGGCTGAATGGGACATGCTGTGATACCGGTAGCCTGGTCACATCAGCAAGTGTAGTAGCTCGAAGGAGGTGATTGACATACTCCGTCATAGATGCCAGAGCCCTTTTGGAACATGCCATGGAAATGTAACGAAGTGGTCTCATTACCCAGGTTGTTATGAGCATTGATCACTATCGTATCGCCCACGTCTGCTTCGATGGTCGGGATTCTAGTAGTATGAGCATGCGCGTTTTCATAAAAGTTCCATACATACGGCCATTGACCATTAACACCCATCACTGGTCTGGCATAGCCATCTGGAGCTGCCTGAACAGGATTAGCATGGAGCTTACTGGTATTCGACAGCAAGGTAATTTACGGTGACCCAGCCAATACTGAAGTCATAGCTGACTGTCTTTGCGCACACCAAGCTAGCGTAGACTGCTGCTAAAAGAAGCCGGAACATGTTTGCTGGAACCCTAAGGAATGCAGGAAGCAAATGGTGTCGCAAATCTCAAGATATATAGCTGCCAAAGAGGCGGATTTGAAAGGCATCCGTCTTTCGTCAGGGCGGCTGGCTGACGTCGACGATCAGTACAGCTCGAACATGTCTTAAGCCGTTTACCGATCAGTAACACCACCAGTCCCTGCCCTTTGCTAACGGAAGACTATTCCTCCTCTCTAATGGCGTCTTTCTCATTTCGCTAATTGTCTGCAAGACGCGGTAGATCCCTCTTATGATAGGCTTCGCTTGAGTATTTGAGCCTCTGCTTATCGGTGACACGGCAGCTCTTCTCGGCGAGCGTGGCCTAAATTGCGTCGTGCATAGGGCTGTGGCGCTACTGGGTCTCCGAACATGGCATTTCCGGTGGCGTAAAGTATGGCTGCGGGGTTTGACAGTCAATAGTCGTATTTCTGAGCTGCGGGTGCGCGAGCTATCAATGTTGATGACATGGTCGGTGGTCCAGAAAGGGTTGACAGCGTGCGCTCAGTGTAGGAACAGGCTAGTGCAGCCTCGATGTAGAAAGCGCCATGAAGATCTCGGACCGGAGATTAAGTGAGGGGATGCGAAACCTAAATGCACCAACAACCTGGGAAGAGATTCTCGTATATGGCTGACGAAAGGTTCCTTGCAATGTTCGATAGTGGCGATCTGTCTAATCTTCGCTGCGAGACGAATATTGCTTCTGCGCTTTTGAATGCACCTGAAGTGCTCCCTTCCACGACGCGTCGCACGCGACAACTCGAGTCCTTGCCGACTGCACACGTCTAGCCTACGAGGCAGGTTTATCTCCCAGCTCGAAATTCTCAGGTGTCGAAAGGCTCCGAGCAGGCGCAAGGTCTAAAGACGAGTGGCCGCATGCTCGTGGACGATTCGTGTGCTTGTGAACACCAGCAAACTCTGCTGTGACGACAATGGGAATACAGATTACGAGAATCTTGCCAGCAATACTGATGCAGGGCGGTGATTTGCGTTAGAACTACAGTACTTCTTCGAGAAATCTGTTGCGTTACGACGACGAGTGGGGAGATGGAGATGTGGAGATGTGTTACTGCCTCTAGGACAGCATGGATGAAGTGGATGGAAGAGAGTGTGACATTTACGCAAGTCCTTAGCTCCCAGCACGGCGAAAGTACGCAGATGAAAAAGGGTATGTAACAAGATACTCTTGAGATGACCTACTATGTACCAAGCCAACTCGGACATGATGAGGTTTACTCCGAGCCGGAAGAACAACTCCACGTGCGAAGTAGGACCACAACTTCTCCAAACATCAATCTGACCATACCAACTCACAGTGCCAAGAACCGCGCCGTAGACAACGCGTACGTCTCAAGCATCTAGGCCCAGCGCCCGAATCCTTCATCAACGCATTTGCTGACATGTCTGCGCATTACTCGCTTCTGTAGTGCAGCGATGCGCTCACCGGAAGGTTGAATGGTTCGACCCCCGATGTGGCTTGCTCAACGGCCGCAGTACTGTACCTCACGCCTCAGGCCACGTCACGTAAGATTGTCAGATTATTCGAAGATTAGTTGCGACAGAAACGTATTAGGATTCGTACGTTTTTGTACGAAAGGAGACCGGTGAGCTCGAGCTGAGGATTGCAGGCTGCGACAGTTTGTGTCGAGGCTCGAAGAACCCAGCGTCAAGAAATCCACAACACCATGCATCTTCTTCCGCGCGATCATAAGAATAGATACCCTCATATCTGGTAGCGATCATTCTCCCGCGACCTGGTACCGGGCATCGTCATTGCGGCAACAAACAACAAGCTTTCTGCGGCTCCCGTCATCCTTCGCCCGACGGTGCGATAATCGCCGACCCTGCCCAGTCCCGCTCCGCCCTTCGCTCCAACAGGCGTCTCGCTCCAAATTGCGTATTTCGCTCGCTGAACGTTGCTCCGCCTCCGTCCGCCTTCCTCCCGTGCCTCCCTCGCGCACCAATCGTATCCTCGTGCTCCAGCCCTAACTTTGGAACTATCACCGGCTAGACCCGATCGGGTGTAAGATGCGACGGGACTACGCTACGCCCTGCCAAGATGTCCGACATATGGCATATCTGACATGATGTTATTTTCGCATCTTGGGCCTGATTTGGATGTTTTGCGTGGATGATTGCGTGGGGCTGTGTGCGTTTTGGCTGATGGGTTGGCTTACTGCACTGCTTTACGGCGTCCAGTGGGAGGTGGATATAAGGCTTTTGGCTGACCCTTCATATGTTCAGATCTCAAGAAGACCATCATTTCATAACATCTTTCGCCCCGAGCTTTTGGCTTCCAGCATTTCTGAGAGAAAAGTAGCGACAATCTCGCCATGACTGTCCCACCTCCGAATCCCGAGAACTGCTTGTCCTTGGGCCAGATCCTCGATGGACGACCATGCACAATTGAAGGCACACTATACGGCTACAAGCCCGACCTCGCAGCAAACGTATTCTTCGCCGCCTTCTTCGCCACATGTTTCTTCTGGCAACTATTCTGCGGCATCCGCTACCGAACATGGACGTTCATGGTAAGCCATTCAAATCCCCCTCTTCATCAAACATCACTGACATTTCTACAACAGATCGGTCTCTGTCTCGGCTGCATCGGCGAAGCAGTAGGCTACGGCGGGCGTATAATGATGTACAACGACGTCTTCGACGACAACGCCTTCATCATCCAAATCTGCTGCCTGATCATCTCACCCGCATTCGTCTCCGCGGGTATATACCTGACGCTCAAGCACATCGTCATCAACTTCGGCGAAGGATGGTCGCGCCTTCCGCCAGTGTGGTACACGCGCATCTTCATCACCGGCGACATTTTCTCGCTTGTGCTTCAGGGCGCGGGTGGAGGTCTTGCGTCTACCGCGGACGCGGGCAGTGACTTGCAGGACGTCGGCACGAATCTGATGATCGCAGGAGTCATTTTCCAGGTCGTTATACTCGTTTTCTTCGGATACTTCTTGACGGAGTATGTGGTGCTCACATACCGCCGCCGCGACCAGCTGTCCGATGAGTCGATGGCGTTGTTCCACAAGAAGAGCTTCCGGTGCTTCATGGGCGCGATTGTTGTGGCATTCTTCTGCATATTTGTGCGCTGTGTATACCGTATCCCGGAGCTGACCGGTGGTTGGAGGAGCGAGCTGATGCGCAACGAGCCGGAGTTTATTGTGCTTGAGGGAGTGATGATTGTCATTGCTGTAGCAGTCCTGACGGTCTGCCATCCTGGATACTGCTTCCCGGCACTGGGAGACACGATTGGCAAGAATAAGAAGCATGCTAGGGGAAAGAGCATGGAGGACTCTGATATTGAGATGATGAGCACTCGTTGAGGTACTCTCGTGTTGGGGTTCGTTTTCCTTTGTTATTTCTCTGTTGCGCTTCGTACTGCATGTCCTATGATAGAATGGTGCGCGATGCATCTTGAGTTTGATACCTATCCCTCCAGCGCGTCGTCGCTCTGCAAGCAATACCACCACCTATATAGATGGATTGTGACTCCGCTCACACTACAATATCAGCAATGTACAACTCGAAGACTTCTTTCGGTGACCTTCATCTTGCCTTCTGCATCTTTTGGAGCGTCGAACATCAGAAGAAATGAGTCATATCCGCGAAGTAGAGCAAGGTGGTGCGGTTCAGCTTACCTTATGCTCGTACCTGTAGCTTAGATCTCAGAACGTGCTCTCTCGTCAGCATGCAGCTTGTCGGCCGTGGGGTCTCCCGCACGGGCCGGTACTGTTTGCCCCAGGTTCCACCGCATGTTTGCTCTCACGCACTTCCCCATTGGGACTAGTGCGTGCTCCATTCAGTACATAGGCCTCTCTATCCCGTAGCCTAATACTACATGATTCTCCCCAACCTTGACGCTTGACACAGCTGATTATCTGTGCCACGCCGCATGTTCAGTGCTTGATACAGACCCGTATTAATACTTGCGCGCATGCGATCCTTGTCCTCGCGAGAGCAATAATAATACAGATACTTAGGCTGTCTGTCAGATGTTGTGACTGTATCCCTTCAAAGTCATGGATCAGTGCTGGTGCCCTCCATGTTCCATGAAAACATGTGTGACTGAGGATTAGTGTGCCCGTGGGTCAATACTGTACTAGCTGAAGACAGGATTTTTTGCTCGACGAGACTGCTTGATTATGTGGGTGTGAAGTGCGTCGGGCGATATCACGCCAACTTCAATAAAATTAGCCGCGCTACAGACACGTTGGCACAGCGTTCTTGCCCATGTACGGCGACTCAAACATCCATTAGCCAGATGCTGCTGCGCTTGCCGCCTTGCTTTGCTCACCCAGCGCGAGTCTGCAGAGGAGCTTTGAGTAGGGACGGCGTGCAAGAACTTTATGCCGTTGTGAAAAATGTGCATGGGTGCTGAATGATAGGTGCGCGTCGAACGCACCAGTCCTCTTGTTCCTTCGACTGTATAGGTAGCAATCCAAAGATCAACTGTTACAATATCGAGTCTAGTGGAAAAAGCGAGGCAGTTCACATCAACAGCCGCACGCGAGAAACTTTTCGATGCTGCGGCGGTCGATACGAAGAGAACCATGTAGTTGCTGACGCTGTGGAACGATGCAGAAGGCTCACTACCGCATTAAGCTCTAGGCAGAGTGCTGTGGCACGATGAGGTGAGTATCTCTCCTGGGCCCTGAGAGCTCTTGATCGTTTTGTAGGCTGTATTGCATGCTTGTAGAGTGGCCGACTTCAAGACATGCTTGTCCCGTTGCAGTTCTTGGACACCGCCTGCTCGGTAACTCTGCTCCGCGGAGCCTGGGCATGGCGTCGGAAACAACCTAGCTTCATCCACGTGTGGTTCAGAGCTTCATTATGTATCGTCTCGTCCTCTTGACACCTCATCGTGATTCCATACTCGGCTGTGATCCTCGTGTGCACGCGGTGGTGATATTACTGAGGTGAAGGGGGCGAGGCCGATCTCCGATCTCCACAGGCATCGAGATGCGAACTGCAACACCATCGACCTCAACCAACAGCGCGCTTTCTGTCTTCGCAATGGCTGCAAAGATGCCAGCCTAATCAACCAGAAGGAGTTGTCTCCTCAAGCTAGATCGATACGATGAGCACACATGCCATGCGCAGAATGCACCGAACCTCCCTTGCGTCAACAACAGCGACAAGACGGCCCCAACGCACAATCCGATGAACGCAACGATGCCGTCTCGATCTCGTACCTCTTCGAGCAGTGCTTCGTCGCTAGCACCCACCGAAACATAATTGATGCCATACAATCGAGGGGTGGCACAACCAGGGCGCGGATAGGGAGTCCAGCCAACGGCTACCATACCTCAGACAGACAACCGGCAGGGTCGCCTGGGGCAATTCAGTCGTGACTGTGTAGTCCCTATCACGGGTCTTATGTTTATAACTCGTGAGAGCTACATGCAACAGACATATCCACCGCGGTAACGTCGTGCTGACTTTGCCGGCCTCGCGTCACGTACGGACGCCCGACAAGGTCGTGAAGGTCTACAAATTATGGGAAGAATGAGAACAGGGGATATCTCACTTGACTAGCTGCACTATCAGATGTCAAGCGCATCAGCGGTATGTCTGGTGCAAAACAGGTGCAGACGCTGCGAATGGCATTCCTTGGCGCTAGCAAGATGTATTTCCAAGAAAACTGGCTATGCGCAATCAGATGTGCTCGGAGATATTCGGTAAGTCTATCGTCATGGTAGGCATCTAGGCGCTTGGGGCGATTTCGTAAGTATTGTCGTTGGAGGAGTGACGTCAGTGGGAATTGCTTCAAATAGGCCCAGCACCACGCCGACCACCCGACTTTGGCTGCGCATAACTCTTTCAGGCGGGACTCCTCCGCTGGTGGGATCTCTATGCGTTTGGGAATATTCCATATGAAAGTGGCGGCCGTGGTACCCAGCAAGAGCAAGCATCGCAGCATCGCAGCATCGGCACAGCTCCCATACTGGATCGCATTCATCGTTGTGGACAAGAGCTATTTCATCGTGGCAACTTCGGCATCCCTGGAGCTGTGCCGGTCCAGGTCTACTATCGGTACTGTTGAGGCCTGCAGTAAGAGCACGCGTGCCTTGAGTGGGATCGAGAGCTGTGCGATGTCGAGACCAGAGTGGCGATGGCGGCAGGGCGACGACTTCACGCGCTGCGCGCCGCGCGATTGAGACTGCGAGGTGCAGATTCCGTGCCATTAGAGTGGTCCAGAGGAGGCCTAGGCTCGCAGCGGGAGTACTTCGTACACGCCAACGGGAAACGGAGACGCGGAACTGGTCAGGGCAAATTTGTATGCTTCGACTGCAAAAGAAGCGTATCGTGGCCCCGACCTCGACAGCGACCGCCTTCACAACCGTCGCCCTGCTCGCGTTCTGCCGAGGCGGAGTTCAAGGTGAGAGAAGAGAAATATGTTGCCTTTTACTGTGTATGGCTAGGCCCGGGCATTGCCACCGAACGAATGAGAAATAGACGTCGACTCTGAACCTCTGTTTCCTCATTGGAGCCGCATGTGAAGCTTTCGCCTATGATGGCGGAAGTATCGTCAAAACACTATCCGCCACAGACAGCGCATGCCGTATACATATCCGCCACGAGAATTGAGGGGCGACATCACGCCGACTGCCATCATTCAGGCTACCCATGGAGCCCACGGAAAGGTGGCAGCCCATTGCCCCCGCCTCGGATGAGCCAGGACAGCACCGCTCAGCGCCAGATTCGAAGAGGAGGCGACAAGCGATTGCTGTCGCCTGCGTGCAATGCCGCAGCGGTAAAGTCAAGGTAGGCTTCAAGTTGGGTTTGGTGAGGTGCTCCAAGCCCTGGCTGAATCTCGTCTAGTGTGACGGCACCAGGCCACGATGCACACGATGTAGCGAGATGGATCTCACGTGTCGCTTCGATGTCGCAGAGGGCGTGAGCAGGGCTGAGCGCATGAGGCTGCTAAAGAAGGAGACGATGAGTGGTAAAGCCGAGGAGATGGAGCGTGTAATCAAGGCCCTGCGCACAAGTACCGACGATCAGGCTTCAGCCGTCCTGGCCAGGCTAAGAATCGGGGACCGCCTCGAAGATATTATCAAAACGCTGCCTCCGCCCAGGTATGCGTGATCCATTGCCCAATGGCTGTCAGGCGTCGCGAGATGGTAACGTTGTTTTAGCACACCTACTCAGGACTCTGCAGCCGCATCTTTTAGCTATGCCAGCGCAGACCCGGCTATCGCCCTCAGCGATGGCAGAAGCTCCATGTACGGACGATATTCTAGCGCGCCTCAATCGCCCAAAATCACGCAATTCAACTGGTCTGGCACTTCCTCACAAGCTGCTTCTGCAAAAGGGAAGCAGCCAGCTTCTGCAATGAACGCCCAGGGACCGCCGTTTCTATCCATCTTATTCGACCGAGACGACTACCTTGGACCCATCGGCGATGAGGGCGAGCACGAAGATGGCATGTATCCGGCAAGCTTCATCGACCCGCAACTGTTACTCCAACCGACGAACCTCTTAGATCCTCCCGGTGCATCTACTGGTTCGCCCACGGGGATCACAAGGAGCCTTAATCAGACCTCCAGTAAGGACAACTCCACCGCACATAGCCTCTTCACTCACTGGAGTAAACGCCAACCCATCGTCAATGCAATTCGCGTACACCCCAACCTCAATCTCAGCAATCTCTTTGGCAATATGCCATTCTCCAGCAGTGTACGAACCAACAACTATCCCTCGGACATTCAAAATGCCCAGATAGAGAATTTGTTCCTCCCTACCTGGGCTATGATGACTGTCAGTACAAGACCGGATCCCGGGTCGCTCAAGGAGGCATTCCACAGCTTACATCGAGACACCGCTGCCATGATAGAAGTTGGTACCCCCGTGGAGATGATCATCGAAACACATCCGAACATTGCGGCCCTCTTCGACGAGAACGAGTACAATAACTCCGGTATACTCAGCAAGTGGTCCGCTGCAATGATACACAGCGCACAGCACAAAGGTATGTCTGTTTAATCCATCTTGTCGCTTGAACCCATCAAATCGCGTCTTTGGCACGTATGAGCCGTGCTAATGTATGTTCCTGTAGGCCATGATTTCACTGCCTGGGCGGGAATGTACAGTACCTGGTATCTTGCGAGGTGGATGGTCTCGCCATCGCCAGAGACTTACGATGCCATGCCAGAGTGGTTGCGACCGACGTAAGCCTGTCACCCAAAACCCTCATACTTCAATCACTGACACCGCTTCAGACCGAACCAGCTCTTCATGCCGCACATCAACATCCTCGACTACGTCATATGGCCTGCCTTTCGCGAATTCGCAGTCCAGATACCGCAGATGCACGAGCACATGGATTATATGATGGATATGTGCACCAACATACGTTGTGACTGGTATTCCGGAAGAGAGGAGGCTCTGTGTCGCAATGAGACAACCGGAATGCTGGATCTGTGTGACATGGCAAAGGTAAGTACACGACGTCTGTCGTGGGCACAGAAAAGGACAGCCACCACTGATGTAGTTACGAGCTGCTAACAATCCTAGAACGCGATGAGAGACCTGACTAGCTGGTCTCTCGGACCGTCTTTCAGACAGTACGTCACAAACGCCGATACCTATGTGCGTATCAGGGCGGAAGAATTTTAACGATCTTGATTACGAGGAACGAATTAGACGAATGACGACAAGCCACCTTTCGGATTTCAGTCAAGGCGGCTCGAGTATACCCTATGCAAGCGAACCATAGAAGCAATAGTCAACCCGTCAAAATACAAAAGTGACCTTTCCAGTTCATACTACACTTCCTCTCCATTCTAAGCTATTGAACAACATCTCGATCCCCTGCCACCCATCCGCAAGCAAAGCAAACGAGTCTCCAACCCCACCCGGCCACACCTGCACCGTCCCAACCAATCTCAGCGTTGCCCTGCAACACCACTTTCCGATCCTTTCAGACAGACCAAGTCGCGCCTGTAAATCCGCCAACCCAGCCCGCTGCAACACAAACAGCAAGGTGGTACCAAGAAGGTATCCAAACGGCAAGGCAATAGAATTGGCTTCGTACTCGTTAGCTGCGTCAAAGATGCGCATGAGGAGCAGGCTGTATTTGAGGATGAGCGCAATATTGTCGCTAGGTGGGAGGATGTGCAGGAGAGGTATTGCGAATCGTGATGCTGTAGCTGCAACTGTTGGCCATGCGCGCTGGGGTGGGAAATGTGAAGGGGTCGTGCTGTGGGCTGTCAGCTTTTAGTACAGGACGCGAACGCAATGCTGGCTCTTACGCACTACATGAAATAGGATGTCGCAACGATAGCTAACGCCGTCTATCTCTAGATAGGAAGTCTCATTAGGGATTCATCACAGCCTAATAAACATTTGAAGCTATACAGGCTAGTGCACAACTTTATAGATAGTTTCTAAGGAGGTCGCAAGTTTGAGCAGAGCGGGGACGAATAGTTGCAGCACCTGGTGACTTCAGCTGATGCGCCCAATCCCATGCCTGTGCGTCTTGGTCATTTAAACTTTCAAAGCCTCGTCGGCCTCTAGTCGGGACGCGCTCGGCCGCTGCTAACTATCGGCCCATTGGACGATCTCCACACCCCAGATCTATCGTCCCTCCAACATCATCCCCGGCATCCCTCACCGTCAGCCTCCTTCTTCTTTCCTCCCCCTCCTGTTTTTCGCATACATATCATGTAATTGATTCGACACTCCACTGCAATAAGCACTCATAAACTCGTGCAACAATGGGTCTCGGCATCCTCTCTGACCATGCCCTCGGACAGGTCCCTGGGACCGCGCAGGTATTTGAAGGCGAGCAGCGTAGGGAAGTAGAAAGCAAAGCAGGAAGTATGATAGGGAGGTCAGGCTTGAAGTACGACAAAACTGGCAAAATACTGCTTGTTCCGCAGCCTAGTGATGATCCGAATGATCCGCTTGTACGTCCTTCAAAATGTCCCAGTTCCGAACAAATTCTGGTTAAGTGCGAAGGTTGACTGATAATTTCACAGAACTGGTCGCTCCGTCGCCGCGACACCATTCTCCTTCTTCTGTCCCTCCTATCAGTCATCGCAAGCACCCTCTCCCCCATCCTCGCCGCCAACACTGTCTCCCTCGCCATCTACTTCGGTCGCGACCTGACCGACATGGCTCTATTGACTGGCTACCACCTCTTGGGTGTCGGGGTCGCGGGCTTTATTTTCGTGCCGTCAGCCCGTATCTGGGGAAAACGACATGTGTATCTTCTGGGCAATGTGTTGGTCGTGGTGAGTTGTGTGTGGGGCGGCGCGGTGGGAAATGATTATGCTTCGTTTCTGTGGGCGAGGGTGTTTCAAGGCGTGGGGCTAGCGCCATTTGAGGCGCTTGTTAATGGTGAATTTTGAGCAATCTGTGTTTGAGTTGAGTAGATGCTAATCATTTGTGTAGGTACGTCAGACATTTTCTATTCCGTGTATGTTTGAGACGATGCTCGGGTTCCTCTGTAATTGGAGCGGCAGCTCAATGATGCCGGGCTGAGACGATTTCAGGCATCTCCACAAAGCATGGATGTCTCCGAATCTTACTTCAAGCTTGCGCTAACTTTGTACCTCGATGATAGCTAGTGTTGGCGATATGTATCACGTCCACGAGCGCGGAGTCCGCATGGCGCTGTCAAATTTCTGCGTCTTCGGAGGCGCATTCCTTACGCCAGTCTTGGTAGGAGTGATTGCAGATCGAATGGGGTACCAATGGACATTCTATTTTGTCGCCATATTCGCGGGAATCATCCTGCCGTTTGTTATACTTTTTGTTCCGGAAACGGCGTTTAGGAGGGAACAAAAATTCGACATCGACACTATGGGGAATTTGGTGGTTATGGATGCAGAAGAGATGAAAATCCTGGGGAACAGAGGTTCGAGTGCTACATCAGCTGAACAAGAAGCAGATGGAAATACGGCCGAAAAGGGAGCAGGAAATTCTTCCGATCAGCAGCCGGTGGGCGATTCGCCACGCAAAGCTACTTTTCTCGAAAGTATCATGCCGTTCAATGGGCGGAAAACAGATGAGCGGTATCTGCACCTCCTTCTGCGTCCGTTCTCACTGTTCTTACACCCGGGTATCCTATGGGCTTGTCTCATCCAAGGCACTCTAATCGGCTTCACGGTCCTTATCGGTGTTGTGCTCGCAGCGATTATGCTCGGCCCACCGCTTTGGTTCGGAGAGGTGGAAACAGGATACATGTAAGCTCCCTCCTGGCCCTCTCCTTTCATTCCTTCACCAATCCCGATCCTATACCTACATTTTCTAACCCCGCGAAGGTATACAGGCGCCTTCATCGGTGCACTCCTCGGTTTCGCCCTCACCGGCTTGATTAGCGACTGGTCCGCCAACCTGCTCACGCGCCTGAACAACGGCGTATACGAGCCCGAGTTCCGCATGGTGCTCGTGATCCCACAAATGATACTAGGTTGCGCCGGTATCTACGGCTTCGGCTGGACCAGCGCAGACGCGGGGACGTACGGATGGTTCTGGCCCGATTTCTTCTTCGCGCTCGTAGTCATGGGTATGGTGTGTGGTGCTGTTGCCAGTTCGCTGTACATTGTTGATGCGCATCGTAAGTCCCCGAGATCATGTCATGTGTTGAGATACTGACGTGTACAGGCGGCATGTCTATCGAAGGTTTCACGTGCCAACTTGTTTTCAAGAATGTGTTCTCCTTCGGCTTGACTTTCAAGGGCTTCGACTGGATCGTTGATGCTGGGCGGCGGAGTGGAGTAGGTGGGGGTGGGGGTATCAAGGACCTTTTTATCGCCGTCGGGAGTGTGCAGGTTGCCATTTGTGCGTTGACGATTCCGATGTGTAAGTCGTAGATAAGGTGATGTGAGAACATAAGCTAACACGTTTGATAGATATTTTTGGCAAGAAGAACCGGAGTTTCTTTCACCGCCATAATGTTTTCTTTACGGTAACGGACTGGGTTGCGGATAAACTGACATTTTGGTAAGAGACCATCAAAAAGCTGTTGTGGGAGGTAATTGATTGCGGTTTATTAATATGGACTTCGATCCTACACTATTATTTGCTATACTTATTCCTATATTTTATTGCTGCCGGATCAAAGGTGACCACTGCCGCCGCGTGGATAGCTCATGGGCCGCGTCGATCCTACTTCGGTTAGACTTGTATCATCGTTGTAAGTAGCTTCATAGTACCTCCCTTTGTGGAGGAACATCAATTAGTACAATGATCACCGAGCAGAATGCATTCATGGCTACTTGTTATTTCACTTCGACACTAATGGTACGAAGTTACTAACAACTGTAATGATCTTCGTACTGGACAATGTTGGATACGAGTATATTGAGTACTATTATTATGTGCTTGTCTGAAAAGGTTTTATACATGTAGGAATTACTAATTGGACAAGCCAGGCCAGGTCTTCGCTGTGACCAATCGATTTTCGCAGGAAGATTTCCTGGAGCAGCGAATCGGGAAGCATTCTGGTCCACGAAGCGTCGGGTGCATGGCTTGGGTTCGGAACAGCGTGCAGGAACAAAAGTGCTCTCCTACAAAGCAGCGAGCAATCCAAACATGGCCATCCCAAGACCGAGTCCAGCGGCTGCATTCTGGCAGGACGCTGCTCCAGTGCTGCCAGCCGGCGATGCTGAAGTGGGAGAGGCGCTTCCTGAGGGTCTGATAGAGGCGCTGCCAGTTGGTGTGACAGTGGAGTTGCCTGCAGAAGTGGCGGAGCTGCCAGACGGGGCCGCACTGCCAGATGGGGCCGCGCTGCCAGACGGGGTCGCGCTGCCAGATGGGCACGTGGGTTGGGTGTTGACATTGACATTCTGAAGCTTGCACAGCTGGACGGCGAACTGAGTAGTTGCTTTGATACTTGTTAGCTGGCACAGGATGCGAAATAGCAAGCGACATACCAGCGATTTCCGCCTGCGAGCATGTAGCAAACACACAGCAAGACACGGTGTCGATTGCCTTGCTACTGCAAATGCATGCAATGTCGGCAACACCACAGGAGCCCAAGTTGCCACCGAAGCACGTTTGCTGCGTTTTGTTTAGCTATCATTCGCCAGCAGATATCGTCAATTACTCACGGCACATTTCGGGATCTGGTCAAGAAGACCTTGAGCAAGAGCTGTAGAGCTGAATGCAGCGACTGCGGCGATGATGGAGAAGCGCATATTGGCAAATTTTTGTTACTTGAAAACGACTGTGAAATGGGAATAACGATAGAAATCTGCTTTAGACTATTGACACAAGACGGAACCAGCGAGGGGAAGCTCGGTTTTGAAGGTAGCCACGAGCCCGTGGCAGCACCCTGAGAGGCGGACCCAGACTTACGACGGCTTACGATGGCTGCGAAGTTACTGTTGGATCATCCCTGAGTCCTACCTAATTGGCGGTTCATTCCACCATTTAACTTCCTGATTGGTAGACTTGCTGTGCACGTCCTCAGCTCGGAAGTAAGCCGGGGATCGGCTTAATTTTGGAGAAGCTGGCGAATCCGAAAGCGGCCGCTGAGGTCTGTTCTTAACCGAGAACGGCCCGATGAAACACGAGCTGATAGCGCGTTGTCAAATGTGAGTCTACAGTAGCAAAGTGAAATTAGCGAAGTTGATAATTCCTTGGACCGCAGGATGCAACAAAGTCTAGTCACCCTCGTAGAACAATGTGAATGCAGACAACTGTCTGGCTTTAGGTTTGTGCATCGAGTGGGTGATCCTACTAAATCTAATGCGAACTTTAAACAACGCGAAAACCTTAACACTGTCAGGGCATTACCGGAAGCCCGCAAGTTAACAGTTCGTGTGCTGCCCGACCCTGGAAATGAGACTGAGGAAGCGTTCGCCGCAGATTCTGCCACTGCCGACAGCCTCTCCTACAAAAACTGCCTCCAATACTTCGAACACGAGCGTGTCAGCAAATAGATGATAACAGGTGCATCGCAGCACATTCTCAAGGTTGCCAAATATCTCAACAGTAAGATTATAGACTCTTGATGCTATCGAACCCGGCCTTGGCGTGGCTGAGAGCCGAACCATTCGGAGAAATAGAAGACGGCCGTGAGTAAGATTGTGATGAGCGCAAAACCGCGTTCTCAAAACGGTACCAAGACAGACACCGGGTTGGGCAGGAGAACTTGTCCTATGGTCGCTTGTGAAAAAAATGGCTATGTGTGGAGAATACAAAGCTGATGGCGCGGCATGAAAGTTCGGCACCAAAGGCAAAGCTTAAGACTTCGACCTGCGATCTACTGCAGGTTCTCACCTACGACGGAAAACGATCAGGGTGCCTGGGGTAGTACACGGGACTTGCTGTTATTATCGAAGCGCGGTGATACTGTGTATAGCTTCGGGCTATCAGATACCCTGATCACTTTCCGTTGTAGTTGACGACCTGCAATAAGTTATAAGTACTTACGCCAAAAACTCACATATGAAAATCACTCTCAAATACGGATCGTTCCAAAGACGTCGTTACTTCATGCGTCTGTTCCAATTTCTGCACCTGGAGGAACGTGTCAAGGCTGACTGCGACGAGCCTCACCGTCTGAGACAGGCCAAGCAGAAAAGCGTTCTGCCGGAACGGTGGCGGTGGCTTGTCATCCTCTGCTTCGCGGGCTGGCGGTGGCAAGGCTTCTTTGTCGCCTGGGAAGGTGGTGGTGGACATTGTTGCAGGTGCGGAGACCAGGCCAGTAGGTTTTATAGAAGACGCATTTGGTCAGGCAATCAATCATCGTTAGCGCAGATACAGGATGGGATCTGAGGGCTAAAAATAGGGAGACGCGGATCAAGCATGCGGGGGGAGCTAAGCCATGTTAAACGCTACCGGTATAAACGCGACTTGCGCACCTTGCATTGGTGTGCCTAGTGTACTTTGACTTCGTATTCCCAGGATAACATCAGGTAGATTGTAATTTCTGTAGATCTCCGTTTCCGACACTTGAACCTACTGTTTGATATCAAAAGTC
Source organism: Parastagonospora avenae f. sp. tritici 18332-5 (assembly GCA_022559985.1). Lineage (NCBI taxonomy): Eukaryota > Fungi > Ascomycota > Dothideomycetes > Pleosporales > Phaeosphaeriaceae > Parastagonospora > Parastagonospora avenae. The sequence continues at coordinate 25,266 of JAFJTR010000101.1, forward strand.
GTTCGAACGTGCAATCCAAGAGTGCTGCTGCTGGGAGCATATCGAATGATACCAAGTTCAGTAATTCATGATTTACCAGCCAACCAGTCCCATCGTGTACATCTCAGGGTTCTTCGATATCTCTTCTTTCTTCTCTTTCAACTCATCGACATCCCAGTTTGCATGAACAAACCGTCCATTCAAAAATTGAGCCTCCGGACTTAGTGACCAGACAATGAAGTCACCGGCAAGTGTTTCTGTGTTGGCAAATAGTCAGCCATCCAATCTCAACTGATCACTTTGGATCGATTATCTGACTCACCATCATCGAACTCCAGGCCCTCCGTCATGTGACTGAACTTGGAATGCATCTCCGTGCCTCCGATCAGCCCTGGATGAATCTGCAGGACGAACATCTCCGGATGCTCATTTCCGTAAAGCTCGAACAGCTTCGTAGCGCCGGCTTTAGAAGCGCGATAACTCGAGAAATCGGGAATGTACGGACCATGCATGGAAGACGACGAGACATGGATCACAGCGCCATGATGTCCCTCAATTCCAGATGGGGCGTGCTTGAGATATGTGCGTAGGAGGTGAAGGTTTCCCTTGACTGCGTTGCAGAGTCAGAAGGCATAAAGGGAGCAGGAAAGGCGATATACCGTTAATCTCAAAGCCCTTCCACCAATCGCCCACATCAACGCTATCGATTGAACCGAGATCTGCCATATATCCTGCGTTGGCGATCAATACATCGATTTGTCGTTTTCCACCCATGTCGTTGACGAAGTCCGCAAAGCCTTTCTCGACAGCACTTTCATCCACAATGTCGACGATGTAAGTGAACACTTTACACTCGGGCGCGAGCTTCGCCAGCTCAGCCTGAACAGATGCCAAAGGACCGGGACGTCTTCCCATTAGGGCGAGGTAATCGATGCCTGAACGCGCCAGTGAGCGCGCGATGTTCGCTCCAATGCCTTGACCTGCACCCGTGATCACGACAGACTTGCCCTTCGTGGAAAGCGAGGCCTGCGTGGCATCTATGGCTGGATATGTCGTTCGCCTGTATGTCTTGGTACCACGTGCGATCTCCGATGCCGACATTGTGTAAGGTATGTGTCGTTTAAAGAGCTAAAGTAAGAGTGGCAAGAGGTACGAGGCCTTGTAAGTCGATATCTAGTCCTCTGATTGATTTATCAGCATGTGCTTTTCCCGTGACGTTTCCGAGGGTTGATTGTCTGGGATCCACCCAAGAGGCTGAGCTAGTCCAGTTCCAATCTAGTGTTTGATGACCGCAGATGCAGGATCGAAGGGTCACTCCTTATCCTTGTCAGGCGCGGTTTGCTACCCAAAGGAGAGATATGCAAGTGGGTGCGGTTCAACGTACCCACTGCAAAGCGTCGAAGATAAGCCATAATAAGTTTGACATTGTGCAGTTCCTACAAACCCTGTCTTGCGTGGGCTCATGCGTATCAATACGTGGTTAGGCAAGGCGCTTTCTTTTCCTCGTCTACATACTTCCGCTGCGGGTGGAAGACGGTTTCGGTAAGCTTGATCAAGAAGTAGTGGACCAGTAGCTCACAGCTATATCCCGCTCGTCATGTTCTGTACTAGTAAGGCGAGCTCAAGGCCACCCACACGCCGCAATGGTGGCTTACACGTTAACTCACCGCCACAGTGAAAATGTTATAAAGTCCGAAGGGGATAATGTGAATATCGAGCCTCAAAGTACCTCCTCTCAATTGCCACAAATGCATCTGTCGTCCCACACTCGTAACGCTGCACTTGCCGGGTCATGCATGATCTACCTTGTACAATGTACGCCAATCGCGCATGAAAAGCTCACAACCTTCTCGACAAATTCATCTGTATGCTACCGTCTACCTGGCGACAACGCTTGGCCCGGTCCCAATGAATGGGAAACTTTCAATGCATCAGTCACGGGCCACTTGATCAGGGCGTCTCCACTTGCTGCTAGCTGCCATGGCTCGAGCTATGACCGTAACGCATGCGAGAGAGTCAAAGGAACGTGGACCGACGGCGCTACCTTGTAAGTCAAATCACTGTCTTAGCTGGCCTATACAAACGTCGAGCGATTTGACCTAACGCAACATGCAGCTATGAAGATTCGGTCCACATCATGTCCGCTTATTGGCAAAACAATACCTGCAGCCCTTTTTCGGAAGGCAATGCCACCTGTGCACTCGGTAACATGGCCCCATATGCCGTCGCTGTTGAGGAGTGGAGCGATGTTGCTGAAGCGTTCAAATTTGCAAGGGAGAAGCGGATCCGTGTTACAGTCAAAAATACGGGTCACGACTACTTAGGTAGATCCTCCGGTGGAGGTTCCTTGGCGCTATGGATGCATCGTCTGAACGGCATGTCCTGGCTTAACTACACTAGCGCCACATACAGTGGGCCTGCTCTCAGAGCAGCAGCTGGAGTACAGTTCGCCCAGGTATACCAAGAAGCTTCCAGTAGGGACCTCCGTATCGTGGGAGGCCTTTGTCCAACGGTTGGACTTTCTGGGGCTTATGTCCAAGGTGGTGGGCATGGTCCACTTTCATCGACTTACGGGCTTGCTGCCGATAACGTTCTTGAGTACGAGGTTGTAACAACCGAAGGCAAACACCTGGTAGCATCTCCCACCGAGAATCCCGATCTGTACTGGGCATTGTCAGGAGGCGGTGGAGGCACGTATGGAGTGGTCATGTCTGTGACAGCCAAAGCTCATCTAGATGGCATGGTGGCAGGCTGCTCGCTAACCTTGAACGCCTCGGACCCCAACCCTGCGGTGTTCTGGTCTGCCGTCTCCTCGTGGCACAAGCACGTGCTGATCTTCGACCAAGTTGAAGGCTTTTCCGTCAACTGGGGGATAAGCGCCGACCAGCTTATCATCAGACAAGCAGCGTTGACTGGTGGCGACGCAACTGCCATAGCGCGTATTATGGAGCCTTTCATCCAAGAGCTGAATAATGCTGGTCTGAAATACACCTTCGAAACCACCGAACATCGCGGCTTCTACGAATACTACAAACACTACAATGCAGCCGAGTACCCCACCAATGCAACCGTCGGTTCACGGCTTATCCAACGATCGGCGATAGAAGATGATTCTCGGTTGCAGGACCTCATCGCAGTACTGCGCTCCATCACGAGCGAAAATTCGCTTGCTGTGCAAGTCAATGGCCAGGCAGCCAACGTGAGCCACGCACGGGTCGGAAATGCGCCTGGCTCTAATGCAGTGCTCCCAGCCTGGCGCGATTCTCTTTTCCACATGATTATCGCCGTCTCTTTCGACGCAGATGCTACGAATGAAGAGCTGCAGAAAATCCAGGCAGAGCTAAACAAATGGCAAAACCAGGTGAAGGCAGTTGCTCCAGACGATGGCGGTGGAGCTTACATGAACGAAGCTACTTACGATAACCCAGATTGGAAAAGTGACTACTACGGAGTAAACTATGATGCTCTTCTGGGAGTTAAAGAGAAGTATGATCCTGGGTTTGCGCTGTGGTCACGTCCGTCTGTCGGCAGTGACATGGTCTGGACTGTGGCTCAAGACGGAAGGCTCTGCCGAGCTGATGGCTAACCAGGCGGATGCGGATAAGGCGCCGCGGCCGATCGCATCAAAACGTGCGCAGGATTGTCGCATTCCGACTCGCCGCATGTTGAGTTCCTTTAGTAGCCGGCAGTACTACTGGAAGAACAGCAGACCTTTGTATACCATTGGTGGCCCCGACGTTGGGTGTAGTAGACATTCGCTCTAGATAGAATACGACAATGTTGTTCCTCCTCTCCTGGGTTTTCTGCATTAATCTGGTATTGACTAACACTACAAGACTTCGAACTGGAAACTGGCCCACGGAAGCACGGCAGTTTCTGATGGTAGCAACAGCCTGCGCTTAAACACGAAAGCTTACGCTTGGGCACAGCGGCGCGCAAGGAACCACAAATGTAAGCTGACGTTGCTTGGCGTAAGCAACATTCATAGAAAACTGGCTACAATCAAAGGTGTTCTGTCGTGGGGGTGGGTATGAAGCACACTCCCGACTTCTATCTTAGCTACGTAGGTAGCGTAGCCGAAGCAAACCCACTAGGTACCTAGGTAATTGTGCCCTACGCCCCACCTTGGCATCTAACGATACCCAGCATGAAAACAGTCAAGCGCTCTTGGTAAAATCTCAACAGTTTCATTTCGACATGGAAGTGATCCTGTGCATGCATGTCGGCGCGTGATCTCGATGCTGCAGCGTGCCGTGCCGCGCGCCTCGGGACGCGTTCTTTTAATGTCGATCTTGCATCTGAGGCGTTGGCGCATACGAAGTTCTGCCGGGATCGCCAAACATCTTGACCTCCGAAACTTCTAAGATGCTCATCGACCTTGGGACATATGCCCAGATGTGTTGAGGGTGCATATGATAACGATTGGATCGAGAAAAGGGCATGCTGCGTCAAGCTACAACTAGTAGCGGATTGCTGAGTTACTTGATTGCGCACGGGCATAGGCGGTTTCTGACTGCATATAGTTCATGTGTGTGTTTGGTCTAAGTTCATTGCTACTTCAATTACATGTGCATGCCGTCAAAGAATTCTCAGGCGTCCAACATAATCTGCTAGAGGTTCTCATTGCGGTGATAGGTACGTGAATGACTGATACATAGGATCGTAATCGGACCGATCACTCCATGGTGTCATCTAAGACGTCTTGTAGGAAAGTCTTCATGGATCCCAAGACCTCTTCTGATCCGTCGCCACTTAGTACAGTGAGGTGCCTCTTTCCTGCAGCAAGGTACATCCTCAGAGGACCCTTCAACTGCGCAAAAGCCTCTTGCTGCTCCACAGGAGTGGAGATATCGTCCAGCTCCGGAACGATCATCAGCACTGGCGTCTCTTGCACCATGTCCAAAAGTTCCCTAGGTCGGAACATGGCTAGCTTGTGGTATGTCTGCAGTGTGATGCGATCCCGGAAATTAGGGGCAGCGCGCTCTATGGCCTGCTCTGTCAAAGTGTATCCCTCAATACCCCCAGGACCGCCAGAGCCACCCATACCAATGAGATTCTCGCCCTTGTCGTTATACGGCTGAATCTCGATACGTGGGTTGCCTCTCAGTTGCGATTGGCGGTCCTTGATAAGCAGCGCAAAAGCCGACTTCCTTTTCTCAGGCTTGACGAAGTCGAATATAGGGGCCACCATGATTAGAGCTTTTACGCGTCTGTCAATAGCTGCTGCGCATGCACTTACAGCCCCACCGAATGATAAGCCCCAGAGGAACAGATGACTGGGATCAACACTGGGACGTTGGGAGACATGTGTCAAGATGTCTAAGGGATGACGAGTCAGCGAGACGCTATCTCATTACAAAATGCCTTGTGCATACCTGACAGATCTTCCGCTTGCTTCAAAGGATCAATCTCATTCCTCGGCATTCCGTCACTTTCACCGGTGCTTCGAGCGTCGTAGATGAAAGCATTGTATCCAATGGATTGGAAATACTCCGCAACCTCAGTTATCAGTATCTCTTTCGTGCAGTTGAACTATGTCTGTCAGCTTCGAAGTGTGCTCATTGCAAAACTGCCTCACCCCATGGGACATGATAATGGCTGGCGCTTTTCCTTCAACACTATAAAACCACCCTCGAATGAATATACCATCCAGAGTTTTGTATCCTAGTGTTTCGAAGCGTTTGCCGAAATTCGCCATTTTGAAACTCAGGTTGTGTAAAAGACTTGGGCGCTCAAGGACAAAAACTCGTGAGATGAGTCGTTGTATGGGAGAGAGAGTAACTCGGTAAAGAAGGCGATGTTTGCGACACCGTTTCTCCACGGGCTATAACTGTTGAACAATAAAAACAAAGCTCTCTTGAACATCTACGGCGAAGTACCAGGGCTACAGCGCTCGGTGTGACTGAACCCAGAACCTGCATATTATCCGTGGAGGTCCCACCACATGCCATGGCTGGTGCTTGTTTTCACATTGCCACACTCATGCCGGGGGCCTGATCTTCCAATACGAATGGCCTTCCGAGTGAAGGCAGTCATTTTTGGACCCCACAATGCTATTATCACGAATGAAGAAACGGAACATGACTGCATATGCACCATGCAGCTGTTCACGTATTTCGAGAAGATACTAGACCAAATTCAGAGACACGTCCCGCCAACTCATTTCACAGCCTTTTCGTAACGTCAGTGTCCACTTTTGATACTGGGTTTCTTGTACTGATGTGGAAACGGATGGACACCGAAAATTCGGATAGGCCAGAACCACGGAGTAGCTCACATAGAACATTCGACTGTACCAAGTTACTAGTGAAAAGGGTTCTAGTTGCCAATTCAACACTATCTAGTGTCGGTTGCCTTATTCTCATGCCATACCTGTCTCCACCGTCAAGTGACGTATAGCTCCTTAGTTTTAATATGTCTAACTACATTCCACATTTCGTTCTATTGCATAAAAGCTCGGCATTTTCCTTGGAAACAGGCAGTGAAACAGCCTGACTTAATCCATTGATTGCCATATCCAAACGTGTTCATGATACCAACAAACACAATGGCACATTCTCAATACCAACAAGAGCCAGTTGCTATCGTGGGACTGGCATGTCGCCTACCAGGAGAGAATACGTCGCCACAAAAACTATGGGATTTCCTTGAGCGTGGAGGTGTAGCATCAAACGAAGTTCCAAGCTCTCGCTTCAACGTGGGCGCTCATTACGATGGCTCCATGAAACGTCGAACCATGCGCCCGAAGGGCGGGATGTTCCTCGAAAATATGGATCCAGCCGATTTCGATGCATCCTTCTTTGAGATTTCGAGCACAGAAGCTATCTCCATGGATCCGAACCAACGCCAGATGCTCGAGGTCGTGTTTGAAGCACTCGAGAATGCAGGAGTCACTTTAGAGGCCCTCCATGGTGCTCCCGTTGCTTGCTTCGTCGGCTCCTACGCGTGTGGTAAGTATCGTCCTGGATGCAAGACGGCAAGAATAAGGCTTACCCCAATTACTAGATTACGATACCATATCAAACAGAGATCCCGAAGATCGACCGGCTAACATCGCAATCGGTATCGGACGCGCGATCTTAGCAAACAGGCTCAGTCATTTTCTCAACATCAAAGGACCAAGCATGACTATCGACACCGCTTGCTCAGGAAGCTTAGTTGGTTTGGATGTGGCATGTCGGTATCTGCACACCGGTGAGATCAATGCAGCGATTATTGCGACCAGCAATTTGTATCTAAATCCAGAACATGTCAGTAAGTACTTCACGCATGACAAATTTTCCTTTGAGAATACCCATATCTTACTAATCTCTTCTATAGTGGATCTTGGCAGTGTGGGTAATGCACATTCTCCTACAGCTTTGTGCCACGCCTTCGACATTTCGGCAGACGGATACGTAAAGGCTGAGGCTGTCAGTGCCGTGATTGTGAAAAGGCTTTCGGACGCAATTGCAGATAGAGATCCGATTCGAGCCATTGTGCGTGGTTCATCGACGAATAGTGATGGACGCACACCAGGTATCGCAAGCCCTAGCGCTGAGGCACAGGCTGTTGCTATTCGCGCCGCGTATGCAAATGCAGGCATCAACGATCTGAATGCGACGACATATCTTGAATGTCATGGTACTGGAACGCAAGCTGGCGATCCGACAGAGGTTGCCAGCGTCGGATCAGTGTTCGCAAGGACTCGGTCTCCAGATGCCCCATTGATCATTGGTTCAATCAAAAGCAACATCGGTCACTCTGAACCAAGCGCTGGGCTTTCTGGGTTACTTAAAGTCGTGTTAGCCCTTGAGAAAGGCCAAATACCAGGAAATCCAACGTTCATCGACCCGAACCCAAAGATCGACTTCGCCGGACATAGGGTAAAGGCTTCTAGAACCACGATCGCGTGGCCTGCCACCTCTGTACGACGTGCCAGCGTCAACTCATTTGGATACGGTGGTTCTAACGTCCATGTGGTAATCGAAGAGGCACCCGCTTCTCATCATGTTTGCCACACAGCTTCAATCACATCAACAACTGCCGATCTTGCTTCAATGCCGGAAGACTCGCGAAGGCCACAATTACTGGTGGTATCTGCAAATGATCAAACCTCATTGCGCGCCAATATCAAGGTTCTTTGTGATCATTTGATCAATCCCCGAGTTCAACTGAACCTGGCTGATCTCGCGTACACGCTGTCCGAACGTCGAACGCGCTTTTGGCATCGAGCATTCATCACGACGCAGAACACCGACCTTGACGAAGGTTCATTCACACTAGGCAAGAAGAGTGCGCAAGCCCCAGACATTCGTCTCGGTTTCGTGTTTACTGGGCAGGGAGCGCAATGGTCGCAGATGGGCAAAGATTTACTGGAATACTTCCCATCAACACTCTCAATTCTTGAAGAGCTTGACGGAGTATTACAAAGCCTTCCAGACCCTCCAAAGTGGTCTCTCATCCACGAGTTGGTGGACTATAGAGCTCCTGAGCACCTGCGCCAACCGGAATTTTCGCAACCTCTTGTTACGGCGCTACAGATCTGCATTCTGGCTGTCCTAAATAGCTGGAACGTCCATCCTGTTGGCGTGGTAGGCCATTCCTCAGGCGAGATAGCCGCGGCGTATGCAGCAGGTTTGATCGACCGCGCTGGTGCTATCAAAGCTGCCTTTTATAGAGGACGCGCTGCTCTGAGCTATAAGAATGAGAGCAATTGTGAGGTGGGTATGCTTGCGGTAGGCTTGGGAGTCGATGAAGTTGCCCCGTTCTTGGCACCATATGCCGGTCAGGCCTGGATTGCTTGCTTCAACAGCCCTGGCAGCCTGACGCTATCTGGCAAGCTGTCTGCACTTCAACCACTGGCTAGCGATATAAAGAACGCTGGAAATTTCTCCAGACTTCTACAAGTTGATTTAGCATACCACTCCGAACTGATGGACGACATCAGTCAAGGGTACGAGCGACTGCTCAACGACCATTTCCAACCTCTCACAGCGCCACCCTTGAAGCAGATTCCTTTCTATTCTTCCGTCACCGGGTCTGAACTAGTCGAGTCAGCAGATGCCCAGTACTGGAAGTCGAACATGGTTTCGCCTGTTCGGTTCGACCAAGCCTTACAAAAGATGCTTGGAAGCGAGACCGTTCCAGATATCCTCATCGAGATCGGCCCATCAGGAGCATTAGCCGGACCGATCGCTCAAATACTCAAGACTATGCCTGCCGGTGATAGCGTGTCATACTGTGCTTCGTGGGCACGTGGCACCAAAGCAGGAAAATCACTCTTCGATGTCGCTGGACGATTGTTCACAGCAGGATTTCCAATCGATATTGGTGTGGTCAACGAATACGAGAAAAAGCCTGTTCGTACTGTTACTGATCTCCCCAACTACGCTTGGAATCATTCCATCAAGTACTGGCATGAAAGTCCAGCAAGCAAAGATTGGCGCTTCAAGAAATTTGTTATCCACGACCTGCTTGGAAGCAAAATCCTTGGGAGCTCTTGGAGGGCACCAACGTGGCGCAAACTACTTAGTTTGGACGATGTGCGCTGGTTGCGAGACCATCAGATGGGTTCTGATATTCTTATGCCTGGCGCAGGCTTCATAACCTTCGCAATCGAAGCCAAGTTCCAGCAACATGTCGCTTTGGGCCTGGAACCTATGCTGAAGGTCAAAGCTGCGAACGATCTGTGCTATCATCTTCGCAATGTGAGGATCCAAAAAGCTTTGGTCCTCGAGGACGGGAAAGAGGCCGATGTGATGGTGTCTTTGAATCAGGTCATCGGAATGCCGGGCTGGCAGGAGTTTCGCATCACTTCCAATACCGATGACGTCTACCAGGAGCATTGTTTTGGCCTGATCCAGACCCAGGATCCCATCGTGGATTTACATGCTAATGGCCCTCCTGCCCCTCTAGACCTTCCGACATCTGCCAGGCCGTGGTACAAAGCGCAAGATGCGATAGGTCTTCACTTTGGGCCAGCGTTTCAGAAGATGCTTCAGGTCGAGTCAACAAGTGGGCAACGAACAAGTCGATCGACCATATCACTCAGCGAACCAGAATCTCAATACTCGCCTCAATCGCACTATCCGATCCACCCAACTGCCTTTGATGGCTGTTTCCAGGCCGCAACTCCAGCGATGTTTGCTGGTGAACGTAATTTGCTAAAGGACGTACTAGTTCCGACTCTGATCGATGACTTGATAGTCAATTCTGTGCCACGAACTCTGCATGAGGGCACAGGTGCCGCAAGCTCAGAGTACTCAGGTCGCGGTCGGCTTGACGAGATCAAGAACTACGCCGCGAATTGTACTGTATATGATAACAACACCGGAGCGATGGTCATGCAACTACGGGGTTTGCACTACTCCAAGCTCGGTGTAGGAGAAGAAGCTGATCCTCATACATTCGCATGTGTGACATGGAAGCCCGATATTGCCTTTATGACGACCCAGGGTCAGATTTCGCGTCTTATCCCAGATCCAGCAGCGACAAAGCTGGAGATGGTGATGGACCTTGTCGCACACAAAATGCCAACGTTGAGGGTGTTAGAACTGAACCTGTGCGCCACTGATGCTACTAGTCTGTGGTTTGGTATGAAAAACTTCTCCACCACAAATCGATGGGCCTACGGGAGTTGCGACCTGGCTTCCATTGACGCCAAGAGTCTTTCCGTGGCTCAATCCGAGCACGAATCCAAACGGAACACGTCTTTCCTGTTCGCCAACCTTTCTAAGGATGATTTTGGGCTAGTATCCGATGCGCCATATGATCTCGCTATCGTGAAGGCTCCGCGAGAGATCATAATGGCGGCTGATACACTCGTTCCTCGTTTGAATCATCTTCTTTCAGAGGATGCCTATACATTACTGGTCGAAACCGAAATTGAACAACGACCTGACAAGAGCATCCCCAATAGTACAATGACGGATTCTTTGGTTTCCCTTTCGGATCCAACACCGTCCCCCTCGCCCAAATCGGGTAGTGTAACAGGACTGTCAACTCCTCCCAGCTCCGCATCATCGATGTTTGACGCCAGCGATGAGGAGGCCGAAGGTTTTGAAAAGACACTATCACAATCCCTAGACTTCTTGTCAATCGCAGAACTCTCCTCGAAGACCAGATCGTATCTTCGCCACCCATTGCCAAAATACTCATCCACCTCAAGACGTGTCGTCATTGCCAGTCTATCCGAGATCAGTTTGGCTTCTTCGATCGAATCATACTTGACTTCATCCGGTTGGGAAGTCCAGCGAAGGGAACACCCTTTCTTGGATCTCGAGCCTAACGTTCCAGTCCTAGTCTTGGACGAGTTAACAACTTCGCTGCTGACGACAGTCAACCAACAGCAGTGGGACGGCATCAAAACTTTAGTCAATTCTAGCAACCCAATTCTTTGGCTCACTGAAGGGGCACAGTACCACATCACAAGCCCAGACAGGGCGCTGGTGCATGGCTTATTCCGTGTTGCACGCCGAGAGAATGGAAACGCGAAGCTGACGACGCTGGATGTCGAGTGCTGTTCAAACCCAGTAACGACATGGGCGATTGAGCAAGTACTCAAAGAATGTGAGAAACAGAGCGAATCTCGTCTTGCGCCGCGTGAAAACGAGTACGTGGAGCGTAATGGTGTCCTCCACGTTCACAGGATCATTCCGGATGTAGCTACCAACGCGTTCAAGCGCGCCGAAAGGGATGGTGCTGACACTGTTGAGAGAACGCTACACGAGAGGAAGAGCATTGAAAGCCGAGGACCTGCCGTACACTTACAGGCGGATCGCTTGGGTACCTTTGACAAACTCATTTGGTGCGAGATAGCCGTTGAAGAAGTGCCAATTGCGGAAGGCCATATCGAGATCGAAGTTATCGCTTCGGGCGTCAACTTCAAGGATGTAGCGACAATCATGGGTATCGTACCGGAAGACGAATCAAGACTGGGTTGTGAATGTGCCGGTGTTGTCACCCGTATCGGCAGCGGCGCGACAACGTTTGCTGTCGGAGATAGGGTCTGCGCTCTCGCTCAGGGAAGCTATGCAAACCGTCTGCAGGTTTCTTCCCAGCGCGCGCACGCAATCCCGGAGGATATGAACTTCCAGGATGCAGCGACGATACCCTTGGTGTTCGCCACGTCCGTCTACGCCCTGTTCCATGTTGCGAACCTGAAGCAGGGACAGTCAATTCTGATTCACTCGGGAGCCAGCGGCGTTGGTATCGCTTGCATCCAGCTCGCGCAGTACCTGAAGGCAGATGTGTACGTCACAGCTGGCACGGAGGCGAAACGCGATTTCCTTGCGAAGGCGTATAACCTGCCCTCTGACCGCATATTCTCTTCTCGGAGCAGAGCTTTTGCCGAAGAAATTAAACAGGCGACTAACAATCAGGGAATCGACGTCATTGTCAATTCTTTGACAGGAGATTTGCTCGACGCCTCTTGGCGGCTGTGTGCCAATGGCGGCGTGTTCCTTGAGATTGGCAAAAGGGATATCCTCGATCGAAATGCCTTGTCCATGGAACCATTTGGAAGAAACTGCTCCTTCAGAGCACTGGACCTGTCGTTTAACAAGTGTGTCAGCGATGAGTTGATTGCAAGGTACATGCCTCTCGCGCCTTCTCACTTCTACCTGTGGGTCTTTAGCTAACATTCCAAATTGCAGACTACTGGAGGAAACCTTCGATCTGATGGCCCAAGGATATATCACTCCTATCAACCCGATATCTACGTTCGGATTCGATGAAATAGCCAAGGCGCTCGAACATGTACGAAGTGGCGTCCATTTTGGAAAGGTGGTGATTGCAAACAGCGAATCGAAACCGAATTTGCAAGTTCCCATAAGGCCCGCAACGCGTCAGCTTCGGCTCAGAGCCGACGCTTCATACCTGATTATTGGAGGACTCAAAGGACTGTGCGGAAGTCTGGCTATTCACATGGCTCGAAGTGGTGCTCGTCGTATTATCGCTTGTAGCAGGAGTGGATTGGGCGATGATGCTTCCGTCAAAGTCATCAAGAGCTGCCGTGCTCATGGATGTGAAGTCATCGATGCGAAAGGCGATGTGGGAGACAGATACTTTGTACAGCAGTTGTTCAAGGAGGCTTCTCCGGCTGTTGTGGGTGTTATTCAAGGAGCCATGGTACTTAGGGTATGTCAAGTGTGTCCAGTGAGCTTGTATGAAGATTATTAACATGATCGCGCAGGACAAACCTTTTGAGATGATGTCACTGGATGACTATCACACAGCGATACATGCTAAGTTGCAGGGCACATGGAATCTGCACTATGCATCCCTTGCGCAAAGAAGGCCGCTCGATTTCTTCACCATGCTCTCAAGCATATCAGGAATTGTTGGCAATAAGGGCCAGGCCAACTACTCTGCTGCAAACACTTTCCTCGACGCCTTCGCCACATATCGTCGGGAGGTGCTAGGCTTGCCCGCGAATTCAGTAGACCTAGGCATGATCGAAGACGTCGGTTACATCGCTGATCAAAACCCTTACCTGGAATCTCGATTCGACAAGAAGCAATGGACGCCAATCAACGAGGGCTCCCTCCGTCGCATACTGAGCTATTCCATCTACCAACAGGATGCTGAGCCACTGAATTCGGCTAGTTGCGACCAGCTCATCACTGGCATTGCCTTCCCACTGCAAGGAGAGACGGACCTGATTAGCGAATCGAGATTTGGGTATTTCTTCTCGGGCGGGGTTGACGGAAAATCAAAGAGCGATGGCGAAGGAACCAGTCCCAAAGATCAAGCCATGCGTGCCTTCGCGCTTGTGCGGAATTCGAACGGCGACGCTGCTACACTGGCTAAGGCATGCGTCGAAGTACTCGCGCTACAATTTTCGCACGTCCTGCGCCTCGATCACGAGATGGATACCGACAAGCCGCTCATGGCGTATGGCTTGGACTCTTTGGCAGCCGTTGAGCTGCGCAACTGGGTACGAATGGAGCTTGGTGTCGAATTGAGCACCCTGGATATTCTGAACGCAAGTTCACTGGCCGCCTTGTGCAAGAAATTGGTATCGAGACTGGCACAGCTACCGAAGTAATCAACTTCCAGATGAGCTGGAGATCAGCTTTTGGCATTAGAGACTTCAGGCTTAATTAACCTTTAGACAAAAGCTCGACAGGAGTCAATTTGCAGTCGCTGTGGTTTGTGGTTGCTCGTCTCAGAGTCCTAGCTGGTTTACAACGCTAGCTACAGATTGAGTCAGGCTCCTTATTAGTATCCTCTGATCTTCTTACTGCTCAGCTGCTTGTGTGTAGTCTGTAGCTTTCATAGACAATGCAATACTTGGGCGATTAAGGCCAATCGATTAACGGTAAGGGGTGCTACCGTCAGCGCATCTAAAATAGCAAACACGACCTTTGACAAAAATTTAGGATTAGAGTCCCTGAACTCTTGCACGCAGACCTGCTACCACCATATCCGCCACGCTAAACAACAAACACTAGCCTCCTTCTGGCGCAGACGTGATAACAAAAGACCAAAGAAACCCATCGCTAAATGCAACAGCGCTACCAACCCATGCATAATGCTTCCGAAATCCCATCACACGACCTCGCCACTCATTCACAATCACGCTGGCTTCACGCCCTCGAAGAGAACCTCCGGCTTCAGGTGCTCAATCTCAGACTTCCATTCGCGCGTGCGCGGAAGCAATATCCTCCATCCACGATCATCCATCTCAGTGAGAAGGATTTCAGACTTATTCTCTGCGTCGGCAAGGTCCGTGGCGCAGATGACAAAGGTTGTCAGATAGAACATGACCCATGGGTACTTGGAGTTGATGTAGTGCTGGATGTAATATTGCCAGGCGTTGGCAGAGGATGGCCGATCAAACGCTACATCAGACTGTGTCAGCAAGTTTTCATGTGGAAAATTAGACAAAACGTACGCATCGCATTCCAGCGGTAAACATGCCCTTCCCACGTCACGAAGTTGAGACCCGTTCTGCCAAGACTCTTGATTGCCGGCATAGGCCATGCGCAGTAGTGCGTCTGGATCGACCCTTTTGCGAAAATCGCATTGGAATTCTTGTTCTTGAACATCTGCGCGAAATCTCTCAAGCAGCTCCTTGGTGGGAGTGGGAGGGATGGGGCGCGGTCGCCTTCAGCTGCCGTGGCATCGCGCTTGTATGGGAAGTACAGATCGTATTGACCATCAATGCCCTGCGCAAGGACAGGTCGCGCTTGCGGTCTCTCGTACTCTGATGACAGTGAAACAAGACCAGAGCGTTCCATGTCTTCAACAATTCGTCGAATGAGACGGTTGGCATCGCGCGGACTCGGGTCGGAGGCCATTCTTTCGTGATTCGCTGCGATAATGCTTCGGTCTGGCTCGTAGCATCTGTAGCGATTGCCTTCATACTGTACGTCGAGAGGCGCAGAGTAGCGCAGGTCAGGAGAGCTGTCGATGCGAATTTCTTCGAGGAAGATTTCTTGGACGGATGATGGTATGACCTCACGGATCACGCGCTTGGCCACTTGCCGTGGCGAAGGATCACCAACTAGCATGAGCAACGTGTCCTGCACGATGTCCATCAGCTGGAAGGGCTGTCCGACTTCTCGATCGATGATGATGAATTGCCATGAGTCGACGACTATCGGGTCGTACATAGTCGTCTTGCCTCGTCGCAGTTGGTTCTTGACATCCTCAAGGGTGACAGTCGTGCTGTATCGAACAGTCTGGAGTTCCTCGTGGGTCATTGCCGAGCGATGGCGAGAAATAAAGAGGTCCGGTTCCGTGGGATGAACTGTAGCGTCTGCGTTTGTTCCTTCGTACACGACTAAGTAAAGGCGCTCTTTTCTTTTGCGAATCTCGTCGAGAAATGCTTTGGTCAGAGGATCTCCTATGGCCATTTGCCCACACAGGTAGTTGCGCGATTGACGCTGCACCCAAAGTTCGCCCTCTTTTCGTAAACCAGCATGCATGGCGAAGTCACCTTTGCTTGTTGGAATGAATCCCATGTAGACCCCAGTCGTACACTCGCTCATGATACTTGCTGGATCATACCAATGTTCATCGTATAGTCTCAACATCAGGAGCTTACAAATGGTCGTATAATCCTCGAAGTTGGAGCATATGCTGGCGAGACTCCATGGATTCAGTAGATTCGGAAACCAGCGATAACTTGTATTGTTAGCATGTTCACTCTCGGTTGTTTGTCAACGTACAGAATATCCCAACAAGGCTTGGTCATTCCAAGACCTTCAGTGGTGCTTGGTATCGTTCCGCCAATGAGTTGAATCGTCTTGATGTCACCACCAGCCAACGTTTGAGCGCATATTGCGACTCGGAGGTACTGTACTGCGTGCGGACGCCATGCTTTCTCAAAGAAGTCGCAGTACATCTCCAGCGTACTTGCCTGGCATCCTAACAAGAACTGGTCGATGGTTCTTGATCTAGTTGCATGCTCCAGTGTCGCAGCTTCACTGTCGTTAAGTACCATGATGCGAAACCATGACCGGATGATGTCGCCCCCAGTATCCCGCTCAACTGGGCCTGGCGAGCTGGATTGTTTAGAAGCTTCGCCTAGATCGGGGACAATCGTGTAGAGGCGGCGAATGCTGTCGGCGCAGAGGTCCAGATAGAAGTGTTTCAGTACAAGTATTGACCCTAGTCGCACATCACAGGTCAGTCTGTGCCATACTCTTCGAATATTACTGGTCACGTACCGTCATCCATCATTCCTTGAAGAGAGTCAATTGGTATCTTTGGATCAAGTGGCGACTGGAGGATCATGATTTTCTCCAAGTTGGATGCCTCTGGATGTGGCGTGCCAACTGCAGGCGTTTCTGGTGTGGGTTCCCGATTGAGGTTCTGCACTGTGTCGCATGTCAGGATTGTCTAGGAGTGAACCCATGTGGTGTCGTACTCAATAAAGAGTCTGCCAGTTGTCTGACATCTGCCTCTAGTTTCGCAATCCATTTGATGTAGTCCTGGATATCGCCCCCACGTGGGTAGAACCTGTCTCGAATCTGACGACGAAGGTCGACAGAGAGTCGAAGCTTGATGACTTTCTGTTTCGCAGTTTCTGAGCTAATAACAGTCATTTTC
Organism: Parastagonospora avenae f. sp. tritici 18332-5; assembly: GCA_022559985.1. NCBI lineage: Eukaryota > Fungi > Ascomycota > Dothideomycetes > Pleosporales > Phaeosphaeriaceae > Parastagonospora > Parastagonospora avenae. The sequence continues at coordinate 42,285 of JAFJTR010000101.1, forward strand.
TCAGCTTCTCTGTGTGCTTTGTTCCACCTTGAATTGATCTCCTTCCATTCGTGATAGTGCCGATTACACCATGGGTCTTTTGTCGTTGATGCGAGCGCAACTTGGCACGGGCGTCCATCCAGTTCAAGGGCCTCGCAGACTGGACCAGTGACTGTCGGTGATTCCGGAATATCACTCAAGCGCACCAGACGCCGTGCAGTACCTTTGACACTAGGTCGCCGGGCTTGCAGGCCATTGATACGAAGCTGAACACTCATAGCCAGAAGGCGGATGTATGATCGTGGTGTGGGAAGGCTGCCGTGGAAGGTTTCGGATAGCCCTCCCGCACCGGAGGGCGAACATGCCATGTTATGATATGATCCCGTGCTGTAGAATTAGGCAAGCGACAGCTAGCTGTCCAGTCTGTCGGTAAGGGGCGCTGCAAGCCCAATACGTGGCCGTAAGATCCTTTCTGTTCAGTGCGGCACAGTTGTCTTGAAGTCAGTGGCAGGGGACCAAGCTCTTCTTGTATGGCTCGGCAACAGTGGTGACATGGACTGTTCGCTTACGCTCGTGTCGAACACGGTATTGTAGGAAATGACAGCTCTTTTGAAACAAATCAGCTAGGCAGGCCAATATTGCGTCAGACAAACATAACATACCTCTGAAGAGCGCGGCAGTTTGACCCTTCTGCATCGCACATGGAGGCTGTTGTCACCTTGCATGCTTCCGCGCTGCCGCCAAGCATGTCCCAATAGAGCGACCGCCCTACACCTGACCAGGTTTTTAGTGTGAGCAGGCTGCGCTTCTCAGATGAGCCGCGGAGTATCGCCTGTAATCGGGGCAATGAAAACGCTGACTGACGTGCCGGCTCATGCATATGATAGAATTAGCCGCCGACATGACCGCGCCCTCGCAGAGAACGTAAAACAGGCGAATGGCAGCCTATGAAACAGCAGCAACGCCATGAACGTCTGCGCGATAGACGCCAGACGCTGGCCAGGGAACGCGCTGACCACCGGGGCATGACGCTATCAGGCTAGCATCTCGGGTGAGGTGAATGACAGACCCGCATCTATTGCACTAATCGCTACTCCTATCGGTGGCTGAGTGTGATAGCAAGGGCCGTGGCACCCTGGTCTGCATACTGAAGAACTACCCTCCATGATGAGTAGAGAATGTGATTCGCCGATTTCGTAAGCTCACGCCGGCGGCTATGCATGCGATGTATGCTGGTCAGCGGCTCCAAGCCAACTGGACGGCCCGCACAACCAGCTCTTTTGTTTAAATGCATGATATTGCCTGACAGCCGCCCGATCCATTCACATTGAAGCTCACCAGACTTCCCCAGACTGTCGAGGCGTTTCGTTTTGTTCTTCTTTTCTTGGTTGGTGAAACGAAGCGCAAAAAGGCGCGAACCGTGCCGCACCGGTGGGGCGACAGCCGCACTCGCCGACTTGGCTTGCTAACGATGTACATCGAAAGTCCATCTTGATCGGTGAAGGAATCGAGCCCAACGTATATTGCATGAGATTCAGGCAGTATGTTCGAGCAACACACTGGTGCGAGCTGTTGATAGGAGAAATGGTTGGTCGTGTGGCGGTCGTGTGGCTTTCTCGAGTCGATATCGCGATGACATGACAGGATCTCAACACGGACGGACATCTTGCTGTCCAGCTTTGCAGCGCCATTGAGACTTGTTCGTATCACCCCGGAACTCTTCGTCGCACTCATCCGCGTCCACAGTAATCTCGAGTGGTTTGAAGGTGATGATTACGCGCCCACGACAACAGTATCCAGCAGGCGGTTAAAGCTGGTAAGCGTTCCTGCATAGGGCTCCCCTGGGCCACTAGTCGATGAACACACCACACCTTCTAAAAGCGATGAATCCTGGAACTTGGTGAGTAAAAGGAGGTCAGGAGATCTGATTTTATGCTTCTCGAAATCGACTTCTGCTCGCAATGTTAGTAGGTAGAGTAGGTTGCTCTAATGAGGGATAAGATTTTGACCCCGTAGGATGAGGATACATCAACGGCCTTGGGACTCTCCCTTGCTCATTTGATTCCTATCAATTGTTGACCCAATGAGCTCAGGCTCGACTCTTCCTATCTACGTAGTGCCAAGTCGATGTTATGTGCAGCGAAACGGATCTGAAGCGCGACTGTGGCGTCTCCAGACTCCTGGCGATGATGCGTTCGCGACTTCCCCACATTTCGGCATACCGGATGTGGAAGACGCGCCTGTCAGTGAACCTCGGCCCTGCATTGGAGGCATCACGATACTCCAACATCTCGGACTTCGCGCCGTGCATACAGTCTCTTGTACTTAACAAAGCGCTTCAGTGTCTTACGCCTAGCTAATTGCAGTGTTACTGAAGTGTCATAGCCATATATTGGCTGTCAGTTCTTTATAGCCACGCCTCCACACGTCACACGCGTCCCCCGCATAGCTTTCGTTTCCCCGCAAGACGAAGCTCGCGAGATACAAATATGGTGATTTCTACAGCAATTCGCATAGCGCCTTCTCGTGCCGCACGAGCACTCAACCTCCTACGTACTGTGCAATACACACATCCGCCATCATGTCCCTGTCATTCGAATCCGAATTACCACCAGCAAACACCCTCCACAATCCAACAAGCACGCCGACACCTCGCAACCCCAATTGACCATTCACAACAAAAGGAATATGCATTCGAGATGGCAGCTTCGAGTATACGCTTTGGTCCTGGCTGTACAAAGGAGGTTGGCATGGATTTTAAGAACATGGGCAGTAAACGCGTTATGGTGGTGACAGATCCAAACGTCCGGAAGCTGGACGCGATGAAGCAGGTCATTGAAGGATTGGAGAGAGAAGGCGTGCAGTACGAAATTTACGACAAAGTACGCGTAGAGCCCAAAGATCACTCTATCAAGGAAGCCATCGCCTATGCCCGGCCATGGAAGCCCGATGCCTACCTCGCCGTCGGAGGTGGCAGCGTCATCGACACCGCCAAACTCATGAACCTATATACTTCATTCCCCCAAGCGGATTTCCTCGACTTTGTAAACGCTCCTCTAGGCAAAGGCATGCCCATCCCCGGCAAACTCTTCCCCCTCGTCGCCGTCCCCACAACAGCAGGAACCGGCTCCGAAACAACTGGCACCGCCATCTTCGACCTCGTGTCGAAGCGCGCGAAGACTGGAATTGCCCATCGGAACTTGAAGCCCACGCTGGGCATAGTCGACCCCCTGAACACCCGCACAATGCCCTCTGCCGTCCACGCATCATCCGGTCTAGATGTCCTATGCCATTCCCTCGAATCCTGGACCGCAATTCCATACTACGAGCGCACGCCGCGACCAACTAATCCACTCAACCGTCCAGCCTACCAAGGCGCGAATCCCATCTCCGACATCTTCTCGCTCAAAGCACTCAAGGACACTGTCAAGTACCTTCCCCGCGCCGTCAAGAATCCTGACGACCATGAAGCGCAAGCCCAAATGCTGCTCGCCGCGACGCTTGCTGGAGTAGGCTTTGGCAACGCGGGCGTCCATCTTTGCCATGGCATGTCGTATCCCATCTCGGGCCAGAATCCTGGGTACAAACACGCGGGATACGACGTCGATCACACCATCATCCCGCACGGCGTATCCGTCGCCGTAACCGCGCCCGCAGTATTCAAGTTCACCGCAGCATCGAACCCCGAGCGGCACTTGGCTGCCGCCGAAGCGTTTGGCGTGGACATTTCGAATGTGAAGAAGGAGAGTGCTGGTGAGGTGTTGAGCGAGGCGCTGGCGGAGTTTTTGATCAAGTTGGGCGACCAGCCGAGGGGGTTGAAGGCGCTTGGGTTTGGAGCCGGGGATCTGGATGGGTTGGTTGAGGGCACGATTCCGCAGGCGCGGGTGTTGATGCTCGCGCCGACGTTGGAGACGCAGGATTTGGAGGTGGAGAGGGAGCAGTTGAGGACGTTGTTTGAGGAGTCGATGGAGTATTAGATGCTACGGATTTTAGAGAAGTGTCCTTATGAAAATCCACAAAGTAGCGTTCTGGCTCACTCATTGTCGCCTGAGCTCAATTTGTTTCGTGGGCCAAGTGATTTGATATTCTGCCACAGTCACTGCTCCCATCTACTCTCTCCTAACCAACCACTCCAACTCCCGCCTCTGCTCCTGCGTCACCAGCCCCTCAAACCCCTCCACCGCCAAAAAATCGTGATCCGCATATTCGAATCCCGGCACAACCGTCTGCATCCATCTTGTCAGCATATTCCAATCTCAACCACCAGCGAAACTCAAATAATCCACATACCTCACTAATCAACAGCCTCCCCTCCCCCTCGAGCAAAAAACTCGCCTTATACTTCCCCCCCTCAACAATCCACACCGCCCTCTCACCAGCACTCACATCCCTCCCAACCACAAAACTCTCCACCCTCTTCTTCCCCTCCTCGCCATCCTCATCCGCATGAATAAGCACATACCTCCCCCGCCCCTCAATAAGCGTATGTACCGTGCGCCCCTTATTCCTATGAAAGCACCCCATCGACGCCGTCGGAGTTAACATGTAATATATACTCGTGCTGGCATTTCTTCGCGCGTTGTCCCCGGAGAAGGGTGTGGAGGCGGTCTGCGTGTTGGAGGGAGTGGGAGGGAAGGGGTTGGGGATGAGGAGGGGATCGCGGTCGATTTCGGCGAAATATCCGCCTTCGATGTGTTTTTGGAGACGCAGTGTGTCGATGATGGATTGCGTGGAGGGGGATTCCGTGGTTTGGGAGGGGTTGGGGTAGGTGGGTTGGAGGCGGGTGGGGGTGTTGGGGATGGAGGACATTTTGGGAAGATGGGTGGGGATGGTCTGAAGAGATCTGGTATCGTGTCTTCGGTTGTCTTGCAGGCTGGGGTATAGTGATTGTTGATGGTGTCGTCACGGGGAGGATGGATGACTCAAAGTGCTGCGTGGGGTTGGTAATCGATAAGCGGCACTACTAGGTAAGTTACTGCAATAATTCGTGCACGCTGTCTTGAAAGCTTCTAAGCACTATCTGACTGTAATGTTAAGCTGTCTACCTTCGAATTCTTCTTAGACCTATGTTGCGTGCTAATAAGCTATTAAAGTTCTTTAGACTCGTGTATAATACAGCAGCTCCTCTTTCATAGTAGCAGTTTGAGTCTGAATGGAGAGCGCATAAATTGCTGCAACACCTAGTGGCACACTAGGTACTGCTTACCAGAGCATGTCAAAAGCTTACAGCATGCGGACGTTGAAAATCCATGTCGGTCTGGCGTTGAGAGGCACACGCCGTCTCGAGGTATCAAGCAGCAGAAGAGGAGATCAACGATGATAGGTTTGGTGTCGCACCTCGTATTCCAGCTACATATCCCATCCTCGCAACACCCCATTCCCATCAAATTTCCCAAGTGTTATGCATATCCACCCATCATCACATTCCCATGCGCAATCATTCATCCCATCCGCTCGTCCATGCATGCCTTGTACGCCCAGCTTACCCACAACGTGAAGAGAGAAAAAGAACATTAGACAATATGACGGAAAGATTTGGTGAAAGGGAAATGATATATAGTACAGGAGAAGACGTGATTTGAATACGCTCCTAGGTCCGAAATAATATGCGTGTCCGCCAAGCCTGCTTGTGTGCTAGTGGTGCTACCACATGTCATCGTCAGCCCGGCTGCTCTGGTCCGAGTCAGAGTAGGTGTAGCCGTGCTTGCTACCCTGGCCAAGGTAGTTTTGAGTGTTGGCGACGCTGTAGCCGTTACCACCGCCACCGTTGGCATTGTGTTGCGAGTGGTGAGAGTCACGAGGATTTTGATCGTATGGATTGCCGTACTGGTCTCTTTGGGCGTGGTGGCCGTTCTCCTGAGATTGCCGAGAACCTGCATTGTTTTGCTGCTGCTGTGAACTTGGCCAGTCGTTCTTGTCAGATTGATCCTGTTGCTGTAAGTATTGTTAGTTATCATCAACCATGCTAAGCACTTCAAAGCTCACCTGCTGGTACCGCTGATATTGGGCAAACTCATCGGGCTGCTGCTGGGATTGTTGTGATCGTGACTGTTGCTGTTGAGGCTGTTCTTGTTGCTGCTGCGGTTGCGCTTGGGGCTGTTGCTGCTGTTGCTCCTTCTTCTGTTGTGCCGCTTGCTGCTGTTGCGCCTGTCTGGCCTGTTTCGAGTTGCCGATCTGGATCTGCGGATGCATCTGTTGGACCTTGGCCAGGTATGAGTACATGAAATTGCTCAGCAACACTTGAGAGTAGAGCTCTCTGCGAGGGTTGGCCAACTTGATATGCGCCATGCGGTAGATGGCACGCTCCTCGAGGATTGAGAATCGCGTCCAGTTGTAGTCCACGTCAGGGATCTTTGGCTTTGGCGGAGGCTCTGGGGAAAGACCACGTAACGAAGCCTTCTTCTGTGAGGTCTCCTTGTCACCCTTCTTCTTACTACCGCCAAAGATGGACGACAGCAGACCGGGTTCCTTCTCCTTCTTGCCGTCACTGGATGACTTTCTGTTGCTCTCCTTCTTGCGTTCCTCTTCGAGCTTCACACCCTCGCGATCGAGAACAAGACTCTCGCGTCCGCGACCGGAGCCCTGAATGGAAGTTTGCAGCACATCCAGCCTGGTGTCGTCATGGCTCTTCTCCTGGCTTTTGCTCAGCTTGTTCTTCACCTTCTTGGCAAGCTCCTTATCGCGATCTTCCTTGTTGTCCTTTTCCTTTTCCTTCTTGTCCTTTTCTTTATCTTTGTCACCGCCGGTGAGCCAGCCCCAGCTGGTCTTCCTCGACCCTTCGGAGCCGTCTTTCTTGTCCTTGCCTTTCTTGTCCGATTTCTTCTCTTCTGGTAGGTTAGGGATGATGGACAGGTTGTCTGTTCTGGTCGTGTTTCCAGGCAAAGGCGTCGGGTGCTGGACGAGGTCGTCGAATGATTGTGCCGCTTTGATCGGAGAGTTTTGTGCTGCTTGTGCATGGCGATTTTGCCGGCTATTGGATGGCTGCCGTTGCTGCTGCTGCTGCTGCTGCTGCTGCTGATTAGGGGGCGGCTGCTGGTAGTTGCGAGGTCCGTTGGGCTGTTGTTGCTGTGGGGGCGGTTGACGTGAAGAATGGCGTTCCGGAGGCAGAAACTGCTGTTGTCTCCGGTCTGGCTCTTGGGGCGGCGGAGTTTCGATGATCTGGGGCACTGGGGAGGCCAATGTCGGCGGCTTGTAGCCTGGCAGATGCGCTGAAGTCCGACCGTTGGAGGCAATGCGGGAATGGAATGCTTTCTGCTGTGGCCTCGACTTTTCTTCTGTGGTCTGTTCAGACGACGCTGGTCGTGTGCCCTCGGCTGATCCAGGTCTATGGGAATCCGGAGGAGAGCGTCTACGGGGTCGGGAAAAGTTCGAGGGCCCCTCAAATCCGCCGTTGACAGGTTCTGATTGCACCCGAGAAAGCGGGAGTGGAGGCACTTCGGGCATGCTGGTTCGCGTGGGTGAGGTCGAGGGCGATTCTTCGGTGTCGGTATCCCCCTGGCGACCGGTCATCAGCCGCCTCGAGAGCGGTGGCCCTCCCTTCCGCAGGCTGCCCCGTCGATATGTGGTGCGTGTCGACCGCTTCAGAGTGCCGATGCCTCCAAATTTGCCTGGTGCGATGGAAAGGTCCCCTTCGGCGCAAGCTTCGCCATCTCCGCCGGTGCCTTTGCCTGACACGCTCATTCGCCGCACCAAATCTGCGGGGTCTTCGTGGATGTGCTCGAGCTCTTGCAGGTCGGACAGGCCGCCATTCGGTTGGTGGATTGAGCGCTGCCTCTCCAGCCGCTCTGCACCATCTTTGTAACCCGAACCGCTGTCAATCTGGCGCGACAGCATCGACTTCTTCCGCCGCAGCCCTCCGCCCGACGACTGACGACCCAGTGCACCGTCGGGCGAGAGCGAGTCTGAGTCGCCAGAGCGGCGGCGGATGGTGTTGACCTTGTCTTCGATGAAGGTCTTGAACTCCATGGGCGCTAGCTCGGGGTGTAACCGCGCCGGCACCCAGAACAGCTTCGCGGGGTCATCGTCGTCGGATAGGGCGGGCGGCGAGGGGGGCCCGTTCGACTTGAACGAGGGCAGGTCCGGGTCGGCATTATTGACGCCCATGGACATCCTGCGGATGGCCTGCAGGTTGCTCAGCTCCTGGGCGAGGCCGGCGGGGCTCGACTCGTAGTCCAGGTCATTGAGGGGAAACTGCTGCGAGGCCGTGTCCGAGTTGGTGCGCGACAGCGGCGGTGAGAGCGGGCCGTGGGCGTGGGGGCTGCCGTGGTGTGAGAACGAGGTGCGCTTGTTCGCGGGCACAGCGATGCTGCTGGGCGTGCCTTCACCGTGGCTGCTGCTGCTACCCGTGGGCGGGTCGGAGGCGGGCGAGCTGGCGGCCATCTGGGGACGCAGCGGGCTTCTGGCGGGCGGCGCGGCGGGGAAGGGGTCGAAGGGCTCAAAGGCGCCAAAAGACTGGATGGAGTCGCCGTTGGGGGAGGGGATGAAGCTCAGGGGCCGCGAGTTGCGGCGGGAGGGCTCTGTGTCGCTGTCGCCGCCGTACAGGTCGCCTATGGCTTCGGTAACGTGGTGGTTGTCATCGCTTATCGAGATTTGTGGAACATGACCGCGTCGCATCTGGTACACGCGCTCGAGTTCGCGGGCTCGATCGTTCGCCTGCGGAGAATGCGGAGAAGTCGTCAGCAACTGCAGCGTGAACATGGCAATGCAAGAGTATGGAGGAGCTGGGCGTCTCCGCGGGCCTTTGTCGGGAGCGAGCCGTGAGGTTGGTCACACCCCGGCAGCGACGAGACTCGTGAGCGCTCTGCCTCTGCCTCTGCCTCTGTCTCTGCCGGCGTCGGGCCCGCGTGCAGCACTGTACTGTTTGCACTTACCATGCTGGCTGCCCCAGCCTGAGGAATGCGGAGATCTCGGTTGGCCGATTGCCACGACGGCTCCCTGTTCAGGAAAATTCACGGGCGAAGAGGGCATCGAAGGACATTAACAACCACGGGCGGCGGGGGTGAGCGGGTGGTGCAGCGGCGCAGGGGCGATATTCAGCGCATACATGTCCAAGAGGCTTCGGTGATTGAATTATGAGGTTGTTGCTCGACCTGTAGGCTAACGAGGCTAGGGCCCAAACAGTCTGGTCGAGAGATGCTGCGTGCACCGGCCGGCTCTCTGAAAAGAGACGTCAGCCCTCGAGCTCGGTCAATGGAGCAAGTCAGCCACGAGGAGAAGAGAGAATGAATGCATGCATGTGTGCTCTAGCCGCTGGTCTTCTCGTGCCGCCGCCATGTCTGCCTCCATCACATCAACCATCTGCGTGCCTACCCGCCGCTGTGACTGCCTGGCCGCCTGCACCATGCCAGAACTCAAAGCCCCCACCGCACACACGAGCACGCTTCTCCTGGGCTGCCATGGGCTGCCAGCTCCCCACCAACGCCGTCATGCTGTAACAGTGCTGATGCGCTGCTGCAAATCTTGCCCATCACCGTCCAAGTGTCGCCAGCGATCGCATAGCCACCGGCTTCGACATCTAAACATATTAGCGCCTTGCCCGCATCCGGTTACACGCATGGCGCTGGCGGTGGGCCTCAGGGGTACACGGCCCCGGCCCTGCATTGGGCCCTATTCGCTCGTGCTAATCCGCACCACCAAGTGATGTCACCGCCTAACTCCAGCTACAGCGCTTACACCGCAGCAACTGACAGCAACACTGTCTCACCTTGACTTCTTGTGCGACAGAACATATGGCGGCAAGAACGCAGAACATCTTCTAGTGCTTGCCTGCTTGCAATGATAGATTGACCATAGCGGAGCGCGTGATTGCATCCATTCCTTCTAGGAGATCGTGTGATATACACTTTTGACAGGGGAGAACCTTTATGTACCCAAGCAACACGCGAATATAATATTCAACGCACCAACACTCACGAGCTGCTGCTATTGCGCTTCCATATGAAAATTGCCGACGCGACGGCGCATGTCACGGCGCCCAACGCAAGGTACAGATTCAAATTGTCGTAGGGGTCTTCTTCCTGCTTTGGGAAGGCTGTCGATGGGTGCGTTGCACTTTCAGCCAACTGCAGCTCGTTAGTATTTTCGTCCACGAATTCGAGCCAAAGCGTGCGCTTACATGAACAAACAGCTCCGAGATGCTGTTCCACGTTGCACTGACATGCAGTGGCGGTGACATCTTCAGCGCGCTTGTGTACTCATCCGGCTGCTGCTCACAACGCTGCATCGTCTTGTCTAGATCTGCCTTCATCGCCGTATACACGGCTGGTATCTGATCGAGATGAGGATACTTCTTGCGCGTTTCAACAATGTGTGCAAAGCTGTCGGGGTCGCTCGAATCGTACGTGTAGCACAGCAGGTCGCAGGCATCAAGCTTCGCTTGGTTCTCCAGTATGGCGGGTTCCAATTCGCCAAGCTCTTCCAAGATCAGGTAGCATTGCTTGCCGCCCTTCAGCTCCACGCTGTTCACCGCCGAACGGGGCTTGATTGTCGGATGGTACATGTGACTGAACGGGCGCTGCAAGAACGCAGACAGCAAAGCGCTCTTCCCACTGCCACTTGAGCCCAGCACGTAGCACAAAATGACATTGCGCTCGACGCGCCCAGGTTTATTCCGTCGCTTGCGGGCTTTGGTCACTTTGAGCGCACTCGTAGTTCCGCCTCGGTCGTTGCTCTCGAACCCAAGGTATGCAAGATACTCCAGCGTGGTCTTTGGCTCCTCAAAGGTCGTCATGCTCCACTGCGCGAGCCAGCCCTGCAGCGTAATGTATCCAGCTTCATTGCGGACTGTGCAAGACGGGAAGGATGACTCTATCCACGATGCCGGGATGCCTGGTGTTGGCGCAAATAAATTGGCCAACTCCTGGTCGTTCAGCCCACCGTCATTGTCGTGATCGAACTTCAGAAAGAGGTCGACAAAGAACCGATACCCCGAGGGACTGAGCTCGGCAGACGAGAACTGGGGAACGTCGAATTTGGGACGTAGGAAGGTATCTTGCAGACTGAGACTGTCCGTATAGTGGAACTTGCGCAGTATGATCCAGATAGTCTCGTGGCGCCCCTTCTCAGCGAAGATCTTGTTCAACAGGAGGAAGCCCTTTTCATCCATACCGTACTCGTCGGTCGCACCTGGGGCAAAGCGCTCCATCGACCGCTTAATGTTGGCCAGATCGTCGTCGCCGAGCGGCTTCTCAAAGCACTTGAGCTGAAAGTCGTGGATCTCACGATCGCTCCAGTAGCCGTCCTTGTCCTTGTCGCACAGGTGGAAGACGCGCTGCAGCGCAGACACTGCGGCGGGCTTGAGGGCATTCTCCTTGGAGTCGTAGAGCGGCGCGATTGGGTGGGTGACTGCCTTTTGGCAGAGGAAGAAGACCTCGTTGATGTTGTGGTGTTCCTTTGCGCTTGTCCGTATGCACGAGTCGATCTCCTTAAACTCGTTCATCAGCGGCAGCATCTCCTCGGCCACGACTTGCGACGTCGTTCCGTTCGAGGCCAGTTCTGATTTGTTCGCACACAGCACTACCGGGACATTCACGCCCAGCGAGCGGAAGTAGGGCATCCAGAACAGCGCGACCCTCTCATAGCTGTAGTGGTCCGAGTACACCAGCAGGATGACGTTAGACTTGCGCAGTTCTTTGCGGAGGACATCGCGCTCGTGGGGCAGGGCCGAGGTGTCGACGATGGTGGTAGAGACGTTGTCGGGCGTGCCCAGGGACGGCGGCAGCGTTACCTGAGGCAGCACGGGCTGGATCTTTGCCGTGACGAAGACATTCTTGACGAGCGACGTGATAATGGAGCTCTTGCCGACTCCATCGTCACCGCACACACATATCCGGACTGCGGCAATAATGTTGGCTGTGCGTGGAGAAGTGGGCGCAGAAGTAAGCTGACTTACCAGTCGCCATATCTGGACAGCATGGTTATAACATGGCGATTGGCGATTGGAATGATTTAGTTGTGGTTGGCGCCTCGATCAGTAGCGACGAGCGACACTTTGCAGCTTCGCGCCCGTGCGCGCCCACCACGGCTTCCCCGCGTGTTCTCCAAGCTGCTGGGAATGCACGTTATGAACCTTCACCCTGGCTGCAAGAGACCCTGCATATCCGCCGAATTGCTGCCGGCTCCAGGCTCTCCTCCAACCATGGACGAGACGAATGTGTCCGGTGAGGCGTGCATGCCCGTGGGGCTTCAGGCACGGCAAGCATGCGCCGCACTCTCCGCACTTCCCCAGGCGCAGGTGGCCCGTCTTCCGAATCCATGGCCGGCCTTTCCCTTCACAGCACAACGCGCCCAGATACTGTCTCTTGGGTCTGTTGGCGCATCTACGACTGACCGCTCTCCAGCCCCGTGACCTGGACCTCATCAAATCATTGTCTGTTGCCTGTCTCGTTGCTTGTCGCGCGACACATCGCCATGTTGTAAGTACTCGACCTGCCGGCTGACGGCCGAGGACGCACCAATCCGATGACAATTGCTTCCTGTGCAGACATTCGCTGACCCAGCCAAAGTGTACTGCCACCACCGCCACGGTATCCCACAGGTACGGTAGATATATCCCATGCATGCGACCGAGACTGACATGGCACAAGGAGGATATCCTGGCGTGCCTCCAGGGCAGATAATCGAGACTAACAATACTCTTACCCATCCAAAAGGACCCGAGTACCAATTGGTAGTAGGAGAAGGTAGGCTTTCATGACTTTGTTACTAGTGATACATTCGTGCTGATTCGAGTGCGCCAGGTACATACGTGCTTCGCGACGAACTGCACCTGGCTACGCCGCCCCCTCATCCCTCCGAAGCGCCTGTCCACAACCCGAACCCTCTTGCAACCACCGTGAGCCCGCCAACATGCGGCACCAAGCTTTCCCTAGTTGCTCTCGCGCCCCGTCAGCCCTCAACTTCACAGTTGTACCGGTTCGGCACACGCAACAGCACTCGGTCACAAGTTCCCCCAAGCATACAGGAGTCACCGCATGAATCGCATAGTCAGGCCAGTGACACGGGCTCGCAGGGTGTCAATGGCGTCGCCTCGTCCCCGCTGGAGGGCTTGCACACACCCGTCTTTGGCGAGGGCAATGCGGCGCTGGCTGTGGTCAATGGGAAGGACTCCAAGGATCCTCTTAAGAAGCGGAAACCCAAGAGCAACATTGTTAAGAGCAACTCGTCATTCGTGTCGCGCGTGATTCCCCATGAGGCCTTGTCGAAGCGACTGCAGGAGCATAATCCTAATGGTCACTACGCTTTCGCAAATATCAATCGTGCTCTGCAGTGGCTGGATCTGACCTCGCCGACAAAGGAAGAGCACATGACTAAGATTCTGTTCACCAAGGCACACGCCCTATGTCACGATATAAACCAGATTACAAAAGGACCGAACCATCTCGATATCGTCATGGGCTTCTCTACTGGCGATATAATATGGTACGAGCCCATGTCGCAGAAGTACTCTCGAATCAACAAAAACGGGGTGATCAATCCCACGCCCGTGTCCGATGTTCGATGGCTGCCCAATAGCGAGAACCTTTTTCTTGCAGCGCACATGGATGGCGGTCTTGTCGTGTACGATAAGGAGAAGGAGGATGCCGTATTTGTCGCGGAGGACCAATTTACAAGTGCAGAAGACGTTATGTCTGATGCTGGCAAGAATGCTCATCTAACCATCAAGAAATCGGTCAACTCGAAAAACCAGAAGACCAACCCAGTGTCCTGCTGGCAAATCTCGAGTTCCAAAATCAACGCATTCGAATTCTCTCCGGATCGCCGACACCTCGCGGTTGTGTCAGAGGACGGCTCATTCCGGATCATCGATTTCTTGAAGGAAAAGTGAGTCTGCGATTGCACTCGTGAGAGGTCATCTAACGTGTATCAGGCTACTACACCACTACATGAGCTACTATGGCGGCATGATTTGCGTATGCTGGTCGCCGGATGGACGGTACATCGTCACTGGTGGCCAAGACGATCTCGTATCGATCTGGTCGCTGGAGGATAGAATACTTGTTGCGCGTTGTCAAGGCCATAACTCATGGGTCACTGCGGTTCAGTTCGACCCTTGGCGCTGCGATGATCGCAACTACCGTATTGGTAGTGTTGGTGAAGACTGTCGGTTATTGTTGTGGGACTTTAGCGTCAGCATGCTGCATAGGCCAAAAGCGGTATGTTCTCAATGCCCACACGTATTGAGAAATGATGACTGACTGCAGCATCAGGCCTCAGTACGACAACGCAATAGCATCACCTCGTCGAACCTGAAGATGCAGCGGACGCGGACCGACAGCAGCGCTAACAGACTTCGATCCAATTCGAATCTCACTTCTGGCAGCCTTCTTGAAGACGAAGAGGTGGTGCATCCAGTCGAACCACGGGCGCGCGCAGCTATGTTGCCACCGGTGCTTGTAGGTGCTCAAATCGAATAACAAACGCCGTCAACTAACTGCAACGCAGGCAAAAACAGTGGATGAGCATCCTGTAGTCTGGCTTGGTTTTGAAGAAGATTGCATCCTGACGACATGTGAAAAAGGTGAGTCAACAATAAACTTCCTCACCGCATCGCAGCACGGGTACCAAGCTTCGCACGTTCCACCTAAAATGTGCACTGAGGCTTATCCTCGCGCTACGCTCAGGAACACCCGCCGTGTGTCGCACCTGGACCCACATTTTGCGTTTGTTGAACTTGAGCTCTTTGTTGAAGCTGATAAGGAAGTGGATCGCTAACAAATTTCTCTCAGGCCACATTCGAACATGGGACCGGCCGAAAGAAGGCGCGACTAACGACGACAGCGGTCAGTCGGTGGCTTCGACGAATAATGCGTAGACGTGCGTATACGTGCGACGTGGTTGTCACCGGTTGGAGCATCAAGCTGGATAGGGAGAGTCTGACATGCCTCGAGACACGCCATCAGGTCGGATAGACTTTGTGTTGTGGAACACACTCTGATGTGAGACCCGGTAATCTTCCCGAGGCAATCCACGGCGCTTGGAGCATAGACATTGGCATCCTAGATGGTATTCCTAATACAATGGTCTCAGAGCCCCACTGTATGGAGCAAAACGTCCTTGGTGTTTTGGACGGGTATACGCGGACTCTTTTCCGTATCGACCCGATGTGGAAGCACATGCAAGACGTGCACACTGTTTTCCAGCATCGGACATGTCAGCCCTGCGCAGATCGACGTGCATGCGCCTGTGCGACGTTGTACATGCATCCGCATCGCGCGTCCCGAGCCTCATGATCGAACGACACCGGTAGTTGTGTTGTGGTACAGACATATAACATGAACGTCGTGCAGCGCATCTACCCAGCCCTTGTACATATCAGTGGAGACCAACGGGTTCTTCAGGACAGGACCCTTTGTTCGCATGAGCCTCGACTGATATCACGGTGTCGTAGGGCGATCTGTGGCCCAGCTGCGGCAATGCAATGCAGGCTTTAGATTAGCAGCCGCAGATTTTCGTGGCCACGCTCGCTCGGGCCGAGTCTATGTAGGTGACGCGAACTACTTTGCAACTACAGTAGCCTCATGTTTCGAGATGCGGTAGGCAAACAATGGTGAATGCGCTGCGACAGGCACGGGCGCCTAAATGCCTTCACAAGTGCAATCGGCTTGAAGCGCAAGTTTTCAGCCTCGACGCCACAAGCGACAACGCCATGCCATCCCAACACGATAGGCGTACCAAAAACCTGATACGGATGCGCAATCTTTCTCCAACACCCACGTGCAGGCTTCTAGAAACCGGCGAGGTGCATTATCGCAGACTTGGCCTACGTTTCGAATGCACGTTGGCCGATGATGGTGCTTGTGTGGCGCAATAATGTGGGATCTGTGCGCGAAACGCGATATCAAGTACCAGATCCATGAGGCTCAGTGCGTGCATGCGTGCGTGTGTAACCGGGGAGAAGGCCGAAGACCACATGCACCTGTCAGACATGACATGACAGTTGTGTTATTGATTTAGCTGTTATCTCAGAACTAGAATAAGCTTTCACGAGCAAGCACGCAATGCAGCCGCACGTGTCAGTGATTCAACGCCGTTCGCGGGCTACCTTCTTTGAGCTCGCCCGCCAAAAGGTTTTCCGCGACGCGTAGAAGCGACGCTAGGGCGATGATGCACGCAGCCATGCACCCCTACACATCCAGCCTGTGTGTATCCACTTGTTTTTCCGTGTGAGCTCATCAGGGTGCAGGTTGGCTAGCAGGCCGCCCTTGCCTGCAGGCGTGGGAGAAGCGTGGATAAGCTGTGTATGGCGGCCGCGGTCGTGCCAGAGAAAGAAAGTGGCCCACCGATCTTGGATAGGTACATAACTTTGAATCGACCCGTGGGACCGCTGGGCTTCCCACTGGTTTTCTTTCTACCCACGCAGTAGACTCAGCCCCAAAGCCACACTCTCACTACAGGACTGTTCGCGAGTATCACTGTATCGGCGCCGGTGAATACATAATCAGGCAGTTACCGACGAGCGGAGAATTACACCCCAAGCACTATTTTACCTGCACAGTCCCCGGTCGCATCGAGTGGCATGGTGGGTTGACTTTGGTGGTTGATTGCCCTGTCCCTCGTTACATCATGCCTCTCCCGAGCGTCGGAGTTTTTGGCAGAAGCATTGCGCCTGTGCTCGAAATCAAGTAAGTCTTGCGCCCCAACAAAGGATAGTCAAGCGAAAAAGATACGAAGAAGGAGAATGTGTTGAATTGCGAGGCTGACTATTTCTAGGCCGGAGTCGCCGTTCGTTGTCTTCTATGGAGAGTCGTCCGAATCGCACGAGACGGAGCTGAGGGGCAAGCTCATCCTGACCAACCCAGAGTCGATATCCGTGCGGGGCGTTCGCATCTCGCTGACGGGCACGCGCAAGGTCTCGTAGGCCGCCACGCTCTCCTCAGACCGCAGACGCGCAGGCTAATACTGCGACAGATGGCATTTGACCAACACGGTGAGCCCGCAGCCCATTGCGCACAAGACCAACTTCCTCGTCGAGCACGTGAACCTGTTTCCCCACGATGCCAGCAAGCACAAGGCACACAAGATCAACGCCGGCTACCATGAGTGGGACTTCAGCTTCAAGATGCCCAACAACCTCGACCAGAGCGTCGAGGGGCTACCGACAAACTGGATCGTCTACAACCTCAAGGCGACCGTGGATCGAGGGTACATGAGCAAGCAGCTCTCTGCCACATCGCACATCCGCGTCATTCGCACCCTTGGCCGCGACCTGCTCGAGACGATGCCCATGGAGCAGATCAACGAGGACATCTGGGCGAATAAGCTTGCCTACAAGATTACCGTGCCGCAGAAGAACTACATTGTTGGAACGCAGATCACGGCAGACTTCGTCCTGATTCCACTCCGCAAAGGCGTGGAGATAGCGACTATTAAGATGGAGCTGATCGAGTCCCGCCAGCTCTTCGCAGATTACGCTGGCAGGCGGATAAGTCACCAGACGGACGTCCAGGTCGCTGTGACGGAAGGCGACATGCCTCAAAATTCTGCAAACAGGGTTCCTGACGGCGTTGACGAGGCAGATCAACTCTTCGACGAGTCGCATCGCTTTTCCATGACGTTGGACCTGCCGAAATCGCTCAAGAACTGCCGGCAGTCGGTTGATACAGAGAACATTCGCCTCACGCACAAACTTCGGTTGTACGTTAATCTGAAGAATCCCGAAGGCCACACGAGCCAGCTCCTCGTCAAGAACCACGTACACCTATTCATCTCGCCAAACCTGCCTCCGAACGAAGACCAGAGCGTAGTCGTCGACAACGCCATCATCAGCCAGCAAGCCTTCCAAGACGAAGTCAACCAAAATGCGCCTCCTACGTATGGGCTGCACCAGCTCGACGAGCTCTACAACGACATCGACCCCGCCGGCTTCATGACGCCCGGCGGCTACCACAGCATGATGAACAGCGGCGCCAACACGCCCTTCTACGCCCAAAGCCGCACCGGCTCCGCAGACGATCTTACATCTCTGAATGCTGTTGCGAATGGTGGAGGCGCCTCCGCCGCCGCCCTCCAACACCGCCTCCAAAACCTCGACATCTCACACCATGACCCGCCCACGCGCTTCCAGCCCCAACGCCAACACTCGTCTGGTGATAGTACACCAGCGACCAACAGCGAACACGCATACTTCGATCTCCCGCCGTCCAGCTACGACATGGACGCCCTCGCGCGCACGCCCAGTTACAACACGGCTGTGCGCACACCCGGTCGCGCGCCCATGGTGACCGACGCTGCGCTCCCGAGCTACGAGATTGCTACGTCGCGGCCGGGAAGTCCGAGTCGGAGTAGGAGTAGTAGGGGCACGACGCCTAGTCCGGCACGCAGCCTGGACACGTTGACGGAGGAGACGGAGAGGAATACGACGATGAATAGTCGGAGGGTGAGTCGGCGGGGGAGTGTGGATGGGCATTAGATCCGAGGAATTTGATTGGTAGAGGAGGTTGTCTCGCACTTCTTTATGTTTTTTGTTTGGCTTTTTGAGAGCGGAAGCTTAATACCCCCTTTTTTCACGCGTATATAGACACATTTCTTCCAATACCGCTCTCGCACTATACACTTCATCGTCGGGTAGTGAGGGGGTGAGGTGGAGGTTCATTCTTTTTCAGGCATGGGCAGGGCGTTTATACGATATCACTACTCCTTTTTATAGTCGAGCTGGTAGATTCATAAAGCATGGCGGGCGGGATGATGATATGACCGTGGGGAATAGAGCCAAACTTGCATTTCTACAAACTAAGAACTTACTCGATACCCCGCTGTTGTATTTCACTTGATGTTGAAATGCACTGCCAGCAGGCATCAAAAAAGTCCCCGCCCGCCTCTTCCCAACGAGAAGAAGTGAAGAGGTAGCCTGTCTACATTAAAAAGAATCTAGTACGCGTATATTTAAGCTACTCTAGGCTTAGAGTAAGCATGCCATTAAGTACTAGCAGCTTGTGGCGTGGAGGTGTAGGGTGGGCAGGGATTTTGCTGCTGCTTGGTGGTGTAGTTATGATTTTTGTAGTAGCACGGCGGTGCGGTGGATGTGTTGCTGATCTATGCACGGCCCTTTATACCTTTATCTACTCATGAGGCTGGTCGGAGTGAAGTTTGTGAGTTGTAGGTTCCTGGAAGAAGCACTACGTTACTTGTATCTTACTTGTATCAACACCCGAAGCAGCACCGCATTGAGTATCGACTTGCTATATTCGTGGAAGCCCATGATATGTACCATCCCTTTTCGATTTACGTACACTACCCACCATCTACTGCGGATAATGCTCGAACAAAAACCCCGCCGCCATCTCCACATTGCCATCCGTAGCATTCAGCGCCGCCACAGCCTCGTGCTGCGCGAACCCCAACACCACCAACTTCTGCACCTCCTCATCCGGCCAACTTGTGCTAGGAGCCGGCAGCGTCGTCACCATTTGCCGAATCTGATCTGCCGTGACGCCTAACAGAGGTTGCTCGGTGCGAGGCCGCGGCGGGTCTTGGACTCTCAAGACGCGCCCCAGCGCCCCCACCCACCCAGCTTGAACCGTCTCGTTCCCGAGCTCAAGAGAGCTCACATGCACAAGATCCTCCTCGCAATCCCCGGAGTTAAAATACTCCCACCCCATAACCCCGCCAAACCCCTTGCCAACGTTCTTATACTTCTCCCGCAACCTCGCACACACATCCCCCAATTTCCCAATGCCCACATGCCCCGCCCCATTCCCGGGATTCGTCACAACGCCCAGCACGACTTTCTCGGGCTTCCACCCCGCGGCGATGATCGCGTCGTACCACCCCGTCCCGCTCGCGTCGCCCCACCCACAGTAGAATTGCGTGTTGTACCACGCTACTTCGCGGCCGTAGACACTGCATTCAAGTTCAGGGTACGAGAAACCGGAGAGGTGGGGGAGTGTCGGGTATAAAGGGTTCGGACTGGGCCCGCTGGCGAGCATGGGCCGGGGCGGGCGCATGTGTGGCGGGATGTTGGGGTCTGGGAGCAAAGCAGTGGCGACGGGCGCGAGTGTGATGAGGAAGTCGTGGCCGAAGTCTGCGCGGAGACGGGCGATGAGGCGTGTGGCGGTGCTGAGGGGGATGGGTTCCTCGATATCGAGGTCCAGGCCGGAGAGGGCGTGGGTGGTGATGAGGGTGCGGAGTGGGAGGTAGTGGGCTTCGAACTAGTCATGTGTGAGTAGAAAGGATGTGAGGGGAGGGAGGGAGGGGGGAAGTACACTCTCGTCGTCCCCACTGAGACGCTCGAAGGAGCCTTTTGCTGCACCGCCCAGCATGCCTAGGACTTTGACGCCGCTACCCTGGAGCCAGGCTACTTCGCCCCATAACTGATCGAAGCGCTTGTCATCCGGACGGTGGTCGTTGAGGGTGATGTTGCCCGGCCCCTCGTTGAGATGTATGGCAGCGACAATGACATGTGTGATGCCAGTGTTGTTAGTGAGCAAGGGTAGAAGCGAGTGGTAATTGCCCTGAGGGTCGTGGATGGTCTGGTGGTATACGATTAGTCGAGGACCGCTTGTGAGAGGGAGAAGCTTTGGCGTGGACGAAGTCATGGCCGATGATGCAAGTAGAACGGGTAGCTTGGGGCAGCGGCATGGTACGAGATCGCGTCAGCACGCGTCCATGCAGGGCCCCTCGTAGGGCTGAGCCGCATTGCGTCATACATCGTGCAACACCAAGACGTGCACCAAGAACATACAACGTCAAAAGACGAAATTGGCAAGCGCAAGTGCGTATGATATGAGCTTCATTCAAAATGTCAGGAAGCTATCCGCGACATGATCTAGCCAAAACGCCCCTTAGCAACCCTTCAGGTATAACCCGTCCTATCCAGACAAAGGAACGCATCGCAAGGACGCCCTAGTTGTGTTCGTGCTGCACCGTGAATCCGTGCCAATTATGCTCCCATGAAGATTCCGTAACGTTCGTAGCATCCACCAGGGACGTCAGGCGGCTAGTGGTAGCCATTGCTGTAGCCGTTGGCGCCAGTGCCGGTAAAGTATTGGTGGAGGACCGTCTGCTTTGCTGAGATGCGGCCAGCCGGGTCGTATACGAGCAAGTTGTCGAGCAGGTCAAGGCCTACATCGTCGAGACTGGTGACAATGGCAGCGATGTCGGTGCGATTCCACTTTGGGAACGAGGGCTTGAAGTCTGGGAAAGAGGTGACACCAGGCCAGTCTTGCTCGCTGGGAGTGCCGAGGATGCTGGAGGAATTAGTATGAGTAAATCAGATGTCTACTAGTCGACGTACCGGAAAATCTTGAAGATCTCGTCAATCTCGGAGTCGCCAGGGAACAGAGGCTTGCGTGTGCACATCTCAGCGAAGATGCAACCAACCGACCACATGTCGACGCCAGTAGAGTACTGTCGGCCGCCCAAAAGAATCTCTGGTGAGCGGTACCACAGTGTGACGACCTGCAGCATGTTAGCCGATTTCAGATACAGTGGATCCCTTCTTCTCCTACCTCGTGGGTGTATGTGCGGAGGGGAACACCAAAAGCGCGGGCCAGACCAAAATCAGCAAGCTTGAGATTGAAGTCCTTGTCGATGAGCAGGTTCTGGGGCTTAAGGTCGCGGTGCAGGACGCGGTGGGCATGGCAGTACCGCACGCCCTGGCACAGCTGCATCATGAACTTCTTGACCATGGTCTCGTCCATATTCAGTGGTTTTCCATAAAGGCCAGTGCCCTCTGGTAGCGCCTTGCCGCGACCGCCCTGGCTGACTGGCAGCGCCTCCATGTACTTCTTCAAGTCGCAGTCGAGAAACTCAAACACCAGATACAGCTTGTGACCGTCGGCGTGGACAATGTTGAGCAGGCGCACGATGTTGGGGTCGTTCATCTCCTTGAGCAGCGAGATCTCGCGGATGGCTGTCGACGGGACGCCCTCATCTTCGGCCTCGAGGCGGATCTTTTTGAGGGCGACGATGCGCCCGTCCTTTGCCGTCAGGTCCTTGGCCTTGTAGACGACTCCGTAAGTGCCTAGCAACCTGTGTCAGTATGGGCGCAATACTCGCAACAGTCGCTCAGCGCAGTGGACTGACCCTCGCCGATCTTCTCCATCTTCTGATAATTCTCCATGGTGTCGAAAAACGAGCGTTGAGCTCTTCAGACGATAGGCGGTCTGGCGTGTTTGGCGGCGTTGGTGGGCAAATTGCTATGAAGAACGAGCGTGTGGGTTTCCTTTTTGAATAAGACTGCAGCGTATGGGTCGAGCGGTCCTGTGGGTTAGTTGTCGAAGGTGTGTCGCGGGTAAGGCGGGGCTCAGGGAGTGGTCGATTTGGATGTTATGCAGTAAACAGTACATCCCCGGCCGCATCAGGCTAAGCCAAACAAGCCACGACGCGAGCTTAGCGCGCTTTCACATTTATCCCTCCACATCGGGTGCATGACACTTCGTCCAGTGGCGGTTCAAAGATACAACAGGCAGCATGCAGGGCCTTGATCCTTATCAGCGTCCGCCTGATGCCATCCGCCTTGTCTATAAAAAGTACCAGAAGATGAAGGCAAAGGATCTCGACACAGATGCCGGCCTCATCGATCTTACACAGACATCTCAAGACTGTCTCCCAAAAGGAGTACGCGTGGTGAGGGAGCTGGACATGACAGAGCTGACCGACACCTTTCATGCATTCGCTGGCGTGGACGTAAATACCAATGATCAGTTTCAAGAAAATGCATTCGAAATTCCCATCTACGAACATGAAGACGTGCCAGGTAAGAATCCTCGCAACATCACATCTCTCACCACCACTCATCCCAAATGTCTACCCCCGCCCTGACACCAGGTAGGTCTCCACATCCTCCCCTCTCTCCTCCCCCCCTCAATCCAACTCATCCTACTCTCCCGCCTCCTCCACCGGGATCTCTCCAACCCCGACCACCTCACAAACATCCACACCCACTACGCCCTCACCTACCCTCCTGCAAACTCATCCTTCTTCTCCCTGCCCCCCTCCTACCACTCCCCCATCGCCCACCCCCTCGACTCAAACATCCACAAACCCCTCACCATCACCCAACTCCTCAACAAGAAGCTCCGCTGGACAACCCTCGGCGGCCAATACGACTGGACCGCGAAGAGATACCCCGACACTCCTCCACCGGAGTTTCCATTCGACACAAAGACTATGCTGGAATCCATCTTCACAGGCACAAAAGCGCAGGCCGCAATCGTAAACCTGTACTCCCCCGGCGACACACTAAGCGTGCACCGGGACGTCGCCGAGACATCCTCGCACGGGCTGATAAGTCTGAGTTTGGGCTGCGACGCAGTCTTCATTATTGGGACGGATGACGACAAGGTGCTTGCGCTGCGCTTGAGGACCGGGAGCGCGGTGTACATGTCCGGTCAGTCGCGGTTTGCGTGGCATGGCGTGCCGCAGATTGTGGCGGGGAGTTGTCCGGAGTATTTAAGGAGGTGGCCGGGGGAGGGGGAAGAGTTTGGGGAGTGGGAGGGGTGGATGGAGGGGAAGAGGGTGAATTTGAATGTTAGGCAGATGTGGAATTGAATGGAAGAAATCTTATGGTATTATCATATTTTGGTTGCTGAGGGAGCATTCTGGATTGCGCTATCATCCAGTTCATGACAGATTGAACATGATATTATTTGATTGTTGCTATCTAAGATGTATTACGGATTGTGGTATCAGTGGGGTGATATTAGGTGATTAGGGATGCAGCAAAATCCAGTGGTTGCGTAGACAACAATGTGTAGGTAGGCCTTGAGTCTAAACCTTCTCAATAGGGGCAGCAGCAGTTCCAGGAGCTGCTGCACTCCCGGGATCGACGGCGCTGGCCGGGGCCACCGCGCTGGCAGGTGTAGAACCCACAGGCGCAGCCTCAATACCTTGAGTCTGGAGCGGGGCAGGCTGGCCGACAGGGCTGGCATCACCTCCCACCGGGCTGGTCGGTGTACTTCCCTCAGGCAATTCGGTGCTAACGGTACCGGCAGCCTGAGCGATGATCTCCCCCCACTGAGCCGCGGCTTGTGGTGTGTGTGCCTTGAACTGAACTTCATGGCTCATGGAGAAACTCTTGCCAAGCTTGCTCGACACGTCCTTGCCCTTGACGTTGAACTTCTGGCCACTGACAGCACCAACCATGCAGTCGGGCAGGTACAGGGACATCTCGGGCACAGGGTCCTTGGCAACGTCGTCGTCGGTCTTGAACTCGTGAAGGAACTTAGAGGGCGTGACAACATAGTAGTTGGTGTCGTAAGAGCGCATGATCTTGCCCTTGCGCTCAAGCGAGCCGGAAATGAGAGGCTGGGTTGCGCGGTGGTTCTGGTTGGGGAACTGAATCTGCGTCACGGTCCTTGCGGGCGCAGATGGGTCGATTAGGATGGTGTTGTTGCGCTGGATGAAGCCGTTCCACTCAAAGTCAAGTGGTATGCGCTGTGCGTTTCCGACCATGTCCCCGTACGCAGCCTTAGTGTGCTCAGCTTGCGTGTTCATAACCTGCATAAACTGGCCCATGCCCTGCTGGATTGTCTGGATGATGTGTGCCTCAAACTGGGCGAAGGAGTTCTGAACACTAATCAGATCCTGTCGGTTGTTGTTCTCCTCCTGGACCTGCTTGTTCAAGCGGTGCATGACCCCACGCTGGAGAATGTAAGGGTCGTCTGCAGCCTTCATGTTGCCGCTGTGGGAGTCGAAGACAGCCGTGTGTTGGCCGAGCAGCTCGATGTGCTTCTGAGTATGCGCTCGCGCCTTGTCAACGGCCTTGCCGCCCTTACCAGCGCCCTTGGTCAGCTCCTTGCTCTTGTTCTTGATCTCGGTGTGCAGACGCTCGAAGATGGGCAGAATAGCGCTCTTGAGTTGCTTTGCTGTTTCGTAGTGCTGGTTGGAGATGCCCTAGATATTGAGTTAGCGGAAAGATATAACCGGAGGATAGGGCAGCGTACTTGGGTGTTTGATCGAATGTTCTCAAACATGCCTGCGATACCGCCGAGCGACTGGTCGAAGTGATGGCCCTGCTTCAAGGGGTCCTTAACCGTCTGTATGCTGTGAGTATGTGTCCATTTGCACTATGCAGTGCGTCCTACCTTGAGGACTCGCTCATACTCCTTGCCGTGTGCGTGGTTTGTCTTCTCCGTCGCCTGCACATAGTCTTCCAGGTACGCGACCGCATGCTTGTACGCCTGTAGACGTTCGCTGAAGAGCTTGGTGACCTGTACAAATTTAGCTACTTGAAGCCGCACGTGCAATTGAGATGCCCACCTCCGAAGTGTCCTCTCCCGGAATGGCTTCCTCGTCAGCAGAGGTGTTGGTGAAGCTGCGCGAGGGCATCTCGGTCGTTGCTGAAGTCGGTGCAGACATTATGGTGTGATGTTATACGATTTGTGTGGCTGTGGTACTGGTGTGTAGCTGTGTTGTTGGGTTTGTTTTGGTGTTGTCAAGGCGGGGTTGTCTCCGTTAGCCTTGGTAAAGACTCAAGTCTTCAATATTCAATGTGCTAAGGGAATAATGTGATATAATGCAGAAACACGAAAGTAAGGCATCCAGGGTCTTTTAAGAATAATTTAAGCTCATCAGCCGAGCTAGATCCGCCACATTAGAAGCAGGGTTTGGGGAGATGTTGGGGCAGAAGCTCCTCCTTGCCCGAGGGATATGATGTCATGGTCTGGAACGATTTGAATTGATGCACCCTAAAACCACGTCCGATCTACGTTACCGTCACATCGTCCCGCTTGCTGCGCCACCATGTGCTTACCCCTTCACAGACAATAAGACCCTGAAATGGCAAAATGGGAGCCATCGTGTCGCCAGCAGTACTAATCCAGTAGCCACCGCTTGTGTTCTCCTTGGGAAGCGCCGGCCGGTGGCTTCCCGGAGTGACATTACAACGCTGCATGGCCAAGTTATCCAACAACCTCCCTGGACAACAATCCATAGGACAGCTCGATGCCGAGATTGCCTTGAAGTATCTGCTTATCTTGAGGACATGCTAGAAATCTCTGCACTATTTGGTCCATTCTGGCATACTAGAATTCATAGTCCGTTACTGGGCGCATGCCCCATGATCAGACTACTACTCATGGGCAAACATGAGTATTGAATCGCTTTCCACACTGAGTCGTGGGCAATGGTCTCGGAATCTTGCTAACGTGTTACGCAAGATCGCGGTCTCACGAGCGTGGGGTTGGTGCCCGCGGGCAGCAAGTGCGGGCGCTTATCGATTAGCCAGGGCCAAATTTCTATGCGACTTTTGTGACGCAACACATCGGGCATTTTCAAACACCAACAGGAAATCCGTATAACCATGTCTGCGCCAGCGAGTTCTTCAGCACTGTCTGGTAAGTTTGGCGATCACGTCTCATTCGCGTTGCTCACGTTTTTCAGAACAACTGCAGTCGAAATTCGACCTCGGAATATGGCACACGCTCTTCAATTGGGCTGACCTGACCGTCGCCGTACAAAATCAATGGGGCGGCCCCGACTCCTCCGACAAGCGCGACTGGCTGGCGGGTCAGATCAGCGACCTCTTCGCCAGCGAGCCAGCGACCGACTGCGAAGACGTCGAGGTCATGCTGCTCCAGGTCCTCGAAGACGAATTCGGCATACGCCTCGAAGACGAGACGGAAGTCAATGTCGCCCGCGAGATAATGGTGTTGAGGAAGGAGATCTTGGAGGGCAAGACCGACATTGTGGATAGGCTGCAAAAGAAGTGGGAATCGAGGAAGGGCAAAGAGGTTGACACGGGGAGCGTCAACGTCAAGGAGAGCAACCAGGAAGCGGAGTGGGATAGCGTAGATGAGGAGAGCGACGAGGATGACGAGGACGTTGAGATGGGCGATGCGCCGGCACTGGTACCGGCCAAAGCAAAGGACCCGAAACCTGAGCCCGAGGTGGACGATGACGGATTCACAAAGGTCGTGGGAAAGAAGAAGAGGTGATCACTGCTGAAGAGGATACAGTTTATCTGAAACAGTGTATGGTGTTGGGCGTGGTGGCGTAAAAGCATTGGATTCCTCGAGCTCGTGTGAGAAGTCAACGCTGAGGTCCAGCAGTAGGACATCGGGAAGCGAACATCGAATGAAGAGACATGGCGCTAGCTAGGTCGCTTCCGTGCTACAGCTGGCGGCAGAACGGCAGAAGCTATCGGCAAGTCGGTAGGAAGCACAGAGTATGAGCAAAAGCAAAATTTTCTAAGTTCCATCGAAGTGCCTGTTGACGTGATGTGTAACATGCAAATGCAAATGGTTTTGGACCCCTAAATGCCGGGCTCGCTAGCACGCTAAGTCCGGCGCTGTTTGCGGCGGCTGTCTGCATTGGGCCTTCCCCGCCTGACATTCATGTGCCATCTCAGCTAAGTACCTCACCTGCACCCTAGTATAGCACACACGGCTTCGCTCTCTACCAGCGCCATGGATTCGGCATACGACCACATCCAAGAAGAGAGCTATCCTCAGGACCAGTCCAGTCAGCAAGGAAGCGGGGACAGTACCCACCAGGAGACGGCCAACAACTTCAACGCTGAGATACAAGATGCCTACAAGGCCATATCAAGCAGTCCTTGGGCGGCAAGGTTGGGTGGCTTCTTTGGAACAGTGAAGAAGCAGGTGAGGAACTATCGTGAGCTCACACAGGGCCAGTTTCTAATAGGGACCAGGGCGAGCAATACTACGACACCGCCAGCAAGCAGTACGCCGAGACGAGCAAGACAGCCACAGCTGGTGTTTCCACTCTGGTGAAGCATGCGCGCAACCTTTCAGTCCAGGCCGGCGAGACCATCAGTACCGACAAGAAGACGGAAGATCCGGAAGCACACCCCGACCGCCCTGAGTCGCTCCCCGCAGACATAGTCAAGGAAGCAAGGAACGTGCTGTCACGATTTCGATCCGACGCCGCGAAGCGCCTCAAGGAGATTGAAAAGGCAGAGGATGCGGCCGACGAGGCGCTGCTGAAATTCGGCACCAACATTCGCAGCTTCCTGGCTGATGCCGTGTCTATTGCCCCTCCCGCATCAGGCTCACAAGAAGAGAAGGACGGTACTGTTCTCTTTGAATCCAAGGACAGCACTGGAAAAAAGGTCGTACATGCAACGCGCTTCGATGCTCAGCTGCATGTGATACATTCGAGCATAGACTCGTTCTTGAAGGACCCTGCAAGCACCGAGTGGGAGACGTGGAGGAAGGACTTTGACGTGGAGAAGAAGACCGATGCTATTGCGAAAGACCTGGAGAAGCATACAGAGTTGAGAACTGCCATGGAGAAGTGCGTGCCGGAGAAAGTAGACTATGCGAGCTTCTGGGAAAGATACTACTTCCTGAGGCACGTTATTGAGAGTGAAGAGCAGCGTCGAAGAGACATGTTGAAGGGTAAGCTACACTCGACCAAGCATCTTATAACATGTTCTATATCTAACACTACGCAGCATCAAACCCCGCAGACGACGAAGAGGTGGCCTGGGACGAAGACTCTGACGAGGAGGAGGAAGAAGAGGACGATGCCGACGACGCCGAAGATGCCGAAGAAGACGACGAAGAAGAAGAAGACGAAGAGGATTCCGACGACGACGAGGAAGACTCCGACGAAGAAGAAGAGTCTTCCGGAGCCCCTTCGAACAAGTCCGCGACCAACCTCGCAGCCTCAGTTAAAACCCTCAAGCCCCCCGCGGAAGACAAACCAAAGCCAGCGGCAAATCTCAAGCCTGCCCAGCCCCGACGATCAAACGACGAGAAGAGCGTGGCAGATAGCGACGCAAGCTACGATCTCGTGAGCGGCGCGACCAGCCGTGCGCCAGGAAGCCCACAACAGGAGAAGAAGAAGACGGTGGCCGAGGAGGACGAGGATAGTGAGGAGGAGGACTGGGAATGAATGTGATGATTGGGAAAGGTAATGGAGTTCTGGAAATGGGAAACTTGATAGGGCTTCTGTTTGTGGTGCGGATGAATACCATGTCTTGTTCGTTGAATTTGGATACGCTATCTACGCTGTCTTATGCTTTGAAGTATAACAAATGGTATCTTTTGAAAACAAATATGTGACGGTCCCGAACACCTTCGCAATGCACTTGCTCCTTGACATCCATACAATTTACAATTCCTCCTCGTGCAACCATACCGTCATCATATTCTACTCCTGCTTCCGAATACTGCTCGGCGGCGTGTCCGGCGCCACACTCCCCCTGAAAGCCTGCGCTGGCCCATGTCGCGGCGAACTGGATGTATGCGGCGCAGTAGGCGGCCCTTTGAAGCTGGGCTGCTTCATACCCTTTCCCTGACCCGGCTGCGTCGTCGCGCGCCTCAGCAGCGGACTCGGGGAAAAAACACTTCCGAGCGGGGGACGGCTCTCTCGCAGCACATCCGTAGACGACTTGGACCGACCACCTTCATTGCCAAAGTACGGTGATGAAAGAGAACCCACTGGCGTACCAGGGCGGGATCGCGAGTAGTGAGAGGAAGGCCGACTGATTGGGTAGCCTTCGTAGTCATACGGCGCACCACCTTCATGCTCGCCAGCCCCGTCGTCATGAAACTCGTGCTCGAGATACTCCTCTCCCCTCCGCTTGATCGGGCTCTCGTCATACGGATCAAAACCCACACGCATGCGCGCCTCGCGGCGCACGCGTCGACGTAGATCGGCGTCACTCCCCGCACCAACCGTGCTACTATCTGAGAGGAAGAAGTTGAGGAACTCGTCGGGGATGGCGAGGTGCGAGGACTGTTGGAATTGCTGGAGTGCGGTGAGGCGGATGAGCATTTCGAGGAGGGAGAGGGAGGTTTTAATGGGTGGCAGGGTGGTGGGCGCGTGGGTTTCGTAACGTGAGGCGGGGACGGAGGCCTTCTGGGGGGAGGGGATGAGTTGAGTGTTCTGCGAGAGTGGTGGTGACATTGATGGAGTTGATGGACGGAGGTTGAGGTTTGAGAGACCGGCTAGGACATCTGGAGAGTCCGGACCTGATGTATGTGCTGGAGATGATAGTTCTGGTCCTAGATCTTCAGTTTCGTCTAGCTCTGAGTCTGAAGATGGGTCTTCTGTGTAGACCTCAAAGGCCATCCACTCAAGATCAAGCGTCGGTGGGAGACGCCAAGGGAAAGTAGGCTGCTCGGGTTCTACGGCCTGTCCCTGTAGGTTGGGGGTAGATTCTCTGCGGAACTGATCTTCGAGCTCCGTGTGCTCGTCTTCATCCTCGCCGATGGTGTGAGAATCGTCTGAGTCATACCCTGTCTCTGTGGGTTGCTGTTCCATCATGCGGCGCGGTGGCGCAGCATTGATGTCTCGCTTTAACAGCAGGATTGGGTTGTTGGTCTCACCATCTGTACCTATGTTGAGAATCTTTCCAGTGTCTGCGTAGAAGATCTTGGATACCTCATGGATGGGAATGACCTCACGGACACCAGCCTGCTCGACGTTGTCGTAAGGACCCGGCTGTGGCTCGTCGTCCTCGAAGGTATGCACACGGCCATCGTCCAGATCTTCGACAATTAAAAGCTGGTACGCAAATTCTTGAAGCTTGTTATCGGAAGGCACTTGTCGGTGATTGGCTTCGTCAGCTCGGCTCGAAGTGGGCCCGAAAGGTATTGGAAAGTCGTATACAGTATCGAGTGGTACCCTCAGAAGCGTCACACGCGCCTTGTGCATAACCTCCTTCCACGTAGTATCGCGAAGTCCTTCCTCATGTGGACGATTCGCATGGCCAGCAAACAACATGTACATAGAGAGCGTGAACGTTGGTCCGATCTGCTGCGACCTGGGCCTCGAAGAACAATACTGCATGTCGCCAGCAGTAAGGAAGGTACTTGCTTGTAGCAACCGTGATGGTGATACGGTAGCTGGTAGTGTCGTAGACAGACTGACACCAGAGGTGGTGATGGCCAGGTTGATCAGAGGCACAGCATCTTCGATGCGCTCCAGGAGCTTCTTCATCTCTGAGATGATGACTTTGAGTTCGATGTCATTTTGCGCGCGTGACCTCGCCTTCGAGCTGCCTCTTCGAGAGAGCTGCTCCTCCATGACAGCCTTCTCAACTCGACTCCCAAGAGTTTGAATGTCCCATCGAAGAGATTTTGTGAGTGTGACAGCTGATTCGAGAGATGTGTTTCCGCGAGCAGCAATCAGCTCGATCATGTCAATAGCCGGCGAAACGATCTGGAGAATTTAGGAACTAATCGTAACCTACGGCCAGTGATATAGCTTACCTTGATCTTTGAGTCGAGTCGAAGCTGCAAAGTAGCCAACTCCTCCTTCTCGCGGCCATCCACAGTCTGAGGCTTGTCAGCCAGGAGCCCATGGAATTTGACTTCGTCGTGCTCTTTTCTTGGTCTTGCTCTTGTCGGGAATCGAACAGTGCGAGTAAAGGTAATGGAGGTAACGTGCTGTCTCTGGATTTGCACTCACTTTCATTAGTCGGCCGCATTGTTTCAGGGCGTAAGTGCTGGTGATGGATATACCACTCCGAATGGCATAGCTCATCGCCTGCTGGGTCACCTGTTGGGCGGTCAGCTTCGGGATCTCGGGCAACGGCGACACCTTCGGGCTGCATAGTGCCAGTCCTATAATGGTTGATTAGAGTCATACTTTCGCTAGAAGGACATCCATGATGATTGGGCTCAAGGCGGTGTTGCGGCGCAAGTAGAGGATTGGGGAGGATGGGCGGAGGCGGTGGGGACGACCGGTGCGGATTATGTCATTTCTGGGTTGAATGTGAGTTCTTGGTGAGTCACTCTCCGCAGATTCTTGTTGGAACCCATGCTTGAATTTGTTTGCTCGATGGCATTGTTTTGATGTGGCTGGTAAGTGGGCCGATTAGGCATCGGGCAGTGAATGGCATAGCCCCGCGCCACAACGGGCAGCGACGACCCCGCGAAAACTTGCAGCAGCGAACGGCGCACAACCCGCTCACACCCATTTCGCCAGCACCGCTCCCCCCACTGGCCTCCGCCTATATAGACACTACGAGTCGCTTCCCAGACGACCTACACACTCCACAATCGCGAATCCATTTTCCGACGCCCTGAACACCCCCGACACTACTTTTTCGCAATAAGCCCCGCACACCATGGCTGAAAGCTGGGAAGACGAGGAGGAGCGCCTCTCACAGCAGGCCCAGGGCATGAACCTGAACAACCCAAACGCTGGCGCCTTCACCCCCGGCGCCGCATCCTTCACACCTGGCGCGCAGGCCTTCGTCCCCGGACAGGCGTTCGGCGGGTACAACCAGGGCTACGGCCAGTACCAGCAATACGGACAAGGCGGATACCAAAACTACGGCCAGCAACAGCAGCAATACGGCTACCAGCAGGGATACCCACAGTACGGACAGCAGCAGCAGCAGCAGGGAGGCTACCCGAACTACGGACAGCAGGGCGGACAGCAGGGCTACGGCAACCAGTACGGCTACCAGCAGCAGGCCCAACAGCCCCAGCAGCAACGACAGGCTCCCGTGAAGATCGCAAAGCGAGGGGAGGCGGATCAAACCGGCGCTGAGGGTGCGCCCGCCGCAGAGCCCAAGAAGGAAGCACCAAAGGCCAAAGTGCTCTCGATTGGTGGCGATGGCGCCCCCAAGGCGAAGGTTCTGACGATTGGCGCTGACGCAACAGCCCCAAAGGTCGAGAAGGCCGGACAGGCTAAGGTTCTCTCAATTGGAACTCCAGCAGCACCGTCGGCTGCGAAGGACAACGTCGACAAGGGCGCACCAGAAGCTGGAGCCAAAGTCGCCGCCGCCAAAGCCATCGAGAAGACCGGCGAACCCACACCAGCCGCTTCCGGCCGCACGTCACCAACGCCATCATCCGGTCGCAACAGTCCTTCACGGTCGGAGAAACCAGCGGCAAAGGCGGTAGACATTGAAAAGGAGCTTGAAGATGTTGACGAGGCGACGCTGGCCGAGATGTACGGAAAGGAGCACGTCAACATCATCTTCTTAGGTCACGTTGATGCCGGAAAGTCGACACTTGGTGGTAGCATCTTGATCAGCACGGGCATGGTCGACGAGCGAACACTGGACAAGTACAAGCGGGAAGCAAAGGACGCCGGCCGAGAGACATGGTACATTTCATGGGCGCTCGACTTGAACAAGGAGGAGCGTGCGCAGGGTAAGACCATCGAGGTCGGCCGAGGATTCTTCGAGACAGAGAAGCGCCGGTACTCCATTCTCGACGCCCCTGGTCACAAGACATACGTGCCCAACATGATTGGTGGTGCTTCACAAGCCGACGTTGGTGTTCTTGTCATCTCAGCCCGAAAGGGTGAGTACGAGACCGGTTTCGAGAAGGGTGGCCAGACTCGTGAGCACGCCATGTTGGCAAAGACACAGGGTGTGAACAAGCTCGTCATCGTTGTCAACAAGATGGATGACCCTACTGTCGAGTGGTCTGAGGAGCGATACAAGGAATGCACGTCCAAGCTCGTTCAGTTCTTGAAGGGTGTCGGGTATAACCCCAAATCCGACATCGCCATGATGCCCGTCAGCGCGCAAACTTTCACCGGTATCAAAGAGCGCGTGCCAAAGGATCTGGCACCTTGGTATGATGGTCCATCTCTTCTGGAGTACCTGGACGGTATGCAGGCTCTTGAGCGCAAGCTGAACGCTCCGTTCATGATGCCCATCGCTGCCAAGTACAAAGACATGGGAACCATGGTGGAAGGCAAGATTGAATCTGGTGAGCAACCCTTTCCTCGAAGCACAATGAGCGGTACTAACAGTTGAAAGGTATCATCAAGAAGGAGAACAAGTACATCATGATGCCCAACCGACAGATGATCCATATCTCCGCTCTATACGGAGAGCAAGAAGACGAAATCCCGGCCGCAACATGTGGTGACCAAGTGCGCATTCGTTTACGAGGTGTTGAAGAAGAAGATATTCTGCCCGGATATGTGCTTTGTTCGCCAAAGCGACCAGTCCATTGCGTTTCAACCTTCGAGGCGCAGGTTGTGCTCCTTGACCTCAAGTCCATCATGACGGCCGGCTTCAACTGCGTGCTACACGTTCACTCAGCACAGGAAGAAGTCACCATCTCAGCATTACTGCACAAGCTCGAGAAGGGCACAGGCCGCAAGAGCAAGAAGGCTCCAGGTTTCGCGACCAAGGGCATGAGCATCATCGCACGGTTGGAAGTTACAGGGACGGCTGGATCCATTTGTGTCGAGCGATTTGAAGACTACCCACAACTTGGAAGATTCACTCTTCGGTAAGTCTAAGGCGCGATGGCAAATGGCCAAAACATGCTAACAGATTCCCAGTGACCAAGGTCAGACCATTGCTATCGGTAAGATCACGAAGCTGATCACAGCGGAAAACGCTTAAGTGGAGGACGACTAAAAGTTTGAGTGAGCGAACTATTCGGATTCGTACCAGCTAGCATTTCACGGATTTATGCATCATGAAGTCTTGGTGAGGAATTTAGAGGTCTTTGCCATCGGCATCCCATATAGATCTGCGATTACATGTGTTCAAAAGAATGGTTTTGTGTGTTTTTCTATTCCTGCGCAAATGATCAATTCTTCAAGCACAAAACTTTGTTTCACCTGTTTCGGATGCGCGATGCGAGACAAGCCTTTTAGTGCCGCAATCTACAGCAACTCTAAACGACTTTCCCGACACGGAAGGTCTTGGACATGCCCTTGTCCCCTACAAATCTTAATCAGGCTCCCCCTCTCTGCGACGGAATGCGACCTTTGGATCAAACGGCAGCATTGGTATACGCGAGATGATAAGTTCTGGTTTTCTGCCGTCGCTGGTGTACGTCCGCTTACTTGGGGGGGTTCTGACTTACGGCGGCTCAGTGGATGCAATCGCTGCGACTCTTTAATAGCGATGTCGAGCAGCTGCAAGCGCACAAGAGGAGTCTTACTCCACCCACTCTCGCCAAGAAGCTCGATAATTCCATGCTCATTTAATCAAAGACCGTACCTCTTATCTCGAATCTCCTCCGCAAACGAGTTCGGCAGGAGGGCCTTAGGACCAACGTCGATTCGGATTCAGAACGCCACGAATGTAACATGGGTGGTTCGACATTCTTTGAGAGAAGTGAGTTGCAGTAAAGCTGTTGCCTGATAACACGACAGTGAAATCAATCGCTGAAGTCAAGTAGGTAACCAGACATCTGCCTTCAAGATGCAAGCCACTGTAATTTACGATAAATGTAATGAAAGCTTCAATACAAATCACTGCGTTCGGGGGAACCGTGGTTCGCCATATGCAGGTTTCAGCAAACGCGCAGAGTTGTACGTAAGACGAGCCTCATGTAATATGGTCAGCGAGTCTCGCGTCACCTGCGGCCGGTCAGCATGCGAGATGGTACCTTGGCGCCACCTACAACACCGCTCATCTCATTTTTCGAAGGATCTTGCGAGCCTCTCCCCACTCTTCTTTCGGCACGCGGTGAACCTTGTTCAAGGCGTGCTAGGTCGTACGTTCCAAGTGTCATCCTGTTGTGCAACATACAGTTGAAGGTTGAGTATCTTTTCCGAATCCGGGCGAACTTCGTCTTACGGGAGACGCATGGAGTCGCGGACAGGTCGAGTGTGTCAGCAGGCTTAGGATCCATCTATTAATACCAAGAAATTGACAATTGAGGCTCGAGATCATACTTTTCCCTACGCCAGGTCGTCCGAGCACATTTCGTACTGTTCACCATCAATCTCTCATTCCACTCACCCGTTCAAAATGGCGACATATCTTTTTCCAGCCGGTAAACATGCCAGAATCTCTTCAAGTGCACCTCACAAACCGTCTGCTATTCCCAGACACTTGTTCAACATCGTCCGTGGAGGCAACGACGCCATCGATGCGTTGCAGCTATTCCTGAAACTTCTTCGCGAAAATGAGTTCGACATAAACTCTCCCGGATACATGGCATTTGATGCTCACGTGGGTGACACAGCCTGCCAACTTCGAGCATGTATGCTACTCGAAATCTTCAACAGATACCGACAGCATGTCTCGTCTACCACCGAAGTTCGCTTCATCGAGCAAACAATCGACCATTTGAAGAGGGTTGTAGACAATGCTCACACATTTTGCAAAGAGGTCTGTAACATTGGCATGTCAAAGAATGGTCCAGCAGCGCTTGGAATGTCGAAGCAAGGCATGAGCATCGATGAGATTCTACGAAAAATTGGGTGGACTGAGCCAAGAAAATCAGACCGCACCCAAGAGATTTCGAATCCTGCTCTGATCGTATCTGTCGCCAGCAGTGTTACTAGCCCTTCTATCAGTCAGGCTAGTGTGAGCAGAATCAGTGTCGGCAGTACAAACACAAGTGCTTCCAATGCAGCCTCTATCTCACAAATCGACCCAATCGACCTGGAAGAAGAACAGGCAGAAGTTCCGTCCGTTGTTTATGCCCAGGCTACTTCAGATTACTGGGAGCCCTGGGACTGGCACCAAGTCGTGCATTTCCTGGTCTACTCATACGTCTTATCCAAGTACAAACACTTCACCATACGGGCTCATGTGTATGGTGCAAATATCAACCCTCAATCTGCCTTCGACTGCAGCAACCAGCTACTGGATGGCAAATTTCCCCATCCATGTCAGCCACCCACAAAGAAGCCCATCGAGCTAGAGTTTGCAACTCTGCAAAGCTACCTCTCAGACTGCAGTTGTGCTTGGCTGAGCTCTACCGCCCGGGTATTTTCGCCCGACCGACAACTGATGACCAGGTACGTTGAGCCAAGAACGCCAAAATGATACACACAGGCTGAAACTATGCAACAGCCTCCTCGAGAAGTCCAAAAGAACCAGTGCCAAAGGCGTGAGCTCAGTCTCTTCTTACATTGGCTATCTCGTTCTTCGCGAGCTTTGGGCCCAAACGTCCCCTCCAGTGCTGATAGTTTCAAGGCGTCACTGTTCGCGCGGTAGGTAACTGACTATCCTCTGACAGACAAGTAACTGACAGCCATCAGGGTTCCATAAAAACATATTCCGAGCTTCAATCTGCGTCTCAGACGTCAAACACCGCCAGAATATGGAGTCCGTCATTCGTGAGAACATTTCTTGGGATTTGACCCATGTCACTGGTGCCGAGCTGGACGAACTTCGCCACTCAAGCCGCCCACACATTGTTATAAGTGGTAACAGCCTCGATGGCGAGACTGCCGAGTACATGAAGCGGCTTCCCACCACCAGACTTCATGACGACGACACCTGCGAGGACAATGCGCAGCACTGCAAAGACCTTCTCGCAAGCGACCAAGACCGGAACGTTCTTGCGATATTCGCAGACCACCGCCATTATGGTTTCGCTCTCTTGGGCCAAGAAGGCCAGCGCAGTGAAGACGCGGTGGTTCAAGGCATCATGGACGATGCCACACCTGGACTCTCCCAACAATTGCGAGCATCGAAGGAAGAAGCTAGAGAGCTGGGTACAGGTCCTACCATGAAGCTGTTCATGTGGCAGCATGTTGTTCTTGAATCTCCTGGAAGATATCTGCAACTTCTGTACGAGCACGACAGGCCGATCTTGGTTGGAGCACCGATTCTGAAGCAGGAACTTATTGGGTTTAGATAGAATGGCGAGTTGACTATTTTCGTAAACAATCAACACTTTTCCACGAAAAAAATAACCATAAGTACTGGTCGATTCTGCGCACACAAGTGCTTAAGTTGAGATGGGGTTCCATATGATGAGCCTGTGGTCCTGCTGTGAAGATGGTAGGGCTTGAGTTGCGTTTGATGGGTTTGGGGAGTGGTCACCGCTGCGAACAGCAAGCGTCGTTCGAAAGCGTCTGACAACACGCAGCGCCTTCGACATGTCCTCCGCAGTCGCAACAGCCCGAATGCTATTGGGGCTATCTGACCATTTTGCATGCTCACATAGCATTCTGAGACTCTTGCCATCCATTTGCATATGTGTGATTGTACTCAGCTCCTGAACCGCCTGCTACCAAACACTATCATACGCGTAGCCTTGGACCGCGGGCTGGACAGAGAGCCATGGTTCCAACATCTCTGCTGGCGTAATAGTGATCATAGCTCAATGCTCAACACATTTCTAGCTCCTTGGGCCTGATGTATAAGCTCATGAAATAACCAACTAGAGGCCTTTTGTTAGGAATAAATTGGGTCGTTGAGGTCCGCATACACCACACCTACGAGAGACGGCGACATCGGTTACGACTTCCGAATGCAACCGAGCACATTGACTCCACAGTAACTGCTTCAGGCCCCCCCGCGCAACAGAGAACGCGAGATCAGGAAATGTCAGGTCACCCCTCCTCGTATTGGACTACACCGCAAGCCTTAACACGAGGCCCCGCATCGAATCGCCTGCCGAGTCGGCGCCCCTGCGTAGGCCACCCGAAAGTTGACTTCTCGATTAGGGGATATACAGCGGCGATTGTACACGAGCTATGACGGCCAAGGCGTCGTAGTGCGCAAACAGGGGTGAGTAAGATGATGACAGCAAAAATTCAACACTGTTTGGTTCTTGCTTCCGTCTAACTTACAGGTGAGATCGCCGTCTTCAGTCAAGGATTGACATGCAATTCTCGGTGTGAGTCTTCCTGAAGCTGACGCACGAGCTTAATTAGCGGGGTCCTTGGAGTCATTGGAAAGCGGATAAACCCGAGAACTTCGAAGGTTGACGTGTGATTAAAGCTGACGTACAAGCAAGAACCGGGCATACAGACAAAGCGCTACACCGTGTGGTAGAGCGTAAGCATAGGGCTCACGGAAGTCGTTCCGAAAAAGGGGTTCAAACAAGCGCGCCATGCGTCTGAGTGAGCACGGAAGGATTACAGTACCTAGGCGGCACGGCAGCACGGCAGTACCCACGTGTAGCGGAGTTCGCCTCGCCCTGCAGGGCCGCGACTAGTCTACTGCACACTGCACCGACACACTTCACCGTGAGCAACTAGGCCGCAATTACTTGTGTAAGCTTAACATATGCAGTCAGCCGCGACTTCACAAATGCCGAGGGCGAACTCTGTTCCGTACAACGCAAGTAAGGCGGATGGTAATATTGTCATCGCCAAATTTGCGGCTTAGCTTCAGGACGAAGGCCTCACGTTCCTGTGCATGGCGCATGGCGCACACGTGACGGCCG
The DNA here is from genome assembly GCA_022559985.1 of Parastagonospora avenae f. sp. tritici 18332-5. NCBI lineage: Eukaryota > Fungi > Ascomycota > Dothideomycetes > Pleosporales > Phaeosphaeriaceae > Parastagonospora > Parastagonospora avenae. The sequence goes on from JAFJTR010000101.1 coordinate 81,242, forward strand.
CACCAATGAACGCATCTGCCACTGGCACGTTGTCTCTTACTTTGATAATCAGACATGTGCAGTCATCGACGCGGGGAAGGAGAGGATGAAGGGCATGTTCGGTAAGCTGAAGCAAAGGTACCTGGAATTGAAGAGTCCGGTCACTTCCGAGTAGAGCGTTGAGAGGATCCTGGGAGTCGTGAAGAACTCCAAGCTTGAGCGAAGTGGTCAATTCTTTAGCTACTATAGCAATACCACAGAATGGTTGAAGATACAATGCAAAGTGAAATGTTGCTTATGAATTTAGCCGGAATGAGCATGTGCAGACCAGGGCATCCTTAAAGTTTTTGGAATTACTATTTTTGCCCTGTCCTACAGCAGCTGTACATATTGCTCATACTTCAGATACCTGTCTTAACAGAGCTTCCGGCATTCTATGATGACCAAGGGCCCCATGTTCCTCCAGAAGTGTACCACTTCCAGCCCCGCTTGCTGAACCAGCTCTACGTACTGAGCCTGCGTACGCTGTCGTGCGTTAAGACAAGCCAAGACCTGCAAGTCCAGGCGGCTTGTGTGTGCGGCACCCCAGTTGGCAAGGAGCGGCTCGGGTGCTGCGAAGTCGTCTTTGGCAGAACCCGTCACAACGTTCGCGGTTGGAGGAAGTCGATACGACGGGAAAATAACATGCTCGCAGATGAGCAGCTTCGTGGAGGAGGTCATCTTGGATGCGGTATTTGCCAAGATCTTAACACACTCAGCGTCAGGCCAGTCATGAATGACATGGCGCATGAAATATATGTTGGCCTCTTCAGTCTGCGGGGTGAAGAAATCATGGACGGCAAATTTGACACGGCCGTCATGAACAGCTTCTGGGCACTCTTTGTTCCATACCTGTAGGGAAAGTTAGCATTGTTATTCTACGCCAGGCTCGAGTGAGTTGAAATGACATACTCTTTCAAAGTTGGGTCGGGTATCAGGTATGTCTTGAACGACAAGTGTCAGGTTCTTGAATGCCTTGATGACGGGCATAGTTCCGCCACCGGCTCCACCACCGATGTCAACAATCTTAGCGTTGCCTTCCATTGCCCACGGATATACACCAAGGAACTCGTCATTGTTGACATTAGTCCCACTGGCAAAAGCCACCTTTGTGCGCTTTCCAATATCCGGCTCAACCTCGGAAAGGTATTGAAAGATTTTCAAGTCGGTGCCGTAGGCAAGATTGAAGGCCGTCTTGTCCGGAGCGTCCGATTTCCGAAACTTAGGAAGCGTCAAGGCATCCCAAGCCCTGCAGGAGCTCTTGCGAACCAAATCGAGGCAATGAGCAACATGCGCTCGCTTTCCCTCTTCACGGAGCATTCCGGACAAGGACGTGTTTGCAAAGACATCCGGAGAGACCTCGCGAAAGACGTGACTGTTACAGAGGTTGCGCATGTACCGAGCCAGTTTGTCACTCTCAATGTCTGCCTTGATGGCAACCTTGTCGATGTGCATCTCCGTGTCCCCAATGATGTTCGCGACGTTGGCCTCGACACAGACGAGAAGGGCGGTGCCATCATGAAACTAGGCATCTGGTCAGCACTGGAACAACGAGTGGCTTGAGGTCCTGCCTTACACCCATGAAGATGTCATTCAGAAAAGTGTGCGGATCGGTAAGTGCACGTAGCATTTTTGAAGAGCTCGATATTATCTTCAATGCCTTTCGGACTTCGATATCAATCGACTGATGAACCGGATGCAATTCAAGGGCGCTCAAAGAGAAGGGTGTCTCCTGGAGTTTGTTTTCGTTCTTCTGCAGAACATCAATTGAGGCATTGATCAAGTCGCGGAGCTGCTCCAGGGGAGCCAACAGACTCATTTTGGCCATTGTATGACTTTCGAAGAGGTAACGAGATCGAAGACGTCGAAGCGTCTGGGAGTGCTAATGAGAGCGTTTTTGATCCTACTCAAAACTGTACCTTGCACTGCATTGGACACTCACACATACAATATGGTTTATTTTGATTGATGCTGACGTAAGTTCGTCTGCCCGAAAATTTGTATCCTACCTGGATGGAGACTTTCTGAGGTCGAATGCAACACCCCGCAGTCTCACGCCGCAATCTGCAGAGTCGTATCGGAAGGATGCGAAATAAGCTCCATCTGACATAATCAAGGCTTCAACATATGATGACTCAATGCACTTCGTGCATAAAAGTTACGTATCATCCATGTTGCACAATTCAGAGGCTGAGAGTCAGCTTCACTTACCAGAAGCAATGCATTGTTGGATTCTTCCAAGTTGGGTGCTGTGCAGCCATCTACCTGATGTGGTCTTACTTAGCGCCAAGAGATGCACCGGGATCCGAGCCGTTTATGCCACCCGGCGGGCTCGCATGTTGTGGACTCAAGAAGCGGTGTTTCCATGCGGTCAGATCCGAGTTGCGCTCCAGCGCTACAATGTCCAGTCAGCGAAGGGTAATGTAAAGTACGAGTTCCTGCTTACACCATATATTACGACAACTCACTTGTTATATCATTCCACCATAGCCATGGCTCAACTGATCTCATTGAATCTTTATTGCGAGGCTTTGGGCATCTTGTGTCCTGAAATCCGAACTTTTCACCGCACCACGCTTCTCTCTCTCGAATCGCGATTCTTGCACTAGAAAGATGGCATTCCAGATCTTCGTCCTAGGCTTCGCTCTACTTACTTTGTGCTTTCTTCTCCGGAACACATTCACTCCCGTGGTGTCGCGGCTATTGGATGTGATTAGGGCTCATCTCATTCCTAGAAATTTACTGATGTCGCTAGTGCTATCTCAGTTGGCGCTATCCTATCCGCGACACATCGGGACAACACCTTATGCCCTCAACCCCATATCGCTTTCCAAACGGCAATGGCGATATTGACAAGTTCCTTTTCGGGCCCCAAAAGAACATTGAGTGGCGCCAGAAATATGGCGGTATCTATCGCATCTGGAACGGCATGAGTCCGGAGGTGTAAGTACACCTACAACACGCAGTAAATCGTAGATCGGCGCTGAAGCTGCCTAAACAGGGTCGTAAGCACACCTTCAGCCATACGAGCCGTCTTTAAAGATTCCGATCAACACACCAAAGCCCTGAATATGGGCTCTGGCTACTTCATGTCGGAAATACTCGGTCAGTGTGTTGGACTTGTTAATGGAGATACGTGGCGACAAGTGCGAAGGAAGACCGATCCGCCTTTTACGCACGCCGCGGCGGAGATCCTGGTCCCAAAGATGATTGACATGACGGAAGCCCATTTGGCTGCATCTTTCGCTTCGAGGTCCCCAAACAACGAGCGGATCGACCCAGTCGCTGACCTGATCATGCTTCCATTCTTAATGATCGCCACAGTCTTTTACGGAGACTTGACTGACGGTCAAGTAAGGTGGCTGAGCGAGTGGTCTCCGAAGCGCGAGAAGCTTTTCGTATACGCGCTTGGAGGTGGACTGCCCCGCTTCTCATTCTCAAAGTATCTCCCGACGGAAGCCAACCGATTGTTGAAAGAGTGGAAGGAGGTATGGACCAAGTTCAATGTCGACGCATACAACATAGCCAAGGGTAAGAACGGAGACGTGTTATTCGCGAAGATGTGGGAGGATACCGAGACTGATGGAGGCATGACGAGAGAGCAAGTATGGCTGCAGCTTTCCAACTGAAGATGGCGCGACGTTCGCTGATACCACACAGGTCTTGCAAACTGTTGATGAGTCTCTCTATGCAAACCTCGATGTCGGCATTGGAAGTGTCAGTTGGAATCTGGTCTTCTTGGCCTGCTATCCCGAAGTCCAAGAAGAACTAGTTCGTGAGATCCAAGATGAGACCGCAAGGCAAGGGTGGGAAGCCTACGTGCAACGAAGTGACACATTGCTGGAAGCATGCATCTGTGAATCGTTGAGATTGAGGCCGATCGCGGGTGAGCGGTCCTCACCGATCTGCCACAGTGTCTCTGCTGACAGAACATTGCAGCATTCTCAGTTCCTCAATGTGCACCAACTGACAGAGTTGCCGATGGCTATGTAATACCAGCGGGAGTGAGTCGCCATACATCCCTCGTGATAACGATGCTAATCCTTTCCTCGAAGACGAATGTGGCTGTAGATATCTACAGCTTGAACCAGCGCAACCCATTCTGGGGTGCCGATCCACTAGTCTACCGACCCCATCGCTTCATGGGACTAAAGGCATTGCAAGTTCGATACAACTTCTCGCGCTTCGGCTTTGGTCCGCGCCAATGTATGGGTAAGTATATGGCACTGCCAATGGTTCGGATCATTGTAGCAAAGGTCGTAGCTGGACATCAGCTGAGCTTGAAGGGAGGCTATGAGGAAGTCATGAAAAACTCTCGGGGCCTTGGAACACATCCAAATGTGAAGTTACAATGCGTGCGCCGATAAGCATATGATGGGGTTAGACAGGTGTGGAATTTGCGATGGTAGACATAGTCGGCAACCAATACATTCACATTGCTGGTTTTCTTGAATGCGTTGTGATCGTTAGATGCGGACGGTGACGTGATCTCGCGATTGTCCTGCTAGTTATCGAGACTAGATTGGATTAGTCAGCAGTGCCAATCGTCCCGAGGTCCGCAACAAGGACAACTGGATGATGGTAGCATACCTGGTACACAACCCTCACCGCGCGCAAGCCGCCCCGTCGCTTGCACCAGCTCGTCCAGCATGCAGGGCTTCAACATGGGGCGGTACTACCCGCCCGACGCTTCAAATCCACCCACGTTCAATGCGTCATCGCATCCACTCGGCAAACGAGCGAACAAAATATCCCAAGGCATCCTCACCGTGCGCTTCGAGCTCCCCTTCGCGGTATGGTGCGACCACTGCAGTCCTGCTGCCATCGTTGGCCAAGGTGTCCGCTTCAACGCCGAGAAGAAGAAAGTCGGCAACTACTACAGCACGCCGATATGGAGTTTCAGGATGAAGCACAGCGCGTGCGGCGGATGGTGGGAGATCAGGACCGACCCGAAGAACGCCGCTTACGTTGTTGTCGAGGGTGCGAAGAAAAGGGACTATGGGCCGGAAGACAATGGCGCGGAAGCCCAGGGCGACCTGAAGTTCTTGACGGAGGAGGAAAAGGCGCGGCGGCGGGATGATGCGTTTGCGAACCTTGAGGGCAAGATGGAAGACAAAGTCACGGACAAGAAGAACAGGGAACGCGTGGAAGAGCTGTACGATCAGAGTGAGGTCTGGAAGGACCCTTACGACAACAACGCGCGCTTGCGCAGGGGGTTCCGAGAGAAGAGAAAGGTGTTGAAGAGAGAACACCGACAAAAAACAAGCATGCAAGACAAGTTCAGTCTCGGCCTCGATATTGCGGACGAGACCGAAGCGGATCGCATGCGTGCGCGCAACATCGAGTTTGGCGGTCCTGATGCGGATGACCTGGACCAGAGCGCATGGAAGCCTCTTTTCGACGACAACAACATAACGGAGACATGTGCTTCTGTCAAACGATTCACAAAGCCGAAGTCTGGAATCACGGCAGAGAAGAATCGGCAAGCGTTGCAGCAAGCTTTGATCGGCAATACAAAGGCTGTAATCGACCCTTTCTTGACGAGCAGTAAGAGCGCAAAGTCGAAACCGACCCCGACCCCGATGTTCAGCGCGCTGAAGAGGAAACGGGACTCAGCCGAGGATGCGGCTACGTCGAGAGATGTACCGGCGACAAGGACTTGCCATACAGCGCTGCTGGTACAGTACGATTCTGATTGAGCTTTGCACGACACACTTTATTGTTACAGGCGTTCGGATTACTTCGCGATTGATACCCCCGGTTTAGCTTTCACTCGAATGAAACTTCAATGCCCTTACACCTGCCACATTTAGAGTGTTGGTAGCCAGATTGTCACAAAGACAACGTACACGCTACAGAAATGGTATCCGAGATGCGAAGAGCATAGCAAGTGGGATTCTTGGGAGGTAAACTATCTAATTCTGACAGCTGTAGTGTCTTTTCTATCGACCATGCGCGCGAATCAGTCCTCGATATCGAGGGTGCAACGGCGCTGACAAGGCGCCTATCTGAGCAGGCCATGACCGAGGGAGACAGCTCTTTGCTGGCATGTAGTGTGTTATCGCTGCAGGCATGTACCAGGCTGAAGGCTGATCACGGACGCGGTGATTGGACATACCTTCCGCCACTGTTTACAGATGTGCAATCGTTGTGCGTCACGCATAACTTTGATGATAGCATGTATGCATATCTACATGTGGCTAAAGTTGTTCTCGAAGTCTGTCTTGAGGTATGAGGCAAGGCTCTGCGCCGCCGGCGTCCCCGCACCGGTGAGCTTTGTCATTGTTCGCCTTTGGCGGTTCTTTTGTGATCGACACGATGACAGTAGACAGGCTTTCGCCAGACTCACGCCAACAATCCTACAACTGAAGGTCTATCAACATCTACGTTCTGCCCGGACGCCTTTGCACCACTGTCGCCACCACTGGCCTTGAAGACGATGACTTCAACGAACCTAGATGTATTAGCCAGGACGCTCGACCTCGTCAAAGTCATCGCAGAGGCCTCTGGTCCTCTTGCTGCGGAGCTCTTCGAATGGGTTGGGAGACAACGACTCAGCAAGGTCGAGGTATAATGGACGCTTGAATTTTGCCCGGGCATCGCAGACCCAACCGATGAAGGCACGACAATCCTCGACGCTATGGTGGGGAGAATTGCAAAGCCAACCTCAATTCGCGACATTGAGCTCATTTTGCCGAATTCTCTTGGGAGATCGGTCATGGCCGACCCTCAGCTCACTTGGTGTGCGACCAGCGTCGCAGTTCTACCGAAGGATCGGATCATGATCTACACCTGGCGCACGCTTTCCGAACTGCTTGTGTGTTCAAGATTGGGCGACGGAGACAACCGCAGGTCACCCTATAGAATGTGTCGCGGTTTGCGTGTCTCTTGCCTCATGGGCAACCCGCGCCTCACCTTCGGCGAGAGGCGACTCCCCATTCTGCACTAGCGCTGCTTACAGCCACCTATAGCTACACACAATACAACCTCAGTTCAATACTCAATTCCTTGCGCACTGCTTGCACTCACTGCGACATTTTCTCTCAACGCTCAGGTAAACCTTAACGTAACTAATTTATGAGCAACCCCAACCAATTCCTTTACCATCGAAGTGCTAGATGCCTTCACAGACAAATTCCAAGATAGTTGGCACGTTACTCTCAAATCGCAGCTTGTTGGTTGCTCTTGGTTTCGGGCCACCGTACGTACGTGACGAGCACGTGACCACGTGTGTAGCCCGTGCCGTGGGGTGGGATTCAGTTCGTACGCGAGCTGCAGCCTACCTCCTAAGAATCAATGAATTATCTACCTCAAATCGTTGCAACGACCGTTACTTGATTCAACCTCACCTTTGCCGTATCAACACAGCTCGATATCGCCGAGGGTGTTAATGGATGCAGGATTCCCTAGGGTCGAGGAATCTAGAGTAATTAGCTAAAGAGATACTGTGATTTAATTGAAGAGCAAAATAGCCCTTAGAGGTATGCGATATTGATGATCTAGAAGGGTACAGAATCTGGGTGTTGTCCCTGCTACCAACCCTTGCTCGCTGGTCAGCCGTGATGAGAGGGGTCCAAAACCAGGCCTGAGCTTGGTAGACAACGCACTGGGCATTGAATGACATCAGACGTCTCTTCCAAAGCAGTAGTCTTCTGAAATATCATCCTTGGAGTTTCGTGGTGCTGTTGTTTAGTCAGACTTCATTATTTAAAACTCACTAGCAAATTTCTGAGTCGTGTCGAACTGCACCATGTTCCGAAGGAAACATCTCAAACCCTCATTAATCTCCTACAAAATCACTGGGGCACAACAGATGTAAGCCCAGGGTACTTTGTACGGTCACGTGGACTAGCCACCAGCCAATCAGCCCACTACTCTATGTATATAGGCCTTCATCACAGACCTCTCGGTCATCAGAACAGAATACACCTTACATTACACTTTGTCTCCTGCTCCTGACTGCTTGCAACAGAAAAAAACGATAGTTGACATAGAGACTGTCAATCAGCAACCTTTGACAATTACATTCGAGGCAAGGCAAAAGACGATGCAAGCAGCTAATAGTATGCCTACTCTAAATTTGTCTCAAATTGTCAAGGGAAAAATATGGGGACATGGTCAACTAAGGCAGAATTTATTGTGTCTACAGGAAAAAGACAAGGCTGCTTTGTATCTTTACGAAGCAGTCGCTGGTGTAGCTGCTGCCCTAGAAGAAGCACTTCTCGACTTTGACAACCTCAACCTAGACCTTGAGAACGACGCTGAGCTGCGACACTTTCCAGCTTTGTCCAAAGTCCTTAATGCTCCATCAACTCCCAAGATGGATGGCGCAGATAGCGTGGAGAACCACAGCTTCGAAATGGTAGTCGAAGCAGATTGTAAGGGGCTGTGCAAAGGTTGCCGATGCCTGGTAACAAGATTCTATTCCATGAAGAAGCTACCCTATGCTCGTGTTGAGTTCACATATGTCTGGTACTGCTGTTCGAGAAGCTTCCAGAGGTTCCTAGAAGCATCGACGAAGCACCGAGGGTTCCACCGCGGAACACTACACTGATTAGGCTCTAGTGTCCGTACATAGCAATCCTCATTATCACGTGAGCTGCTAATGTATAGGCCTGCAGGTCTGTGCGCGGCAGAACTGTATATGAACGCGTTTGTACGATAGATAGAACATCACCAATCTGCAACAATATACACTCGTAACTTGATCAACCCCACCGTACAATATTGTACACCCACTTACTGCAACTATCGCGCTGCAGACGAAGTGCTACTAACATCTAGCCTATTACACAGATCAAAAAGGAATTCAGACAGCTGAAAGGATGCCTGCGGCAAGCTTATCGGAAATGATTGAAGGTGGGACACAACATAACATACAGCTGGAGCAAGAGCTAGCATATCTAGAGAAGAAGCTTAGAGCTGTTAAGTGCCTTTGCAAAGAGATAGGATCTGTGGTCGATATCCTCAAATAAGCGCTTCGCAATTTTAATGGCCTCAAAGCAAACACTGGCTACGACGCTGACAGTCCACCGGTCCCAACCGCGGTTGAAGCAGAGATCGCAAAGAGAAACGGCTCAAAAATGGCAATTGAGGCAAGTCGAGCAAGGATACAAGCAGATAAGAGGATGCCTAAGCCCGACTTGTCGCAGATGATCAAAGAACTAACACAGCAGATCATTGATTTACAGCAAGAGCTGGCGTGTTTAGAAGGGAAGTATAGAGCTGCTGAGTATCCATATGAAGAGGTTTGTCTTGTGCTTGTAAGGGGCTGAAGCCTTGATTGTTGTACCTTGGCCTGTAGCCTTCGGTGGAATCTTCGGCGCTCTTCGGTGCATTGACAAGAACTTCGGAGAATCCTTAAGAACTCTGGTGAAGCTTCTCGAAGCATGACAACTTACGTATATTACATGCGTCTTGCCCTCAGATAGCTTTCTTCTCCATCGAATTCATCACTGTTTACCTTGCACTTATGGTCAATCCATCGCACCCTTACAGTGCTCATTAGTCTCCAGAGTGCGCTTCTCAACTTTGGTAGGCTCAGCACAAACAAAGGACATGACAAAGAAGATCACGAAATCACTACTAAGTAAAGTTGTTGTTTTTAGTCCATTGACAGTCTATGTAACTTGCTGTAGCACTGAGAAATTGTGCGTCTCGACGACTCCCGTTCTAACTTAAGTTATACTGTATTAATTGCTTCCTTTGACTCAATGCAGCGATTTCCTCCAAGTAGGCTGAATTTCCAAGCCTCACCAACTTCATCTTCAGTTGACGCAGAAACGGTGAGGAAGCGATAGTGCACCGCTAGCATTCAGGACGCTTGTATTGGGTGAGCTCGACAGGGACTCGTGGTTTGTCGCACACACCACGAATCGACTACGTCCGGAGAGATGGAGTTATGTACGGCCCAAACAAGCACGATCGAAGCAGTGCGCTCACATATAACTCGAGGCAAGCACAATCGATGAGGGTAGAATGACGCAAGCGACCCCTGGCTTCAGACGACCCACGGACGGCGTAGCTCGGTAGGCAAGTTGAAGAACAACTTGGTTTTGGAGGCTCATATCATGCCAATACTTGGCAGCAGCACCTACGGGTCGATTCCTCCACGAGATACACTGCTTGTCCTTGACAGCATCTCAATCGTTGCCGATCCACCCCAGGCGCCTCGTGCGTGTCACACCATCACGACACCTGTTTGCACACACAAAACTAGCCTGCTTGCGCTAGAGTGCTCCCTCTCACCGGTCGCCAAGAAAAAAACAAGAAACGGGCGAAGGAAGGAACCAGCGCCATGCAAGGAGGCCGTGTCAGGACAAGGACAATACACCTGCGCGCACTGGGAGAGGCTGATATAAAGACGGGCAAGTCTCGGGCTGTCGGGCATCAATGCATTAATAAGAGTGCTCGTGTGAAAGGCTACCATGGACTCAATATGAAACGGCATTATCTGGGCTGCGTGCCGCCATGACCATGGATTTGGAAGCCAGCTAGGAGCGCCCAGGCAAATAGAGCAATGCTTGACCCCACTACACTCTCGTTTAATTTCTGTGCCATCGCTTGCCTCACATCTCTGAAGGAATAGGGACCGACCATTCTTAGAACTATAACAGCCAATCAGCGATCACTCGATAATGCCCCCTTGCCGATCACTCTATGATGGCCCCTCGGGTTGCTAGTTAGCCAATCAGCGTCATTCGACAATGCCCCCGGCCGTGGGGCATTATCGAGGGGGTTCATATGGATAGGGCTGGGTCGAGGTCGCGCCCTGGGATAGTGAAAGCCCTAGAGCAATAGTGGTGGAATGAGTCGGTGCCCATCCGCCTGACAAGTCGGTACCCCCCTGTAGGTGGTTTTGGTGACCCTGACGCTATACCTCAATAGTGCGAGTCGGTACCCAACTCGCGCGTCCTATCGGTTAGGCAACATGTTGCAGTGTGGAAAATGCAGTCTAATCAAAGTATTGTGTATTGTTGTGTTGTCTTGTTCTGCTCGTCTGCATCCCAGAAGGGACCAGAACAGGGTCTGTTTACATGACGTATCTATGATACAGCTAAGGTAAGAGATACTCAATAAGTGAGGAAGTAGCACCAGAACACCAGCACTTGGTCTGCTTCTCCTCATAACCGCAACAGAACACCATGTGCTCAATCTTAAGAATGAGGCTGTACAACGCCACACAATAGCTCAATACTGATAAGAACGTAGTGTTGCAGTAACTAGATGCTTGTGATCAACTTGTACTATCTAAATTTTTGCGGAAGGTTGACGTTGCGCCCTCGCGATGTGACCTTTGGTGGAGCAGCTGATGGCGGAGATGCAACTGCATCGCGAGCTCCATACTCCAACGCTCGTTTTTGACGCTGGTACTTAGAGGAGGGCGCTCGGGAGGCCTTCCGCTTGCGTTGTTGAGTTTGTCGAATAGTTTTTTTCTGGTGTTGGGCTTCAACTTTACGCGCGCGTTCAGCTGCTTTCTCAGCTCGCTCAAGCTCCCTCATCTCCTTGAGCCTCTGCCTCTCCACACGCTTCTCCTCGAGCTCAACTTGACGCTGTAGTTGAGCCTCCTCACGCTGCTTCTTGGCCTGTGCTTTTTGAAGTTTCCTCTCTATCTCATCCCGCTCTCATACTGCTTCTCTAGCTTCAGCCTCACGCGTCTTGCAAGGAGACCAGAAGATAGAACCACCGTAATACTCCTGGCGCTGTTGAAGGTCAAGGGCTTTGCCCTTCTTGTTATGCTTCTTCTTGTGCTGAAGAGCCTCCTTTAAGCCCTCATTCTCATGCTTGAAATGTTCATTCTGCACAGAGAGATGGTGAACGCTTGAACGCAGCTTTCTTGCCTCATACTGATGGCTATTATAGACCACAACTCGGAATAACTGATCAAGCTTTCTCCAATCATTGTCAGAGAGCCCTGATGATGAGCTTCTCTCAGCTTCTGGCGTGCTGGCAAATCTACGAAGGATATCGTTGGCATCCATCGGCCAGATCCTAGTAGCTTCGAAGGCCTTCAATATGAGGTTCTACGTGAAGGAGGATATCCAGGCGCTCCAGAAGAGTGGGAAAAAGTCTCCTTTCTTGATTGGAATGAGGCCTTGAGCCTTATGGAGATGTTTGGTGAGCGCGTTAGAGTAGGCTTAAGAGAGTGGCTTGAACAGCACTACATCGAGCGGCTGGAGCGTGTGAGTCGAATGGGGAGGAAGAATCATGAGAAGGATCCTATGGCGATCGCAGTAGCTGATAAACTCCATGGTGAGATGAGATCCACGGCCATCAAGGATGAGTAAATGTTGGATGTGGGAGCACAGTGTAGATATGAAGGAGGAAGAAGGTTGTTGTATTGAGAGAGCGAGAGAGAGCGATTATATACACAACCAGATGAGTAATCAAGTGACTAACAGAGTCACGTGAGATACAGTTCACAGTGTACCGTGTGAACTGAGGTGCCAGGCTGACAAGTAATCTCCATCTACCTGATCGCTGCTTTGTACAGCGATCAAACACCTGCTCAAGCCAAGCTAGGCCTACGTCATCGTTTGACCAGCCTGATGAAGATGATGAGATAAAGACCTCATGCTCTCCTGCCTTAATATCCTCCACCCAACTTGATCTTATAGCTCCTTTTGCAGCTGCGTAGACAAGGGCTGGAGGCAGCGAGCTCCCATCAGCGCAGCAGCAGGCCAGGAGTGTCAGAAACTCGCGTGATCCATCCTGAAGAGATGCTCGGACCTCCTTCTTCTCCCATTAACGCCTGCTGAATATCCTCTTGCTTCTGCCTATTAAGCCAATCAAGAAGCCCTTCTCATCTATATTGTATATATCTCGGGCCTCTAGGTGGTATTGGGTGATCTTTCGATGCAGCAGCTCGAAATAAAATCTATACTTTGACTCAGAGTCAGCCAGGTGGCGCGTTCGATCCATGGCGGTAGTCCAGTTTGAGATGAGATCGAGTTTGTGTCGGTTGATGAAGCGAGTAACCCAGCTCTCGCTGAGCTGCTGATGGGATACTTCTGATGAGAAATTCCTGATTATCTCCGTCGTAGGAAGAAGGCCTTGCTTGGTAAGCTTAGTGATATACCGTACAAGCTCTAGCTCTTGATATGGCGCGAGGGATTGTTTGTCGGCTGTACAGTCGGATCTCGAGCGTGAAAAGCCTCTGTGTCTCCGGCTCAACGCACTCCTCAATACGTTATACTTATCAGCATATTGCTAGTATATGTAAGCCCAGGTTACCTTGTATGGTCACGTGGACTAGCCACCAGCCAATCAGCCCACCACTCTATGTATATAAGCCTTCATCACAGACCTCTCGGTCATGAGAACACAATACACCTTACATAATACTTCATCTCCTGCTCCCAACTGCTTACAGGGTGTTTCAGTGTTTTAGTGTTCGGCGTGCGCGCTGCGCACGGGCACGTTAGGTGAGCGTCTATATCATGCTTATAATACACTAGCTATTGAAACAAGGTCCCTCTAGTAGTATGACTACCATAGATAACCGAGTAGGAGGGACAAGGCGTGGTGGCTGCAACGTATTGTATTGACCTTCATATCAGGTGTCACAGACTCAGACTGTTGTGGTGAGTGCCATTGCCCACCGGGCAGTGCCTGCCACACCATCACATCATGTGACTTACCCTGGCCTGAACCCAGATATTCTCAACACTAGCCTTATTAATGCACGAAGCTAGAGAATCCTAAGCAGAACCACACGGCCAGATACAAGCCCTAGACAAGCTATGTTTTCGCGTACTGCGGTCGACGTTGCTCGATATTCTGGCGGAAGCCATAGAAGCCGTTGCTGATTGCGCAATATCCACTGATCCTGCACTTGAACGTAGAAGAACTGCGGCTGCGGCCTCTAGAGCGATGTTATAACAGGAGTTTGAGGTAAAGGAATATCGCCTTTGTTAGTGCGAAGTACCTGGCCATCGGACGAGAAATCGACATAAGTGATGATACGAGAAGGGCTTTCCAGCGTGCTGCGGCACATACCCGTCGTCGCCTCCCACAGCTGTACTGTGTTGTTGTGGGATGCCGATGCGACCAGCTGCCCGTCTGGCGAGAAGGCCACCGCCGTGACATACCTGGAATGGCCCTCCAGCGTGCTGCGACATGCGTCCCAGTCTGCTTCTTTCGTAGACAGCATCTTGATCTTTTCTGGCACTTAGTCTATAAACGTTTGTCGTATCAGGCTCCTCTCTAGTGCGAACACTAGCGCGGAGCAATAGATCTGCAGCGGCGCATCTGTAAGCACCGAATAGAACCGCAGCACGAACCGCTTAGCGTCATGAAGAAACCCTATAACTAGCTTTGCGGATGGCTGCGTTTCACGTTAGCAGGGTAGTATGAGGGTGTCTTGCAAAGATCTTACACTAGCAAGTGCCTGAAGGCTGTTAAGCAAGTCAACGCATCTGCTCGATTCTCTTATGTCAGCATCTACGAGGGTACGCCTACTCAGGAGTAGTGCGTTTCATTACTGCTTATGTAACAGGAGGATATATATTCGCTCTCTACGATAGTTTCTATCAATCAACCAACTTCTTCCTCAATCTCCTCACACTTGTTGACATCTTATAAGGCTCATGGCCTCGAGCCAGTGGAGAAAGTGCTTCTGCAGGAAGAGGTGCGTTGCGTCTCCGTCCGCCATACCTTGCCCACCCTGCTTGAGATGATTAACCCAGTAATGACACGCATATTGTAGATCAGGTGACAGACTGCCAGCAACTGTCTGCTCATCTATCTCGTCCCTTAGCACTCCAGAGCTTAAGAGGCAGCACATGTCCTGACGAAGACCGCTAGGTCCAGACATAAGCTCAAGGCAGCGAGATGCAAGCTTCTAGTGTGTGCTTTTCTCATCTACCTAAAACAGGCTCTTTCCTTGTTTTTGAGGGTCGACAAGGAACTTCTAAAAGGACAAGTGCAAGAGGCGAACAGGCGCGTCCTTGTTAATAGGAACACTAATAGCGGGGTGCAAAGAGTTAAGTCGACACTAGATCTTATCTTGTGGAACTTAAAGCAGCCGGGCAATCGAGACAGCAGAGAGTGGCCTTTCAAGCACAACAATACTGCCGACAACTTCTCGGAAAGCCTCAAGCCACGTCTCCCTGTCGTCTTCCTCCTGCTCACTAAGCAGCTAATTAAGCACAGGGAGGTACGTCTGATCTAGCTGCGAAAAGGTTGCCTTCTGATACTGCAGGACCTTGTTCAGAAAAGCCGTAGGACTGCTTCCTTTGCTGCCAACATACCGACATACGGTGGCAGCGTAGATGAACAGCGGCACAGCCAGCTCAACCAGCGCGAGGATCTGTTGTTGCGCTGGCCAGTCTGAGGCTAGCATACGTTCTTTTCGTATCATACCAAGCTCATACTCTAGGAACAGACGGATGTCGTGTTCAATCGTGCTCCTCGGTACTTCGTGGAGGACTAGATCTTGGTACGTGCCGTTCGCCATCTCCTTAAAGCCCAAGCGGATGTGGAGCTCTAGCTGACTAGTTACCACGATCCGTAGCGGCACTGGGCGAATGTCTCTTGTCCGAGCGAGCAGCTGGAGGATCGCCCGAACGTCTGCTTCTCGTTCACATTCGTCTAGCGCGTCGATCACGACAACTCGCGCCAAGGTCTGCGAACGAGTCTGCTTTATCCCTTGAAGTGGCTGCAGGATCAGCTTCTTAAACTGGTCTTTCAGAGCTCTTTGTGAGATAGTCGAGTCCTCGTCAAGCGCCTTGCTGATGCCAGGTAGCATGCCGGGCTCGTGCTTCACTAGGTCGGCAGCGACGGTGGTAAAGAACCGCAAGGTGTTGCCGCGCTCGCCTTCGCCTTTTTTGAAGAAGAAGCTTGCTCCCAGGTGGCCGTGGCTGGCGAATGACTCTGCAATCGTCCGCGCGATCGTAGACTTTCCTGTGCCCGCCATGCCACTCAACCAGAATATAGGCTTACTACCCTCATCGTTCGCCCATTGCGTGATCTGATAAAGTAGCTCAGTACAGGTGCTCGGCAGGCATCGTGCGTTGTGTTCTTCGTTGTGGGAGTTATAGGAAGCGCCTTCTGCGATAGCCAGGTTAACAGAGTAGTGCACTTGGATTTCTTTTCGCAACCGGTCTATAGCCTTCTGCCGCCCTTCACCATAGAGAAGCAGCATCTGGATATCGAAAAGGCCTAAAAGTGAGTACGCTGCGTCTTCCCCTCGTCTCGTATTGCGTCCTTCCGCCCAAGACATCCGCTCGTCAACAGTGAACGAGTCCATCGAAGTGCCCTCAAGAGCCGACACAGCGATCCCAGTGATACCATGCAGAGTCTGCACAAGTGATTGCTTGTCACCAAGCCGTTGCCCCTCCTCGGAGAAGAACTCAACTGAGTCCGGAGCAAGGAGCTCTTGAAGTGTCCAGCCTCGAGTGAACCATCTACTCTCCTTAATGGCTAATTCCCATCTATAATGTAAGTCACCATTTCCTTCGCAACTATCGCTAGAAACGTCGGACAGATAGACGTAGCATCTCCTTGTGTTGCACGATAACAGGGTTATCCTTGCACTCTCTCTTCCTTCACATATATATAGCTCCCTTCGTTCATAGCTATTCAAGCAACTCAGTCCTTCATTCTCATTCCATATCACATACGTGAGACCTTGCGTTTTTAATACCAGCGAAACATAGAGATGATCGCTTCTAAGAGCTCGGAGTGGTTCGCCTTGTCGATGCAACACGTATCCACCCAGAAGTG
Source organism: Parastagonospora avenae f. sp. tritici 18332-5 (assembly GCA_022559985.1). Taxonomy (NCBI): domain Eukaryota; kingdom Fungi; phylum Ascomycota; class Dothideomycetes; order Pleosporales; family Phaeosphaeriaceae; genus Parastagonospora; species Parastagonospora avenae. The sequence continues at coordinate 97,985 of JAFJTR010000101.1, forward strand.
ATTCAGTCCATCCCGCTTAGCCTGTTGTGCGCAGAACCGGATCTTGCAATATCCTGTCTTGCTCCTTCCGTTCTTCTTCAGCATGTCATCGAAGGTCACTTCTTGACTATCTATCCATGTATGAGAGAGTATCGCATATAGAGGGATCGTATTATCGCCGATCAGGTCCTCCGTCCAGCTAAGCTCCTCGTTACTCTTGTAGTACAACAGTCGCATTGCGTCACCAACAGCAGCTGTGCGAGCTGATGGACGCGACAGCGGGATCGATAGGGACAGCGGCTCGCCTGCTAGTTAGGCACAACGGTCGTCGCTAGCAGTGATAGTGTCTTCATTACTATAGGCTGATGAGTACGGTGTCCAGCGCTTTAGTTCTTCAACCTCAGAAGCCGCACAGGAGGTTAGTGATCACGAAAGGCTGGATCGTAGGTACGCGGGGTAGAAGGCGCAGCCTGGGTTGTGTGGACGTGACGCTGCAGCATGCAGGGCTGAGGAAGGCTGATCGCCAACAAAACAGCCTGCATATTTCAGCCAAGCCAACAGGCAGCCAGATGTTTCTCGCTTGGCTCGTGGAAACGCGACAATACCAGACGCATGATACAATATATGTAGATAAACCACATGTGTTTGCCAATGTACACGATACGAAAGTGCGAGGCTGAAGTGGTGCGACGAGGGGTGGTGATGGTGGCGGGAATGAACGAGCGAGGCAGCAACCCTCAGGCAGCTGGCCGCTGCCGCGCGCCACAGACTACGTTAGCAAGTAAGGGCGTCGGAATCAAGAGCCACAGTTATTTTTAGGGGCACTCCGAATTGAGTATAGTCTATAGCACACCAGTGATTACATAATAGGACTATCAGATCATAAAATACGGCCAATGTTTCTCAATACTAGTGTCAGATTAAAAATGTTCTTAATAATGTTGATTATTGAAGTGATTAATTGTCCTCCTTGTCTGATCTATGAACAGGTGGCTTTTATCCCCCGCCCTTGTGCGACCAGCCGCGCGGTCCATTCCATGCAGTTCCATTCCAGCTGAGCCTGTGATGCGGCCAGCCTTGCTCATATCTGACAACTAGAAGGGCACAAGGGAAACTCTCAGAGCAAGGTTTTAAAGTTGCTAATCGCGATGAGACTTAAAATATACAGTCCTCATGATTATAACTCTATTACTGTCCTCTGAAATATCAACTAGTCCCATCAGAATATTAGAAGCAGGGGTAGGAAGAAAGGCGGGGTTTGAACAGCGCGTACGAAATGATCAACAGCGTCAACAATGTCACGAAGATCACGCTCATAAGCTAGTATAAGGATGAGTAAATGCTATAGAACTAGTTATAACATTCTTAGGACGAAGCTCTTGCGATAGAACGATATTCCGAGTTTTTAGTACAAAAGTGTCTCGCTACCTTTTGTGTCTCGCTTCGCAGTGGGTGACGTTAGATAATTAAAGCTAAGTTAGCAAATATGTCCCAAACAAACTCTTCTCAATCCCAAAAGTCACGCCATATACTCTATCAATTCCACACTCTAAAAAATCGTTCATTCTCACAGAAACTATACGAATATATACGAATGCTTCTGCCACCAATCCTCCGCCGTCTTCAAAAACCTCCCCCTTTCATCCATCAACTTATCCCTATGCTCTTTGGCCTCCTCCGCCCCCATCGGCAACGCACTCTTATTCTCTTCGAGATGCTCTCGCACCATCTCCAGCAGCTCGACTGGCAGCGAAGCATTCCCCGCTATTTCTGCGTCCCCCGCGGTCGTGACGCCTCGTTCTTCCAGCAAACTGACTACCTCAGCGGGGAGTTTTGCTAGCGCGGCTTTGCGCGCTTCAGCGGTGCCACCGAGGAGCGACTTGCTGTACCAGGATAGTTGCTGCGGTGGGACGTTTGCGGTGTTAATGACGCGTTTGGTAGGGTCGATCAGCCACAGCGTGACGAAGCGGTGGTGCCCTGGTTTTGTTGGATCGATGAGTTTAAAGGGGGACACGCGGTGTTGACTGTCCGTCTCATTAGCAAAACCTCTTCAGTCACGATTCAGCACGTGCTTACAAGACATTGGGAAACGCCAGCAAGCGCCCCTGCTTTGTCACCACACTTCCATAATTCTGCAAACACGGCGAGTTGCCGCACCCAAATCCAGTCCCATACACACCTTCCATCCACTTGTACGAGTCCTGGCCGACCTGGTATGCGTCATCATCGTTGAGGTACACGGACGTCTGCATACGGAAGTACAGACTGTTGTCGGCGATATTCTCGCTGTCTAGATAATACATCGACGTCGCGGCGATGTGTTCATTCATCTGGCCCTCGATGTGCCATCCGCCGACGGGTAAGTCCGGTTTCTCGGGGGTGAGTTCAATTGAGACCATTTTGACAATGACTTGAAGGCCAGAGGAGGCGAAGCGTTCCACAAGCCGTGTACCTTCCTGAGGTGCGTATGAGATGTCTGAGAAAGTTGCCTCGGGAAGCTTGGGCTTGCGCACGATCTTCCATTTGTACTCCGTTAGTCTGTTGGGTTCAGACCAGTCTGGAGAGTATCCTAAGTCTTCGAGTTGTTGCTCTGTGACCTCTGCCTCTGCGCACTCTTGTGGGTCCTCGGGGATCCAGTTTTCGGCATTTTCATCACTAAAACGCAAGATGATTAGTGTTGTGCAGAAATGAGGCGTGTGAACTTACTCAGCGTTATCCACCATAGGCATGCGTTTCTTCATCCTCCCCGCACCTTCTCTGCTCTCATAACCGGCAGCTAAGGCAAGGCACTGATCCCACATAGGTATTGAAGCTTTAATAAGTTCCTCAAGCATCCGATAGATACCGGGATACTTCCCCGGGTGCAAGTTATTCACATAACTGGTGAACTTGACACCGCCATCTGGCTGAAACGCAACGTTAGCTGGCAGCCATTGATACGTCTCAGACCAGTACTCTGGCGGCAATGTACCGCTTCCGACTCCGTAGTGCATCGTATTGGTTCCTTCGAAGTTTTGGTGCTCTGCTTTTGGCACAACGGCTCCTTTGCCGGCCCAGTGGGAAATCGCATCTTCGACACCGACGCACTCTTGCTGGAATGCGCGGGTCCGACCATAAATTAAAGGGTACATCGATGGATCTACAAAATCCTGTACTATGTCATTAGAGCAAGGGTGCCAGTCAGGATCAGCTTCGTGATCGGCTTTGAGCTTCTCAAAAGCAGCACGTAAAGCGGCGTGCAGCTCTGGCGTGACGATGGAGTCGGACTTAGCCACAGATGCACAAGCATCCAACGTCGGTACGATTCCAGTTTTGTCCAGATACTTGGCTTTACTCTGGAGCTCTTGAATGCACTTTCGCAATCGTCAGCAAATTTGCCCAAATCTCAAAAGCTAATACCTACGCAGTCAAAAGCGACCCCATTCAGAATATTATCTGGCATCACACCCCGTCATCATCCCGCAACTCTACCCCGTCATCTCCCCAATACTGACTCTTCCCACTTGTTGCCAGCTTATAAAAATCCTCGTCCTTCAACGCTAACGCCTCTTTCTTCCACTTCGCCACAATCTCCTCATCAAACACTTTCCTACTCCACTCGGTCCTGTCCGTCAATTTCTCCATGACGTCCATCATAGCCACTTCGCGCACAAAGATCGGCTCCGAGTCGGCTTCATAAATACTGCCGTGCGCGCCAATCGGATAGAAGCCGTATTTGTCTTGAACGAGATGGCGCAAGGGGAGCCCGAGCCCGGGGTAGTCGTAAATTGCTGGTTTGGGCGTGGGGAGGAATGAGGAGGAGTAGGAGTGCTGGCGCAATGTGGCGAATTTTCTGATTTGAGATGTTCGCGCCATAATTGAAGTTGATATGAAGAAGGAGGAGGATAGTGATGCTTTATATCCTTTTCGAACCACCAACATAGCGCACGACACTAAGACTTATGAACAAAGGGCACCTACCCATCAAAGGGCATCTACAGGCCTCTTTTTACTTATTAGGTTTAGCCTTCCGGCTTTCACCGCCTTTCTTGCCTCATCAACTTTCTGCCATAGACCCTGGCTGCACCCTGGTCGGAAACTTCCGCTGCTGCTGCGTCGCGTCGCGTTGCGTCGAATCGCGTTACACAAAATAGTCTGCTGGGTCGAATTTGCTTCGTCCTGCGCCTTTCCGCCCTAATCGCTATGACTGTTTTCGAAATACCGTGGGTGACGGCCCAACGAGCCGGACGGCCCAACGAGCCACCCCACCAAAACATCAACTAAACTCCAACACGCGATAACTCTGTCAACATGAGCTCAATTGAGGCTGCGCTTGCAGCTATCGAATCGCTACAACCAGGAGAACAGTTCAGCTATCGCAAAATTGCAGCAGAGTATTGCTGTAACCGT
>JAFJTR010000102.1:0-100561 GCA_022559985.1 Parastagonospora avenae f. sp. tritici 18332-5
TCCGTCCAGACTAAATAGACCAGGGCTGCCAAGGCCCAGGTGACTTAGCGCCGTCCCAGGGTACCTCGTCCCGTGACGAAACGTCCCAAGTCCTGACATCCACCAAAGCCTAAAGGTAGATGAATACATATCCCGTGATCGAAAACATCTTTCAAGATACATTCCTAGGATCTGCATGGTATCATGTCGCGGTAGCAGAATGGTCGCAGTCCAAAACGCCAATCGCCAGTTTAGAGTCAAAAGAATTACCACTAGCCAAATCGCCAGTCCAAAGAACTCGGGACTCCACTCTCCTGGGTTCATATAACTTGGATGAGCATCGCAGATTGTACATCCCAGGTAACGCTTTCCCACCATTCCTCTTTATTCCAGCAGAACAAGTGATTTTCATTTCCAAGCTGTGGCTCGCCATACGTTCCATGCCACATCTTGCTGACTCTTCCCTAGGATCGCCGCCCCATTTGCCGCCATCCATTGGCCAGAAAGAATTTAAACTTGACTCGGATCCAAATTTCTCGAATGCTGTGATACCCCGAGCCGAGGATGCGGTGTGTCCCGCAATCCAGATCACGAGCCCTCACATTGATCTCGCCAGTCTACAGTTCCTCGCTGAGCCATCTTTACTGGCAGAACTGCTGCTTGGGCGGTCAAAACCTCTGCTTGTTTTCGGCTCGGAAGGTATGCCGACGTTATTGGGTAGACTAATAAAGCCACCTCGGCATGATTCAACGGGTACTGTGGAAACACATCCTGTGGAAACGGCTTCTGTAGAACCAGATCCTGTGGAACGAAACAGCTTCTGTGGAAACAGATCCAATGAGTACAGACTCTGCGGAAATGGATTCCGTGGAAGCAGATCCTATGAAAGCAGACTCTGCGGAAACGGCTTCCGTGGAAGTCGAAAACACCGAAGAGATTTCATTCAAGGGCTTCAACCCTGGAGACGCCAAACTTCGATATGAAACCACTGAGCCTATGGATCGCATACCTGAAGGATCCAATTACTGCCGAATAATCCAGTACAAATGGGGAGATATCAGCTTTGCTATTCATGAAAAAAGTCAGTATATTAGCTTGAAGGCATTTTCCTAACCGTTCTGGATCAACCCCGCGACTAACTCTTCACGTATAGTCTGCGCATAGTCCAAAAACGAGAAGATTGACGTCGATGCAATGCAAACCCCAACAAACAACGACTTGCCACCCCCACCCGGGCCTCAAGAGTATGCAGGACACCCCATTACGAAGATTGGTAGCCCCATCTTCCAAGAGCTGCTGGTCGACATCAAATGGGTAACCGATCTCAAATATACCGGCCTGAAGCTAGCCGCACTCTATTTCTCTCGCGTAAACAGCATGTGCATGGCCCGCCCCATATGGAAACGTCTAACAAGTTTCACGATGAAAGACCATTCGCAGGTAATACTCGAGTGGGAGAAAGAGCTCCAAAACGAGTTTAAAACACTGCACGCGCTCCTGATCAAGTTGCGGTCGGAGATGAAAGCGTCGGGATCGGAAGTTTGTTTATTGCGCCCCACACACGCTGCCAATATCATGGAGCGATCTTGGAAATTGTACAAGGTCGACCTGGATGATCCCTTTGTTGCAAAGTCTGTGGAGGAGTGTCGGGTGACGATCGCCCCGTGGAAGCAGGTGAAGCAGGGGCAGGGGAATTAGAGACAGAGTTGTACAAGTCGTTACGGAAAATATCGGTACCTACCATGCTCCAAGGATACGTTGTCTAGCATTTGTAAACTACAGCAACAAGAGACGGAAATAACAGGCTATGCGTTTTCACTAACTGTTCCAAGCTATTCCAAGTCCACGGAGTTTGAGCAGGTGATGGTCGCGCATCAAAGTCACACAAACATATGTCGCACTGCCCCAAGCAAAGCCTGAACCTCACGTGTACGATTCGAATACCTAACATGATCAACAATTGATCCCGAAAGACGTCTTCACATAGTCAAGTCAGTGCACAAAGAGAAGAAGTAGATGCCCGATGCTCAAGGGGATGACATATCAATCATCTGGTATCCCAGCCCTCACGAGCGCAAACTATCCCGATAAGCTACCTACGCAAAGCGATATTCCATCCGGAGCTCATCTCAATCTAAACATCGCGCCACGAGCCAGGAGGCGGAAACCACTCGTCATCATCCGCTTCCCTCGCCGCCGACAAATCAGGCAATGTAAGCCCCTCGAACGGCACTTGATGAACATCCGCATGACAGCACATCTCTGGTGGACTGGGAATGCTTGAGCTAGAGTTAAGAACCCTTGATCCTGGGCTGGGAGTCCTTGGTCTTGGTCTGGGAGCCCTTGCTTTTGGGCTGGGCGTCTTTGCTTCGAACAGGTCCACTCGGTCTTTCACGTGTCCTGATATTTTTCTCGGTGTGGCCGTTTGACCTGGCGGTCCTGGGGGCGGCTGTGATGCTGCAGTAGCATGTTCTTGTTCGACCTCAGACTCCATAGCCTCGGCCGGTTCCACCAAAGGGGTGAGCTTGGGAAGTTTAGCGTTGGTACGACCGATGCCCGGCTTCGATCCGCCGTCAACTGCACGTCCGAGCTGAAGCCCATCGTCTGGTGTTGAACTCTCGCCTTTCACAGGGGAAATGCGAAGCTCACCGGTTTGACTGTGTTCTGGGGGTGGAGACGATCGTTCCTTGATTGCCTTTCCACGCTCTTCTTTGACGAGTTCGATCAGCAATACAGCATATTCCAGGTCGCTATGAGTATGGCCTAGCTTCTGTTCTATGCCGACGAGCTCCTTGGCTAGCTCTCTCATAAGCCATTTTGTGGGAGTGTGATCCAAGACCGGAGCGGCATGATTGTGCTACAAGTCTTCTCGTTCGGCGTCCGGTGCAGGCGGCGCTGCGACGTTAGTCGTGTCCTGGTTTCGTTGTTGAGGTGAGATAGCGGAACCAGAGTCTCTCCTCCGTATGATCGGGACAGCGAAGTGAGAGTCTGTACTAGACGGCAGTGAATACGGGTCCTCTAAAGGACTTTCGCCGACTGTAACCCTGTCTCTAAAAACATCACAATTTATGCGTATATCAGAGTCAGGACCTCCTAACGGATTTTTTCCGATTACATATCTTCCTATCGAGGCATCCCAATGTATGCGTACATCAGCAGCGTAGGGGTTTGTAACGAATGAAGAATGGGACTTCGTCGGGCGCAGGGGTGCATTGGCCGAGGAGTCGTGGGATTCTTCGGGAAGCCTCGAGAGGTCTGGACTGGATTTCACCATTGGTTGTTGAACTTCTGGCCTAGTTCACATCAGCATTAAGGTCGAATCGGCGCACCACGCAACAAGAGACTTGAATTCTTACCTTGACATGTTTTCCAGACCTGACTCAGCTGCTAGATGACGCATCGGAGACGCTTGGTGCTCGCAAGCTGCGTCTGGCAACGAAGTACTTTGAATGCCTTGCTCGCGAGTTCTTGACTCCGTCTTTTGGTCATTCAAGACTGCGGGGGGCTCCTTGTTGAGTTGATCCGTGTCTAGCAAGACTTTGGCGAAGGGCTCACCGTCCTTTGTCCCGGCGGACAGCACCCTTAAACGCGGGTGTTTAAGTTGGCGAGCTTCGTTTGGAAGTTGCATAACGCTGACTATGAGGGGCTTGTTCTCTGGCGCAAACGTCTTCTCGTAATCCATCCAGTATCTTGGGGTGTGTGGTCCATCCTCCGGGGCTTCCAAAGTTGCAGAGCGTGGTTCAGGCCGGACTATATTTGCTGCTTGGGAACAAGAAACACATGAAGGTATGACAGGTTCCTGGATGGAATGTGTGCGGGTTGCCGAAGGAAACATGGGCTCGCAGATCTTCTCGGAAGACCTGCGAAACTTGAAGATTCTCCTCCACCAAGGCTTCGGAGATCGTGACGCGCTAGGTTTGCTTGTGGAATTTGCGTTCAATGATGTCACGAAAGAGAAGTTTGGATCTGCGTCTAGATTCGTGTCTGGTGGAAAGGGGAGCGTTGTGGTTTTGTCTGAATTCGCTCGCCTATGCATCCACTTCGACCTTCGTTCCAAAGAGCGAGCTCCCTTCGCTCTCATGATCCGATCTGCCGTAGCTGCTGCTTTTAGGGCTTCTTTGTGGACTTTCCGGACCTGAGCTTCGGTGTAACTGATGTCCACCTGATCTAGAGATCGACACAGAGGCTTTTTCGGCGCCTTTTTGCGCAACATACCCATCTTGATTCTGAAACAAAAATTCAATAAGCGGTAAGAGGCGGGTTGAGCATGACTAACATATCTGCCGAGGATCGAGGATCGGTGTGCAATGTAGTGAGCGTGCGTGGGATTGGTTATTGTTGGCTGATCTAGCAGTGTAGCGAGAGACTGTAAAGATGTATGTGTTGTTGTATGGCATTGAGTAGTGATGACGTGAAATGTAAGTGAAAAGTGGATGTTGGTGTACGAAGCTGTATTGGAGGTGTCGGAGATTAGTTGGCATGATCACACGCGAAGCGGCAAGAACTTTGGTGAAGAGTGCTTACCTCAAGGTGTCAGTGCCACTGCTAGAAGAAAGGTGCGAGCCAGCGGAATGCGTACCCCACAAAATGGATACATGGATTAAGCGCTTACTAGTACGCCACTGAAAGCTTTTGTTAAACAGTGATTTCACAGAATGTGCAAAAGTCCCACTCTCGTGGACGATGATGAACATAAACTACGTCAGCTCCTGCACCTTCAAGAACCAGATCGCTGGCCTTCAAGCACACTGCGCGCATCCTCTGACCCTCAATCTCCCCTCTCCTTCCGCTTCCGTTTGCCTAACACCCACCATAGTCACCCATCATATCATCTGCAAGACAACAATATCAGCATGGAATTGACCTGTCACACTGCAAATACAGACCTGCCACCTCCACGCCCTCAATCCCTCTTTCCCTTCCTAAACCACCTCCCAAACACACCTTTCAACCCTCTCTTCTCCTCAGCTGCATCCTGGGCTATCCGCTCACGATTAATGAACCCACTGAACGTGCGCTCGCGATCGCAATCCCGACTCTTGCCATCGTCGGTATTGCTGACCTGCTTCGACGTGGCTGTGTGATTCGGATTGTCAGACGTGCTTGAAGTCGTCGGTCTAGTACTCGAGGTAGCAGGTCTCGAGCTTGCAAAAGTGTGAGAGCTTTTGGGGCGTTTTGGGAGTTTGGGTGTGGATGGGGTCTTGGAGCGGCGGCGTTGGTCACGCGCTTCAAGTTCGCGGAGAAACCAGAGGGGTGGCATGATGGAGGTGATAGAGCGAGTGCGATGTATTGGATGAGAATAGTGGGTGGATGTGGGTGTAATGCATATAAAGTGGTATGAATGCCCAGTGAAGCATGTTCATGAGTGTGATTGATGTCGATCGCAGGTGCTAGTAGTTCTTGGACTTAATGGACGCATTGAATGTGTTGTGAAGTCTCAAGGGGAAGGAAGCTATGAAGTGTCGAAGTTACGCTGCGTGGCTTCCGCGTGGGTTAGTTTCTTATCTCAGTTTAAGGTTCACTTCACTTCACCGATGAGACCATAGTCGTGCATGTATGTATGTATATATTTATTCTCATTTCGAAAGCTACGCTTATCGCAATTCTCAATTTAATGCCCTGTGTCTTCTAGCCTCACGCCAGCCAGCCCATAACTCCACAGTAAATGCGATACTAACGCCGATTGTTGGTACGGCAAAGGTGAGGTTGAATCAAGTAACGGTCGTTGCAACGAGTTGAGGTAGATGGTTTTCGATTAATTAGAGGAGGTGGGCTGCAGCTCGCGTACGAACTGAATCCCACCCCACGGCACGGGCCACACACGTGGTCACGTGCTTGCCACGTACGTACGTTGGCTCGAAACTAAGAGCAACCAACACCGATCAAAATGAGAAACTCTGAATGAAATATCAAATCGCTAGTTACTATACCGAAATAAGATATAGTGATGCGTGTTTGGTACGTGCTACACCGAAGTGAAGTACTGTCAGCGTACGACGCACTAGATCGAGACAAGATCTAGCGGCGCGCATACGAAACATACTCAGGTAGCTCAGGAAGGGGAGAGACATCCGAATCTTCCGAGATATCCTCTCGGAGGCTGGCACGAGAGTTACAAATCTTCAGCGACTGCATAGACGGCATCATGCTGATACGACGTAGAGTGTTCGTGACAGGCTGCATAGAGGAGCTGGAGCCCTTCTCCTTGATGGCTTTCGGCTTCTTCGCAGTGGAAGTGCCGCGGAAAGCTTCGCCCTTACCAGTCTTGTGAGGGACGAGAAAGGAATCAAAGGTGGCGCTGGGGTTGTGACGGTGGACAGATGGCTGGGGTGGTGCGAGAGGACTACGCACGCGTGGTGTGGAAGGGCCAGGAGAGGGTGGAGAAGATGTTTGTTGATGCGCAACAGGACAGCTCGAGAAGTAGTCGTCGCCGCTGGCTGCACGGATGTGCGAAAGCCGTGACATGGCCGGGGGTGTAGCTTGGAAGGAGAACTGGCGAGATACACCAGGCGGCACAATGGTAAGCCGCTTTGATTCCCGTGCGCGGGCAGCGTTCAGGTCGTACATAGACTGAGACACCTGGGCATGGTAAGCGCGATAGGTCATACGAGTATCTCTACCATGCTCATCCGTCAAGCGAAAGGCAGGGAGATTCGAAGCACGACGTACCTTGTTACGTTCCAGAACCTGCTGGCTGTGCTGCTGCTCCTGCTCGATCTTGGCGAATGCCTCCATCTTGCGAAGCTTGTCCGTCCCAGCAGTGCCCTGGGGGACGAGCTCCTTACGAGATTCATGGTGCATGATCACATCGCGTGGAGTGTAGGCTCGTAGGTTATGGTTGTGTTCACCCCGAATGAGCGCATCATGGTCGCCTTGAGAGAGCGCATGATCATAGTAGCGAGCATTACCGGCCTGTGGCGGAGGCAACGCGGAATACTCAGATTGGCTGCTCTTGGGGAGGGAGGCCAAATAGCTACGTGTTGAAGAATTCTCATCTGAGATAGAAGAGGAAGGACGGCTCAAGGCATCAGGATGCAGGTAGAACCCGCCCTGAGCCTCAGCCCTATCCAGGTCTAGCCACGAGCTACCCAGATCGGCGCTAGCTTGATATGAAACCTCACCTTGAACAGGCTCGTCGAGCTCATCAGGAGAGACCGGGTACATGGCCGGAAGTTGCACAGCGCGCGATGGTGTTGGAGTAGCGTCTCCGCGAGTGGGCAAGGTCTGCAAGAAGCGGATGGATGCCATCTTGAGCGGTCTGAGTATGCGTTTGATAGTACTGGTAGGAAGCTGTCGAGCGCGGTGTTTGTGACTTTCAAGCTGTGACTCCCAGGTGCGCCTTGAGGTTGTGAGTAGTGACGGGTTAGCTGGAACAAACTCCTTTATCCTGCGTTTCGACGTTGTGAGCTGCATTGTGAAAGCGCTGTGAACGACCAAGTTTGCACACAATGTCCGCACAATGTCCGAATAATCCAGAGTATGCTGGCGACACGTGCTGGTTTCCAGCAACAAGGAGATCGATTAACAAAGATCTGTGGTGGTCGTAGAAAAATTCTGGACCCTTGTCGGAGCTAGCGCGCGTGAAAGTGAGTGTGTTTGCCATGTGAGGAAGGAGCAAACCACGACAAGAGCAGATGGACTCGTGACAGAACGTGCATCGCCCAAAAAAACGCGACTAGAAGGTGAAAATTGACATTAAGAAATTACGGTTTGTGTTGTGTAGGACTTTCATGTTCCTCCGGTCTGCCATACCGCAGCGCAGCCGCCAAGCTAGGCCATCCCACTCCTTCACCACCGACATGTCAAGGCACACCGACAGGTTATATCTTCAACCTGTCATAAGGTGACCTGATCTCCATTTGGAGACTTGCCAGCATCTTCAACCGTATTAGCACATTACCAGCGACGTCCCTTGCCGCCATCTCTTTCATGCTTCGACGCTCTTCTACCTTCTTCTACCCGAAGTCAATGTCGTAGTCTTGATGCTCTTGAGTTTTCAAGGCGCATCATGTAATTAAGCGGCGGGTCTCTGTAGTCCTCGATGGCGCTCTGCCCAGTGCGATCGACCGTCTGCAAAAATACCGCCAGCGTGTCACTATCCTTTTATTCGAGATACTCCGAGGCGCTCGCGTCACGAGACATGTTTGGTACCGCTGCTGAAGTTCGTCGTTCAGATTTGGAATCATTCTTTGCCACACAGCCGTTCAAGTGAGCATCCAAGGAAATATCGCAAGCAATGCTGACCCAAAGACCAGGTAGCCAGACCCGCCAGGAATGACGCGCGTACCGAACGATGCAGGTGTGGGTGCAGACGGTGAGCCAGGAATAGTATCAGGCGAATCGGAAGGTCTGTAATGTACTTTTGTCAGCTTTTGCATTCCTCGGGTTGTCGTGGATTTCCCAAATGTGAAAACTCTTAGATGGGAATGTAAAAGACCCGCCAACCAGAAAAAGAAGATACATCTTTATCGTGTCCCGTGCTCGTGCTCAACATCCAATAGTTTGGTATAGTAGCGGATAAGACTTACTGCTTCAGCGTCAATCCCATGCTAGTGATGACCTTGCACCGGTCATGCTCAACCTGTTTCACAGGACCCATGGCCACCGCATTCCCATCGTTGAATTCCATCCTAGTCCCAGTCGCATGGCCAAATGTGTCCCATTTGGGACTCACCAGCTCCTTTGCCGCTTCTCCACCAGCCGCGACAAGGTAGTCTGCCACGTGTCTATTGGGATCATAACTGCGGATAAAACTCGCCCAGTATGCTTGAATAAATACGCCCGCCGCGGAGGTGGCGTTGTTCCAAATGGGCATTAGTTCGCCAACGTGCGAAGCAGAACCGACGTTCCAGCGATAGGCCCAGACTGGGGCGGTGCTTTGTGCGGCGTACTCAGAAGAGATGTTGAGTGTGGGGCAGTTGTAGCGAATATGCCCGTAAACGTCGGAAGCCACCTGGCGCCAGCGAGCGTCAGATTGGGCATTGGGGGCGTCCCATGCTTTCGCGATATCGCTCCACTTCACGCCGGGAAACTGGTCCGCAACGAAGCGCGCAGCCGAGGGCATAGACTTGATATCCTTGGGCGTGAAAATGATGCCTTCGTTGGTAGTGTCGCCGAAGATCGTGGGTACCTTGACGAAGTGGCCGGCGGAAAGCTCGTTGTATGTAAAATCTTGGATGAAGTCGTGGTCTAGAGTGGGGTTCCAGAAGTAGATGGGTGGGTTTGTTGCTCCAGGGAAAGGCTTCTTCAAGGCTCGGACAGCCTTCTGGAAAGTAGTTGCTTCAAGAGACGCCATGCAGGCGACATCAGCACAGCCGGTCTGATTGAGAAGGGTGTCGAATTGCCATTGGCTGTTGGGCACATCGCGGAGTGGTGGAAACGCAGGAGACTCGGCTGCTGCAGCATGGAAGAGGTCGTCGTTACGCCCACCGTATGCTGTCAACTGCAAGACCACGGATCCTCCTCCAGCGCTAGCTCCGCCCATAGTGACGTGACCGGGATTGCCTCCAAACTGCTGGATGTGCTTCTTTACCCACTCCAGTGCTTGTCTCTGATCCTTCAAGCCGTTGTTCAGACTCAGACTCTTGTTCGAGGTAAGCTCTTTTCCAGCTAGGAAGCCATACGGTCCGACGCGGTAGTTGAAGTTGACAACAACGATGTTGTTGTCTGCGGCGTCGATGAGATCTGCTCCGTTATAGTTGGCGTTACCGTTTACACTGAAACCGCCGCCTTGGATGAACACATAGACAGGTAGACCACTGAGGTTGCTGGACTTGGCTGGTGCAAAAACGTTAAGGAAGAGGCAGTCTTCTGAATGATCTCCTCCAAATTCATTGGCGAGTTCACTTCCAGTGCCGATGCAGAGAGGTCCGAATTTCGTCGCGTCAGTAATGCCGGGCTGGTCGAGAGGATCCTGAGGCGCAGTAAATCGTAATCCGTCTACACGCGATGTTGACCTGGCATATCGCATACCAGCCCATCGCATAACGCCATTGCCAATGTCCTTTCCACGGTAACGAGCATATCCCAAATCGATGGTTTCGTTGAGTGCAATGGCCTGCTGGAATAGAAATGCTGCAATAAGCAGCCTGAGCAACATAGCTCCTGCAAATGAAAGTTGACGAAGATAGAAAGTAATTCCACGAGCGAGGACGTTCGGTGTTGTTTTCGGAGGTTCGTGATAGCCGGCTCAGGGGTCTAGTCGGTTTCCGGGAATTATCTCACTATCAATTAGGGGCCAACGCAAACTAAAGACGCGTTTTTCTGCTGCGCCGGAATTCCAAAGGAGTATTGGAAAAAGGTATTTGGTGTCAACAAAGAGCCTTGAGGAGCATGATGAAAGACTGTTTTCTTGTTAGTAGATGATCACAAAGGAGCGGAGGACGCCACATCATACTCACAACAAATGTGAAGAGAAGAACCGGGGTGTCAACAGGCTCAACTCAAAGAAACGGGCTCGCAACGTCAACTGTGTGAATGAAATGCCTGTGGCACCAGAATTGGCGGGAGTACGCACACTTAAACCCCAATTCTCACGATGCACCGGGCAGCCCCCAAACGTCGCAGGCTATGCTGCATATAGAAATGTGCTGGGGGCGGGAGCGTCCAGACCACCAATCGTGCAGTAGCAGCGCTGTCCCTCGAGCCAGGATGTGGTCTGGTCCCAGCGTCCAAAAGTCTTCAAGCGCTCGAATGCGGCTGCGCCTCTTAAACGGCGAAATTAGGCCGGTGAAGCTTACTGAGAGCATCGGGCAGCGAGTGTAGCTGTTCGCGTTGGTACAAGTCGCAGATCACTTTGCGAGCGGAAGGTGATGCTGAAGACTAGCCACAGGCAAAAAGAATCTGTGCAAAACGCGAGGTTGTCAGGATGAACCACGGGACCCTGCATGACGGATAAATCCTGTACCTGATCGCTTCCTAGGTTCGCTGTTTTCGCGAGTTGCTTGTGTTGGGAAAAAGGGCAAGATCGTCGCGGTCGAAACTCCCTTCCTGCAGTGTGGTTCACAACTCCACTTCTTCGGAAACAACATGTCTTAGACATCGGAAGACAATTGTCTAGATCCGCGGCATTTGCGAGATACCGCAGCCCGGACCTTGGTATTGCTTTTGTCACACATGTTCTCGTGCCACTTCTGTGCGTGCTCAAGCCTCTCTGCAACGTGCTCACCAACCTAGCCGCTATTGGTGCGTGCTGCCTCGTGGACTGAAGACATCGCGGCTCCAGCCCATCACATTCGATAGAACTGGATCCTCGGCAGTCGGCATCTGGAGGTCTTGGTGGAATGCAACTCTAGGCAGTTTTTCTCGCACAAGGTTTCTCGTATGATAAACCAATCCCGTATTCGTATTCTTATTTCGACATTGTGCATCCTTAGTAATTAGGCTTCAGTCATCCGCTGTGAGCCGATACATTAGCCTTCCTTGCTGTAGTATCTTCGCGAAACTATTAGAAGCAACTAGTATCAATCCTTTCTTGCTTTATGTTATCTTCGCAAGACTATGGAGAAAACCTAGTTCCAAAACGCGCCTCACTAATCGCATCTCACTGCATGCTTCTAGATCTATGCAAGCCATAAGCCACAATGTGTAGATATTCCACCACTACATGCAATGCTTGGAATCTCACTATATGTCTTCTACGAGTATCTCCGGACGCCCAAGGTGCAGGATATACACGTGATTCACTTCGAATATGCCATCATACACGGAAGCTGCAATGTGCAATGTGCAATTGCCGGAAAACGGTGCGAAGCATGCAAGATTCCAGATCTAATCATACACGTCTATCTTCCTAGTTCACCACGCTCCACAAGCCTCCCATCCTCCTCCCTCCCCTCCCGATATATCTACCACGCCCTCAAAAATCCGTAACCCTCCCATTATAGCTCCAATCCCCCCTCCACCTCAACGGATCATTCTTCGGCCCACCCACCTCCCCCGTCTTGGGATTAACATCCCCCTCAAACTCCGGCGGCGCGCCCCTCCTCATATTCGGATGGAACTCCTCGCCCTTCTTAATCTCCTTGCCGTTCTCGAAGCGAATCTCTGGTGCGTCGTTGTCGGGCGATTGGTTGATGGCTGGTCGTGAAGAGCTATCGGGCGATTGGTTGATGCGCATGCGGATGTCAGGCTTGGATGATGGGGCTGGGGAGGGAGAGTCAGATTTGGGAGTGCTGAAGGCACCGGTGCTTTGCTTCTGCAGCTTTTCGAAGATATCTTGCTCGTCTTTTGGGAGGCGTGGTGGGGCGGGGCTGGTTTTGAAGGAGGTCGCGCGTGGTATGGATGTGGTGAAGGCGCGGCGGGAGAGGAGGCGTGGGAAGCGGCTTAGATTCTGTGCTGCCATCTTGATAATTTGCGTGAATGTGAGAGAGACTGAGATTGTGTTGCGCTTGTAGGTGTGGTGTATAGGTGTGTTGTTGCGAAGTTCGAAGGCGAGAAACTCATCATCGTCATAAATCGGACCGCGGCCTGCGGGGCCAATCGGAGCAGACAGTGGCAACGGAACAGCGTTTTCGTAGATTCACTCAAACAAGTAGACGTTTCCGATTATTTTTCGAATTACTTAGGTATTCATTTACATGCTTGCGCTAACTTTGCAGTCCATGTCCTACAGCGCGGCAACGCCATACAAGTGTCCATATCCCAACGCCAGCCTAATCGTACATCGCAAGCGACCCCATCTATGCAATGTAGCCATTTGCCTCTCCCATGTTTTGCGCACTTCTTCTTGCGTCGATGAAGAGATCCTGGCACTCTTCCACATCCTCAACCTGGATCTGCTTGCCTTCCCGTCCGCTGACGTCTGCCAGTACGCTTGCTGGTGCAAGCAGTTGCAGCGCGTATCTAAGACTAACCTTCTCACCGAGTTGGCTGACCTTGTCCTTTGCTGCATCTGAGATACTGAGTTTCTCTGTCTGGACGCGCGTAGTAATGATCGACTTGATCTCTGCTGGGCCATATGGATGTGTTGGGATGATCAGAAGACGGGCAAGTAGATCTGATGGGATGCCGTGGGCGGAGGGAGGGAGATTCTCCCCGCCGCGAATGTGGGTGTTGCCGCGATTAGAAGCGAGGATGACGAGGGGAGACAATGGCGATTCGAGAGCGCGATTGAGGAAGGTGAAAGCCTCAAGGTCAAGCATGTGAACCTGCTTTTGTTAGCACGTGTATGCGACAAGCCATAGTGATGGACTCGCCTCGTCAATGAACAGCACACCAGGTACAAGATCGGCGACGCCCTGGTCGATGTACCTGTTGACGACCTTGTTGATCTCTAACCGCAACTTCTCCGTGATCTCAGTTTTCTTGGGCTTCATCAGCTGGCCCATCATGCTCATGATGTCCTGTCCACCCTGAGGTCTTGCATTCGCGACATCAAGATCGTGTAGCGTGACATCTTGCACAATCTCCTTCTTCTTGTGCACATCGCCCTTGGGTATTGGCACATACTCCTCTGCCTCGAGATCGAATTCGGTCGCATACGCGTCTGACCGACCAACGCGCTTGACCGCGCCCGTGTTCGCTTCGATGTAGATGACATCTCCCAGACGCACGCGTTCCTTCTGTATCGCCTCGTAGATCGATGGGTCCAGGCGCAGCTTCTTCGTGCCCTTGGCGGACTTGAGGTTGATGAGCAGATGTGAAATTGTGCGGCCGTATCCTCCAAGTGGGTTCTCGGCTTCTTCAGGTGTGAGTTCGGTGACCTCGCCCTCGTAGACTTCCTTGGTTTCCTTGACGCGCAGCCCTGAGTGAGTGTTAGCGCATGCCCTGGCCATCGTCCTACGCGCCTCGGGACAGCGATGTTGAGTGCTTGATGCTCACACTGTGCGAACAGCGCGCTTTCCGAACATACCTATTGCTCTCCGGAAGTTCTCCATAAGCGCCTCCGTCTTCTTGACCTCAGCTGAGTAGATCTCGCTGCCGACGATCGGACAGAAGGGCACTTTCGTGCCCAGCTCTTGACTGACAGCCAATGCGAGTGCGGTTTTTCCGGTTCCGGGTCCTCCTGCGAGTAGTACAGCTCGTCCCGACATCTTCTTCGCCTTGACGAGGTCGACTACCAGGCCGCATGCCTAAGTATCTGTCAGTATAGCTGTTGGAGCCTGGTCTAAAACCCCATTGTACCTCTCGAGCTGCAGCTTGGCCAATGAAGCCACCTGCAGAAGGATTCGCGCGTCCATCACTCGACAGACCCAAGCCCTTGATATGGCTATGGGCTGCGGTTCTGCCTTCGCGCGTGTTGCTCTTCACTTCGCTGACCGGGACCGTCGCCATATTGGCTATCGCAAATCTTCAATCGCTATTGTTTTGTTTAGGACAGGGTGTTGGTGTATGCGAGTGATTATTTGGGCGTTGATGACGTGGGTTGGCTGGGGGCGCGTCGAGTGTTTGACTGTTTGCAGCTTGAAGTTTTGGGGATCCAGAGGTTCGCGAAAGACTAGTGTCAGGGCTCATCTCTTGATCAGCCGCCCCAGGCGTCCCCACCTCCGCTCCGCTTACCAAATACCACCACTATCTGCTTTCTACGCCCTTACTACTTGCTCGAGCTCCTTGCTGCATGAACAACTGCCTCCTTTACCTATCGCGCATCCGGATATGTCTCGGGCAGTTTTTTACACCATCGCGCCTTTCCCCCTCGTCTTTTGTTCGCGCCCTCTCCGCGTCACACAACGGGGCTCACTGCGCATTCAAGGGACTTTGTTATGGGTGTGCAGCACCTAGCAGGGCGTACAGTACTCTACATTTGCTTGCGACAGACCCGTCGCTGATATTATTCCAGGCTTTGTGCTCGACATAGGACTCGAAGCGCCCTCCTGCCGGTCGCCCTCTCGGATCGCCAACACCCGCACCATAGCCGCTCCTTTCACATAAGGTTCCAGAGTAAGGGACTGGCCCAAAATCACACTACCAACGGAAACCACTAAGAGCAAGGATGTCAAGATAATCACGGTCTGGATTCACCAGTGCGACGCACTTTGCGCAGCCATATTTCGTGGCTGTCCAGTGAGTGCATCACAACAAAACACACCCATTTACGAAAAGACACGCATACGGGCCATCCACGACGAACATGAGAATATTGCTTCATTGAATGTGGCTCTCGACTCGAAGGGCATATTGATACAGCCGAGCCGGCAACTGGAAACCCCTTGTTCGCGACCACTCAGTGCCGACCTTCCAGCAAAGTATGCAACCAAATGGCTGCAAGCAGGATCCAAAAACACAATCCTCGTCAAGTCGTAATCCGTTGCCGGCATAAGTGCACCCCAGTACTTCTAAGGTGGGGTGAAGGATACTGTACATGAGACCTGATGTTGTTGCGGGTGGGGTTTTCATGGTGTGTGTGTTAAGGGTAAGAAATTCACGGTCATCGAGTGAATACACGCTGACAGTCTGAGGCAGGTCCTTGCCGGCGTCCTCGCACATTCGATAACGAGCATCAAGTCGTACCGAAGTTTTGCCAAAGGAGCGGAAAGTCCAAGTCAACTATCAATGCAGAGGCGAGCAGAAGTGAGTCCAAGAGAAAAATCGAAAGCCACGGAATCACGCGAGGGGTGTTGAGAAGGGACGAGGCAGGCTTACTCCTCTTCGCTCTCGGAGCCGCTCGACTCATCGTCATCGCTAGAAGCATCATTCGCTGCACACGTTAGTCCTGAGTCACCTGATGCATTTACTAACGACTCACCAGGTGGAGACTGGCTGGACCCGGAAGCGCCGCCCTGGAACGACTGCAACTTCTCCTGGATTTTGCGCATGTTGTCCTCTTGCTCTGTCTTGCCCATCGGCTTGTTCTTCTTGGGCCTACTGGTCGTCTGCTTGGTGATCGGCCGTGGAGGCTCAAAGTCATCATCAGCAACCACCCCGCCCTTCGGACCGCGAATCGACTTGATGAACTTGAAGAGCTCTCTTAGGGTGTCATCATTAATCTCGTCCATGTCGAGCTCCATCTCATCGTCGTGCACGCTGGCGAGGTGAGGACATCCATTCCTGATGATTTGAACTGCCTTTCTCATATCAGCATCACCCAACGTGCTGATGCCTTCTGATATCTCCTGCTTTTGGTTGAATGTCAGAGGCGCCGGGGCCTTGGTCTTTGGTTTGGGCTTCCCTCCCTTTGGTTGAGGAGGCGGTACAGAAAGAGGTAGACTCTGCTTCCTTTGGAGAGGCTTGGAGCTGCTCTTCTTCTTCTTTGAAGAAGCCTTGGGCGAAGTGCGCTTACCGCCTTTCTGCTGCTGCAGTAGAGCTTGAGCAGTTTCGTTCAGCTGGGCAATCTGCTGCTGAATAGCAAGGAACTGGGCCTGGGCAGGATCGACTTCGTCCTCCTCGTCCTCGTCTTCCTCGTCATCCTCGTCAGTGTACACTTCAGGAGATGCCTCAGGCGCATGCGCAGCAAGCCAGTCTGCCTTCTCCCGCCACAGCTTCTCGAAGATGTCTTCCAAATCGTGGCCCATTTTGTTGACTGCATCGCCTTCGGGATTGAACTTGTAGCAGTTTTGAAAAACTAAATGGGCATCGGCGTGGAAGTCCTTGGCGCTCTGGTACATACCAGCCTTCAGGTTCTTCTCAATCGTACCGAAGTCCATGGGCTTCTTGATGATCTTGAGGTATGAAGGAATGTTAAGAGCCACGGGATCTACGGGAGATACGAAAGGATACGAGACGGCAGCGTATTTCGGCTTGAGAAGTTCTGTCAAAACGCTTTCACAAAACTTCAGCTCCTGCGCATACTTCTTCTTGCGAGGCTTCGCGCTGGAATATGGCAGGTCCTTGGAAGGCCTGTGGATTTCTCGCTTCGGTCGGTCGTTCATACCTGATGAATCGCGACGTATGACGGGAACCCCTTCAACGAGAGGCCATGCGGGACCCGACGATGTAGCTGTTCCAGGCGTTGTAGCAGCGGGAGACTTCACGGTAGGTGGTGCGACCCTAGACTCGCGACGAGCCTTGTTGGCCGTGTTGACCGTAGGCTTTTTCGCCTTCAGCTGTTTGGGTGGCTCCTCAGCACTGCTGCCTCGTGGCATTTTGCCCATGCCCTTCAAGAAATAGGCCCGCAGATTGTAGCCTGCCTGTGTGACCGGGTGCTGCTTGTTGTTGAACAACTCGCTGTTCTCGATCATCTGGTCCAGATCTGCCATGAACTCTCTGACGTAGGTGTACTTGTTTTCCTTCAGTTTGTTCTCCATTGTAGACAAGTCCATTGGCTTCTTCACGAGCTCAGGGTAGGTGGGGATGTTGAGCGCGATGTGATCGACAGGGTCTTTGAATGCAAGAGAAACTTTGATCTTCTTGGTGTTCCTTATTCTCTCAAGTAAGAACTTGTTCTGCGCACTTGTCATGGGAGTAGTAGGCCATTCCTCGAAGTCGACGGCGTTGTGCACGCCCGAAGGCTCCTGAGCCGAGCTCGAACCGGGCGCCGAAGACGCACCATTGCCGTTTGGCTGCTCGGTTTGAGCCGGAACATCTGGAACCTTGAAATCCACCTGACCAGTAGACTCGTCCTCGGTCTTGGTCCGCTTCGCCTCCGGCACATCATACTCGTCATCTTCACGCGGACGCACTTTTCCAGACGGCGGGGCATCCTCCATATCACGATCAACAAGCGCCGGTGATTGAGTAGGAGTAGGCTGATGAGCTGCGGCATCGGAGTTTGTTTGGATCGAGAGGTCGTGCATCGGCTTGGTGGGCGGCCCGGAAGATTCAGGTGGTTTTGAGTCTTGGGTTGCGTCTACGGAGACGTCCATTGCTTCCGGAAATGACTCCTGCTTCGCGAGAAGTTGTGTCTCGGGTACTTGTTGCGTACTCTCAGCCGTTGCAGGCTCCTCGCGCAAATCTGAAGTTGGAGCCTCCACAGCCTGTCCCAAAGAAGTTGCGCCCATGTCGGAGTCCTCACCGAACAACGAGTTGTTATCTGGCTGGCTATCAGGCAGAAATTGCGCGATACCGTCGATACCACTGGAGACGTTTGTAGTTGGCTCGAAGGCGGGTTCGACTGCTGTTGCAGGTGCTGATGTGTCCGAAGTCGTATGATCACCGTTTACAGTAGCTTTGGTTTGCGCAGGATCCTCGGTCGCGTCGGTGCTGGTGATGGGATCATCAAACAGCATTTCGTGATTGCTGGTTCATGTTAACGCGCAAGGCACAACGTAGGGGGACGGCAAGATGAGCGGTGAGATGTGATGTGAGGGAGCGCACTCACCCGTTTGTCTCAATGTCCATGGCCATGCCGTCCGCCGGCGCAATAGCGCTCGCCTTCAGCTCTGAGGGGGATTTGTCCAATGCAGGTGATGTCATTACTGCCATAGGGCCATAGGAGTGAAGGTCGAGGTTGCGCACGGCTGACAGAGAGGCGGTGTTGCAGAGGGCAGTTGCGGTTCTGGGGCGGTTAGCGACTGCCATAGAGTTGCGCGCGCGACTGCGCTAACAAGACGCGTGCAATAATGACGAACTCGGTAGTAAGTCGGGGAGTGAAAGCTTGGTAGCGCGTTTGCGGCGATCAAGTGGGGTGGGGTTGGGTGTGGCTTGTCGGTAAAGTGCGAACAGAAGGGAGGGGCAGCAGGCGATTTATTTAAATCCTGCAGAGGAGGCTGAAACGGATGCTAGGTCATGTGACTTACAAGGGTGGTGGCGATGGGCTTCAAAGCAACGCGCGCAGCGATGACTCAAGGATTGTGTTTGGGCCCGCAGCGCCGACGCGTTGTTGTGGTGCGGCGAAGCGCGTGCGCACAAAGCAGGAGTGCGGACGGCAAGCAAGCGGTGCAGCCTCAATGCTGCAACAACAAGACACAAATGGGCGCACGGATGGCGATGGCGGCGGCGATGAGGTGTGGTACTTCAACTTGGGAAAGCTAAAGTGCGCTAGCAGGCTGCAGCTGCTGGGGGGACGCGCAACAACGAATTTTGTGTCGGGTTTCAGGCTGGGCGCGGTCGCAGTGACGGTGGTGGGGATCGAGTAATGGGCGGACGTATCGGAGGAGGTAAGCGGATTGGCACCGGAGAACAAAAGTCGTGAGTTGGATGGGCAGTGCCAGGCTGTAATATACTGTGGCCGCGACAGCTTAAGCCAAGCTAGCGCCCCTGTGCTAGCTCCATTCGTAAGTGTGCTGTTGTGGTCCTGCGAACCATGAGCTGTGTGCTGAGGTATTTATCTGCTGCGCATCTGCGTGCAAAAGCTCCATCTCTACTACACGCACAGCAGACGCGCCTCCTGGATTTTGATGTTGTGAACGCGCAGCCTCGATGTTGCTGGTTGTGGATGACACTTGGTCGTTCCTGCTTAAATTCGCGAAGGTCCATGCGTGCTCGGCCCGTGCGTAGCGCATCTCGAACTTTTTTCTGGGTGCATGAATATGTCCTGTAGCTCTTCAGCATACACAACGACACCACGTCGCGACACAAGGCACCAAAGCCTTGCACTACCACATTCGCGTCGCTCACACAAAGGCTGCCTGCAAATATGCCTGCCACCGTAGCTTCACGCGCCCAGAAAAATTCAAGAGCGACGCGCGATAGTGCGCCGCCCGCAAAAAAGACGAAGCTCGCCCAATCCCCCGCAGTCGCACGCCCCAACGGCCTCAAGGCACTGGTAAACGGCACCGCAGCACAGAAGCCTACCGCAAAGATCAATAGCGCCAAAAATGCGCGAAAGAGCCGAGTCGACGAAGCTACTATGGTAGTCGGCGGCGGCCAAGCCGGTCATGGTGACGTCGATATGGAAGATGCGGAGCAGGCCGTGATCGAGATCAGCAGCGCTGAAGAAAGCGACGGCGAAAGCGACGAGGGCGAGTCTGAGGCGGACGTACAAGCTGGCGCAAGTGACGAGGATGCTGCACCCGCAGTCAACGGCCATGCGCTTGAGGAAGACCGACCAGCCGACGACGAGAATGCTGACGCCGAGGAACTATCGTTCGGAGAACGTCTGCGCGCACAAGAGCCGGAACCCGTCCGAGAAACTCGCATTGTCGATGTCGAGTCTGCATTCGACGCCAGTGCCGAGTCCAAAGCCATTGCGGCAGCATCGCAGAACCGTACACTAGCGACCCCGTCGATGAACACGCTGGGAACTGTCCTCACGCAAGCTCTCCGCACCAATGACACAGACCTCCTCGAGTCTTGCCTGCGTAATGTTGATGTCGACGCCATCTATGCCACTGTCGAACGCCTTCCATCTCCACTTGTCGGCAACCTCCTACAAAAGCTTGCTGAGCGATTACACAAGAAGCCGGGACGGGCTGGCATGCTCATGGTATGGGTACAATGGTCGCTTGCCGCACATGGCGGCTACCTCGCCAGCCAACCTCAACTCGTCAGGCAGCTTTCGACTCTTAACAAGGTGCTGAAGGAGCGCGCTAGCGGACTACAGCCTCTGCTTTCCCTCAAGGGTCGCCTGGATATGTTACAAGCTCAACTCGACCTGAGACGGAGAAACCAAAGAAGGGCCGCGAATGATGATGAAGATGAGGCTGTCATTTACGTGGAAGGAGAAGATGACTACGTATCTTCCGCAGAAGGATCCGTGGACGGCGATGCGCCATCCGGTGCTCAAAAGCGATTGCGCGACGAGATGGAGGACGATGACGACAGCTCTGTCGACCAGATGCCTACCACGATGGAGGTTGACGAAGAGTCTGATGAAGGTAGCGAGGATTCGGATAACCTCTTGGACGATGAAGCGGAAGAGACAGATGTCGACACTGGTGACGACATGTCGGAGCCTATGAGCGACGACCTGGAGGACGGAGAAGATGCTTCTGAGAGTGAGGAGGAGTCGAAACCCGCGAGGCGATCCACGGCCGCACGATCTGGCTTGAAGAGTCGACGCTAGAAGTATTTCGCGCCAGGTGAGGGCCTGTACAAATCTACCACTGCCATACACTTGGGTGCGTTTGTTTCTGCCATTTCGATGACATGTTTGGTGTCCGGCGTCAAAGCATCTTGTCAAGAATTTGATACAATTTTCACGGCATGAGACTGTGTCACGGTCTGTTGCATAGCGTTCGAGATAGATATGTCTTTAACTTCACAAGCAATGTCTCGGTATACTGAAACATAGATCGCATGTCCCTTACCAACTTCAGGTCCACCTCTCTCTTTTTTTTTCGCTGCAACATCAACCACGTCTTCATATCCTGCGTCTTTTCTCAACGATCACGGAACCCAGCGTAACTCAGTCTGGCTTGCTACCATCAACACTAGTCCCACGTCCAGATCGTCCCGTATGACTACCCCAAAATCAGACCCCCCGAGTCCCAGCCCCGTCACTACACCATCCTCCAACCACCGAGACACATTACAGTCCCTACACCTCCGCCAAGTAACCGAAGCCAACCACCATCCCTCTCCCCATCCTTCCACTACCCATTTCACCATTCTCGACCTCAACTCCAACCCCATCCGCCCCAACTCACCACACCCCGTGCTCCGCCGCACCGCCTCAGGCCGACTTTTCCAGCCATCGAATCGCGTCATCCACGCGGTGGAAATGATGGACCGGGTAATAACAGAGGAGGAGGAGAATGTGGAGCTGGCGAAGTGGGCAAGAGGGGAGGATTTCAGAACTGAGTTGCGGCGCGGGAATGCAAAGGGGAAGAGGGTGATGATTAGGAATGGTAGGGTTGCTGGGGAGGTGCGCAGGGTGGAGGCGATTTCGTTGGGGAGTCTGCCGTTGACGCCGTTGGGGCTGAATGTGGAGTTCGGTGAGGAGACTGGTGAGTATGAGTTTGGGAAGACGGGGCATAAGTGCGCGAGTGAAGGATCGGTGGAGCCTGGTAGGCTGGATCGTGGCGTCGTGTCCTCGACGCAGGGTGTAGGTAGTCCAGAGCATCTTTTAGAGGGGCCGAATGATGTGGAGGATGTCTGGATGGACCTTGCGAGTTCAGAGGGAGCGGCAACTGATTTCGAGGATGTCTGGATGGATCTCGCGAAAGAATAGCGTGTAAGACGAGTATGCAATCAACGATAGTTATCGAGTGGTTCACGCTTCGAATACACTTAAACTTCTGATACTGCCTTGAGCTTCGCGATCTTCAGTTTGTCATATGCTCGTTATTGACAAGCTGGACACTGTGCGGCTGTCACCTATCTCCTTAGTTTCACAGTGTTAGCAACCAACTTTCACTTGGCAGTACTCGAGGCTGCTCAGAATCTCACGATGCCACATTGTGCAAGCTACAAAGTCTCATGCTTGCCGACGAACTAGAAGTATAATTTCCGAATAACTAAATCTAACAAGACAACTTGCTCTCATTTCACAACCGTGGAAGATGCATACATATCACAACCCACATCCAACACAACGGTTTCCACATACCCATACCTCGACTTCATTCACTATGCATCACAAACATACATCTTCAAGCCTACGTTCCCAGTATCTGGGAGATTCGGGCAGCACTTCAGCACCCTCGTCCGAGGTGACTGTCTCTGTGCGTACGACTGCTCGCCGCTCTCAACGCGCTTCGCGGGGCGGCAGTGACATCATGTCACGCGATAGTCCCATTTCTAGCCCAGTTTTGATCGAGGCACTGGGCCGGCAAGACTCAGCTCCTCGGTCTGATCAAGCTGGGTCTCCACTTTACTGTGAGACGATGACTAGGGTAGTCGATGGCAGCTTGGGTCACAAGCAACCTCCACCGTTCTCTGGTGAAGAGCCTGCGGTCATTCCCGTTCTTGCACATTCACATTCTGGCAGTATTGCTCCGGCATGTGCCACCAGCAATCGTGACTCTACTATTAGCTACGCACAGAACGATCGTGGTACCATCTCGAAACGCCTCGAAGCTGCTTTATGCGTGGCCAACCCTTCTGAGACCGTTCAGGACATTACTGTTCTACAAACCCAAAACACCCGTAACTCTACTATCGAATATGCACAAATGGATAGAGGCATGATATCAAGCAAACTTAGAACCCACCTGCATGTCGTCAACCCAACGATCGAACCTGCTCCCAAAACACCGTCTAACCGAGACTCCACTGGGTCGTACGTGTACACTGATCGTGACTACATCCCGCGGAGTGTCTACAGGCCTCTCATCGTTATTATCCAGACGGATGATTTAATCTTTGATGAATCTACCCTGGACAATATCGCTGCACATGCTCAAGACAATGAAGAACTTGCTTTGCCTTCGCCTTTGCCCAACACAACGCGGGTCAGTCAATTCGGCCCCGCCTCCTCTGCGCAGTTACACCTGGAACGAGAGCAGATGGATGATGATAGGGAAGACTTCATCATGAGCGCGCGTGAAATACGTCTTTTGTATCGCAGTGCGTCTAAAATGTTTCTGGGGAAACTCACAAACGGTCTAAAGAAAGTGCGCAGTCAGTTAGAAACTCCCCGAGGATGTGTTGAGTACACCTATACGGAACCATCTAGCTAGCTATCCAACTGGAGAAACACAGAAGGGCGACGAAGTGGGAGGATTATTCCGTGTATTCGGAGACTGCTTTGGTGTAAAGTATAGCACATAGTTCGTAGAACTTAGGTCGTTTCAACGAATATCCATGGTAATTAAGCGCCATCATGCCTCACATGTATCTCCAACCAAAATGCTCGCCACTGAGGAGACACTCCAAACGACTGTGAGGAGCACAAGGCGAGGTGGGCAGTACCTACCCAGGTTAGCGATTATAAGTCAAACCATGGTGTCTTAACCTACAGTTCGGAACTCAGACTGATGAACCCGGCCCAAAAGAGCCACTGCACAATCCAGAAGAGAAGCAAGATAACCACTGTCACCATGTATGACCTTATGAGACTTTGTGGTGATATGCGCACAATCTCGATCTCAGGGGGAACGGTGCCGTCCATTGCGATGTCGTCTTCATGGGTGTAACGACGGATCCGTGTCGATTCGTACCCCAGAAGAGGCATACGTTCATTGACCTGTGCTGCTAATTCCTCGGCTATGTTCGATGGCCGTGATTGCTCAATTTTACGCCACTTAAGCAGATCGCGATGGCCAGATGTGGTCGCGTTCATCATGGCTCGAGTGAGAAGTAGGAGCTGAACAAGTGCTACCACGAAGACGAAGAGCCACATGAGGGCGGCAACATACATAGCTCTCGCTGCTGCTTCTCCGTCTGCAAGATCTAGGCCATGAGAGTAAAAGTCATGTTCGCGACCATATTTGACGGTAGCAAGCATGGGAGATAACGAAAGTGCTTGCATAATAATCTCTGCGAGGATAGATGAGGCCGCTGCGGAGAGATTGATCGTCTCGAAGGGCTGTCGACTGAGAATCCAAAACGGTAGCCAGGCTGGCCGAGGCATGGAGCACCAGAGAAGCATCAGTTGTATGATGGGGATGCGCTCATAGCCATATGTACTCTGGACAAGTACTGCATTGAGCAAGTTGCCAAACAGCTGGATAGCCGCAATCCAGAGTCCCGTTAAAACCCAACCGGATGGAACGGTATGTCGTACAAGATGGCTTGCCACTTTGAAAGCGTATATCCTTCGCCTGAAGCACACAGCTATGAATGTAGCTGTATTGACCAGGACAAGGCTCATGATTTTCCATCCATTCGATGTGCGTAGAGGAGCCTGGTCCGTCGGCTTCTCACTACTGGGAACATCGATGCCTGTGTAGTCGGAGAATGATACATTCCATCGCCATGGAGTCATTTCAGCACGAGTGGGACGGGCCAATGAATGGTACCAATCTTTTGGCAAACCGTGCCAATTCTGGACATCGTGGCAAAGGTGAAAGAGCCAAAGCACATAATCCATTCGAGATTCGAAAGCATGACATGAGCCTCCGCATGACTCGTAGCTGAATTCGCGACAGAAACGTTTTTTGTCAACTGAGCGTCTGATAGTACAGTAGCCGTCGGATTCGACCTCACACGCGTCGGTGGTACATTGGTCTTGGCGCGTGAGTATTTCTTTTGGTATGTCTGCGACGCACTTGGGCCATGTCCATTCTTCGACAGGGATGTAATGATCCTCGGTTGTTTTGAGGTGATCCTTCCAGAGACCAGCGGGTAGCGCAGATCTGCCACAGGTGGCATACATCCAATATCGCTCGATCGTCATATCGATGGTACCTGGATCTGAGCAAGGCTCTTGAGTCCAGTCGATGGTCATGATATCACAAAAGCATGTTTTGTCGAAATAGTCGCCATCTGGAATATTGGATCCCAGTATATCGTAGCCAGCAGTCTCAGAGTCCAGAGAGACCATGGATCGAAGCGAATCACTGTATTCCCAGGGCCGAGCAGCATTTCCGGTGTGCTGGGCGCTATTTGTGAACATACACGATGCTAACGCGTGCTGAAACAATTCACCAGTACTAGCAGACAGTGCACGCGTCAGACATTTCGGCGCTTTAGAAACGACATCGATCGCTGCATAGCCATCGTGCAAGGAGTATGGAGTAAGTTCAAGTAGTTCGTTGGTATCCCCGACATCGACTAGCCATGTTCGATCAGTGACCTGATGAACCCACCTACCGATTTGTGCTTTGGTAAGCACTGATCTGCTGCAGTATGGCACATATTGCCGGACAAGCTCGGGTGAGAACGTGGTGCGCAGGCAACTGAGCTGGGTCAGCCATTGATGGTGGGTGCAGATTACGCCGAAGTGCCTGGTGCACTGGTGGCTTGTGCAACGCGTCAAGGCTTCCAGCCAGGTCCTGTGATCCTGTTGAGCAACGCATTGTGGCATAGATGGGAGATCTTCCGGATTGACCCAACCACCGCGATTGTCTAGGGGCTCCACGCTGATGGAGGTCTCCAAGTTAGGGACGATGCGAACGATCGCGTCTTGAGGTGTCGCGTTAGCGCTGGAGAAGATGAACTAACGTTAATCAGGAAGGATTTAACTTACCGGCGCCGACCCTTGCGTGCAATCCGCACAAGACCGTCACCAGCAGCAAGCATGCGCTGAAAACCTTCATGTTGAACAGTTGTCTCGGCTCGCGTTCCGCGTGGATGTGCGCAGAAGGGTTGATTGTGTGAGGTGTCGGCGAGGCAGTTTCAGGCTGCAGTAGGTAAGAAGCGGGCACTGCTGGTTACCTAACATTCATCCGCTAGACTCAAACGGGCACCGCAGGCTGCATGCGCCGCCTTCTTGCATAGACACGGTAAAAATCATTATCACCGGTGATTACAGCTAGATATGGTCCACACACAAGTTCAATACCGATTTCAATGCATGCAGATGACAACTACAGGTGCACAGTTATGATGTTAGATTGGCATTTCTAGTATCAAGCATGACCGGGTGGGAGTTTTCACATTCTGTCTTAGCGTCTTAAAAAGTATATTGATCTTCTGGCCATCCTCATCAGTTCGATTTTCATCCTTGTCAAACGCGACCAGAACTTCTTGAAGACAAAAGCATCGAAATCTTTTAGAAATATTCTGCAATAAAGGAAGGCACATGGTTGATGTCGGAGAAGGAGGCGCGACAATCACATTGACAACTTGATCATTCTACACGATGTCGAGCTCTCGCTTCTGAAAGTACTTGACACTTGAGCGCCTTTGTCTGCCTCGAATTCGTGGTCCTTTGTGGCACCAAAACCCTCCATTTCACAATGTGATTGTACGCGGTGCTTTGTTGCCGCTTTGTTCTCTCACTCGGTCGAACGACTTCAATCTACTGTCGAAGCTGTCTTGGGAAGTTTCATAGTACAAAAGCCTTTTGGCAGACTACACCTTCAAATCTGAACCCTGGGCAATCGACTTTACATATTTTTTCTACATTCGTTACATATAACACACCTTCACCAGTCATGATGCCTGCATCACTGCACATCGAC
Organism: Parastagonospora avenae f. sp. tritici 18332-5; assembly: GCA_022559985.1. NCBI lineage: Eukaryota > Fungi > Ascomycota > Dothideomycetes > Pleosporales > Phaeosphaeriaceae > Parastagonospora > Parastagonospora avenae. The sequence continues at coordinate 26,745 of JAFJTR010000102.1, forward strand.
TTCCCCATCCACCCAAAGTTTTTTCGCAGTACTTCCGCTTCATCAGTACAATCTCCACTTACTCGCATCATAGAGGCACCCGACAGGCTATTTGCTACGCTCGATAGCCCCACCATCATACAACCCATGCCATCACAACCCGACGACTACATGACCTTTCTCGACAGTGACTCAGACTCTTCCATGAGCTCACAATCATCATCGCCAAAAATCTCACCTACAATGCCTCAGGAACAGTTCCCATCTTTTCTTAGCCTGGATAACCTAAGATTTGAGGACGATTGGACTCAAGGCTGGGATATCCAAGAAGCAAGGGCTGTGGATATCACAAGTGAGCAGCTGAGGCTGCGCAAGGTAGGAGAGCTACCTATCATTCGAGAAGGGGATTTCAATTACATCCCGGCTCCAGCTCGCGTTCACAGTCAGTGGAGTGACGATGCGTCTGACAGGAGTTTGAACTTGGTGAGAGGCCGGATGGTAAAGCGTAGTGACAAGGTGAAGCATGGCTATAAGTTGGCATGGCTGAAAATGTTGCTGAAGAAGTTTGGGTTGAGTGGCAAACGTGGACATTAAGTTTGCGTATCACTGGGCATGGATGAAGTTGCTTTAGAATAGCGTAAGTTTTGAGTATTTTGTTGGTAGTTTCTCATGTTTTAATTCTTGTCAAGAACGGTGATTTATCTTTATTTCTGGATCTTTGTCTGCGAAGACCATAGTGCGCGCGTCTTCTTCTGGCGAGAATACATTACTCGGTGGACCTTGACCACATCAATGTATACAAGTCGATGTGCTCACAACGTACGCAGTGTATCCACAGTGGTCGCTGTCGCCCTCGAAGATTCTCTTGCTTAAAACTGTCACGTATTAGCACCAGACCAACGTCATCAACATCACTGCTGATCTGATAGCGCATCTCAATCAGAACTTCCTAGCTTTTCATACTATCTCTGCATACGTTTTTCGAATGTCTGCCTACAATAGATACAACGATCAGAGCCGGTCTCACGGTCTACCAGGAGATGAGTACAGTCGTCTGTACAAGCGCGATCGCTTGAACACTCATTACGAGCATCGCGGTAATAGGGACGCTCCATTTCTAGAGCCAACGCGCTCGGCTTATCGTGATGCAGGACTCTCTCTCGAATCGCGTGTTCGCGTCTCTGAAACGCGGAATGCTACTCGAGCAGCGCTCGGCAGCAGCTTCGACTTCACTGATGATGGCTACGAGCGTTCGCGCCGTCGTGAAGATAATTACCAGCGTTCTCGTGGGTGGATTGATGATGAACCGCGTCGTGCTCCCATTCCACAGAAGTATCAGGATGAGTTTAATAAACTTTGGAATGAGGATGAAGAGGCTAATGGTGCTTATCAGTATCGATCGGATAGTAGTAGTGATGCCCCCTGGCGCGAACATGTGGTGCTGGAGCGCAACCGCCTAGATGTGTCGAGGCTTCCTACTAGACGGCCTGAGCCCAGTTATGCGACAAGTCGTAACGATAGCGGATATGGTAGTAGTGGGTCTAGATGCCCCATTACCCCGCCTAGAAAGCGCTCGCCCGAATTGGTAAGCAGATTCAGCATCGAGAGCGTTGCTGACAGCTATAAAGAACCTCCACGCCGACGTAAATACTTAGGTCTCTTCGATCGTGAACAGAGGTAGATCGAGCTCAGGTTAGAATTAGGAAATATTTGGAGCGTCCTGTGCAAGGCTACACTCCATGGAAAGTATCCCCAGAAAGTTGCCAACACATTCGAGGACTGAAAGTAACATTCAGACTGGGTTGAAGCGAGACAATGAAAGATTTAAGCGAGAAGACAATGAGCAAGTATAACGAATGCAAGTGACAAAGGCAGCATGATGGATGATTAGTCGGAGTGAACTAAGCGTCTAAAGATCTACGAACTCGACCTTTTCCGATGTGAGTGAAGACGGTGTTGCTGCAGATGAGGACTGAGATATGGTTTGAGAAGGGCAACGTGAACGAAGGAAATCCGCACTAGCGCAGTCGACCAATCATGACGCAAAACCCAGTCCTCTTTCGTCTCCCACCCAGGCACGAGGTGTGTTGCGCCCATTCTGAAGAAGATTTTATCTGAATTTGGGATTTTGGTCCTGTGAGAACATCAGGAACAAATCATGCATTCCCACTCCGACCGCCCATGACATACTTGCCACCATGTGGTTTTCCATTGATTCGGCGGTGGCGAGAAATCCGGAGTTCTGGGCGCCACTCACCACCAAGCATCTTTCCTCAAACTGATCACAACGTCTCTTGTCTACTTCTTTATCTCGTAGAATGTTCTTTCCTTGAATATACCTGAATTCCTCATACACACTTAGACAGATGTCGAACACAAATTCCGCGACTACCAATCCTGGGAACAGGGTGGGCCAACAGCTGACCGAAAGTGTACTTACACTCCAACAAACAATTCTCAACATCAAAGAAGATGTCACAAACGGCATCGCGCCATCAGTTTTGCTGCCCATAGATCCAGTACGCTTGATCTCATTCCTATCCGCGAGACGCGCGCAGCTGACCCAATTCAGACCCAAAACATCAATTCCGGCATGGTCCTATTAACCCTGGAGCCCTCAACGGCCGACATTACCGCTCATCTCATGCCCCTCGACATTCGGCTCGGCGATCTCAAATCGAAACTTTGTGATCACAGGCTTTGGCATCCGTCCGCGGTCCCACCGAAGTCGCCGGAGTATTCTATCATCGATGTCAGCGATTTATCTTCTGCTATCTCTCTGCTGGAAGATCTCTTTCAACAGCATGTGGCGTCATTGGCAAAATCACATTCTGCTCATGCCTTCTTTTCAAAGTATGAATGGACGTGGGATGCGCTGCATAGAGAGTTTTGCACGAGACTGCCGCGTTCTGCGTATATCTACTTGTCGCATTGGCGTCTGGATGAGCAGCGGCAGATTTGGGAGTATGTCAGCATGCATGGTGCGGAATTACAACCCGAAATCGCCGCAAACATGTTGGGAAGTTGGGAGGATTGGACATGGGACCCCGCGTGGAAAGAGTGGTACTTGGATATTAGCGACGAAGAAGGCGAATGCAGGCTCTACGCAAGCCGATGGGAATCACGCCACGGGGCGAATCCAGATGAGCAATGGGTCTATGTCGGCAGTCTAAACGATCATTAATCATCACCAACATCCAAGCACATTTGATGAAAATATAGGTGTTTAAAAAGTATATTCAAGAATGAGTATATACGCTCTCACGTCCAAATCAATGGCTCGGCATTAACACTCCAGCACTCAGTAGCTCAGGTCTACAAGAAGAGGGCGACGAGAGCACCAGCAGCCATGGCACCGCCAACCTTGAGGTTGGAGGCAGCACCAGTGAACTGGCTGGGAGGAGCAGAGACGGAACCAGTTCCAGATGGCGAAGCAGTGCCAGAGGGCTTGGATCCGCCCATGACAGGGGAGGATGGAACGCCAGTGCCGACGGGGACGGAGGGCACAGCTGGGACGGTGGGGTAGGGAGCAGGTCCGGTAGCCGCGTGGGTGGCCGGGGCGGAGGGCAGGTGAGGCTTGACCCTGGTGAGGATGTTAGTGCGATGGTAAAGAAGCATGGTAGAGGAGAAGACGTACTCAGTCACGGTGACGGTGACAACGGCAGCGCAGGAAGACTCGACCGGGGCAGCGCTGTACTGAGCGGCGGCGACGGCGGCGAAAGCGGCGATGGCAGCGAAGAACTTCATGTTGACTGAGTTGGTATTGGTAGAAATTATCAAAAAAAGGTGTTGATAGAGGTGGTCGTGATTTGTTTGAAAGAAGTGGGTATCGTAAATGAAAGCTGATTCTCTAAAGAGTGACTACAGACAAGCTGTTTGATGAGTTGGATGAGGAAAGTGAAAGACACGTCCCGTAGAGATACCTATATACTCTGGCAGCATATTACGTCGATATTAAGGCACGGGAGTATATTTCCTTTCTCAGTGGCCGAGCGCAAGGCTGGGCACGCGCTCATTGCGCCGCGCGCGCGTTGGAGCAATTACTTGCCGTCCACTCAACCAGACGAAATTGACCATTGAACTTTACCCTGGAGGCCCCGCGAAAGGAGCAGGGGGGAGGGAGAGTTGCGATAGCGGAAATTTCATAACGATCAGCCACCTTGGCGAAGTAGTTGGTTCGCTGTTTGCTTAGGAAGGGGTAGCGCAACGCGTGTACTTCACTTGCCACCATACCCACTTTACCCACCAATTCTACTGTTTGTTTTCTGTCCACCTTGTGTTTCGTTTCGCCAGCTCGATGGAACTCTGCAGGCCAATTAGGTAGACAAGTCGTTGCGGGCTGAACAAGATCGCCAGGCACACCCGAGATTACGCCTCATCTTGGCCCGCTACGCACGTGCCCAACGGTTTATGCACCTGAAACCAGTAGCGCCATCTCCTTTCCTTTCACATGTCCCGCGCGCAAGGAAACCTACAAGATGATCTGTGGAGACACTTGCGCGTCTGTGGACGGCTGATTGCTGAAGGGGCACGGAGGTGATGTCATTTTCGAGGAAGCGCACATTGGAGGGAAATGGCCATTCGGGCCTTTACATTTCAGTTCGCAAATGACAAGGCCGCGCATCGAGGTGTCGATTGTGCCTACCAACGCGATGCACGTGTGTTTGTTTTGCTTGCACAAACACGTCGTTCCAAACGCGCCCGCAAGTGCATCTGTGTGTATCGGTTCACCAACGAACAGACCACCGCCTCCAATAGCGCCAAGAGATCTAGAGCCTCCGAGCACAGAAGAATCATCGCTAAGAACGGAACGACAATAGCTTCCACCCGTAGCGACGTCTTATTTGCGATACACTTTATCTTGTTGAGTGATAAGAATAGAAGACTACTCGCGATTGCAAAAGGGGGAGGCGTGGAGAATGCTAATTGTCAATCAGCCTCCATATCAAAGTGAAGTAGAATCTAGAATTGTTCTCTTGTGCATCATGCACTGCATGCTTGCACATTTCGAGAGAACATTCACGTCATAATTCCGAGAGATCAACGGGTCGAGCAGGACGGACTGACAGGCACAGGGAGACTATTGTGGTTGCTGCTAACATGAACAGTCACTTTCGCTAAAATCGCGACAACCAAAGATTGGGTATTCCTACAAAACAACGGACATCGGAACTGCCTCACTATCTCACCCTGCCCATGATTGGATCATCCGGCGCCTCATCGCCCACCGTCTCCGCCGCCTTCTGCTTGACCGCGTTCAACATGCCCCTCTCAAAATCATCTCTCGCTCTCAGCACCGCCTCTACCCAACTGATATGCACATCTTTGTAATTGTACTTGAACTCCTCATACGCAAACGGAACTTGAGTCTTGTCGCTCTCAAGCAGTTTGAGGAAGTACTCGACGGCGCGCCAGCGCTGCAAGATTTCGGCGCCCTGGGGTCCGAATTCGCGGAAAAAGTCAAAGGCGGTTATCAGGTCGTCTTTCATTTTTGCAGCGAACTGGTCTGTGCGACGGAATTTTACGGATTTGTTGCGTACCGCGGAGAGGTATTGGACAAGAAGTTCGTCGGCGAGACTGTCGATGACAAGGTCTCGGAGGGAGCGGTGGACTTGGTCCAAGTAGTCGTTCAAGTAGTCTCTGAATGTCGCGATGATGGATGCCATGTCTGTCCTGTTGTACCATTCCGGTGTGAAGAATTTGGACAGGATGGGCTTGAAATCCGTGAGGAAGATGAGTTGGCAGAAAATCTGTATGCACTTGGAGGATATGTCGATGTATCCGTTCTTCAGCTCGTCGACTTGAGCGGGGAGACGGTCAAGTGCAAATTGCTGGGATACAAGAGGCACAACTTCGCGCTCGAAGACTGTGACAAAGGAAGCGCGGCCGTTGACGTCGTCTTCGTCGTCGATGCAGATAATTTGGTCGTTCGCTAGGGCGATGAGCCACTCCTGGAACACAGCAACGGTTTCGCCGTCCAGAGTGGGGTTGAGGCCAGTGTACTTGTCCTTCTCTTCGTCAATGAGTTGTGACCAGATGCGTTGGCGACTCATGAGAGTGCGGAACATGGAGTCGACAACGCCCTCGGCCACGTCGTTGCGGTCGCTGCTCGCAGCCACGGAGAGATTCTGGCTGAAAAGTGTCCAGACGTCGCCCAGCGACCTCGTCTGGAAAATACCGTCGGCGTTGATTTCATAGGCTTCCCTGTCTTGGTTGAGGAAGCTCTTCCGATCTTGCTCATTGATGCGATCCATGTACTGGTCCACGGCCTTCACGATGACCGAGCGGTATGTCCGAATGAGCTCCTGACTACGGTTGTCGATGACATGTGGTTGTAGATCGTCCTCTGCAAAGCCCAGCTTCGCCATCTTTGCATAGTACTTGTCTACCCAATTAATGACGGCTAGGACGTATTGTGGCGGCAGGGTCTCATCATCGGCAAAGCTAACCAGAAAGTCGTGCATGGCCTTGTGATATATGTTTGTGTATGTCTGCAGAATCTTCCACTTCTTGGGCATGAGGTCCATCATACCCAGTTTGACTACGTTGAGGTGATTGAAGTACCATTTGAAGTACTTGTCAATCTTCTCGGGATCCTCGTTGAACTTTTCTCTCGCCTCGTCCATCTGAGCCTGGCAGACGTACTCGATGGACTTGATGAACTTGTCCTTGTAGCCACGCAGCTCCTTGGGTCCTGAGTTGATCGATCGGAACCGCGACGCAAGGTCCTTGTACTCGCGTTGAGCATCTTGCAGTGCTTTGACCTTCTTGTCCGTCTTCTCTTCCTCTTCGACGATGATTGCGAGCCTGACCACCAGGCCGTCATTTCCAGACTGGACCAGGTCGATCAGATTGATACAGGTCTCGCCAATGTGCTTGTCGAACCACTCGACGACATCGTCTAATCGCGTAAACAGATCCTGTACGGTGATGCCATTCTCGAGGGTCAGGTTGTCGATGAGCTCGGTCGATCCGTCTTCAGTGCTCTTGATCTGTGCCATGGCATCGTCGCGGACGTCGCGCAGCTGGGTCAGACCATAGTGGATCTGCAGCAGGCGTTCCTGGTTGATGGGATCCTCATCGTCCTCGGCGAGCAGCGTCTCCAGCTGCTCCAGGCGCGCCTCGAAGGTCTGGATGTCGTTCCGCATCTTTTCCACGGCCTCAAAGTTCCTGTGTGTCTGTGCTACGAGGTTGATGTGCGGGAAGTCCTGGATCATGTTCTGGGCCTCGGCGCACAGCTTGTCTATCTTCATCATCTCCTCCTTGATCAGGTTCACGGTGCGCTGGCCCTCGGTGATGCTGTTCATGCCCGACTGGGTCAGTTCCAGCTGCTCTTTCAGCCCATGGCGGAGCTGGCCGTCCACGGCCGCCTTCTTCCGGGTGAATTCCGCCTTCAGCGCCGAGAGCTTCTCGAGGTCCTCTGGGTGTTTGAGCAGTTCGCTCAGGCGTGTCGCCGAGTCTACGTCGGCCATGGTGGCTGTGGTGTATTGTCGCTATCGCACGGCCATGATATCGTCGGATCGTGTACTTCAGGTAGGATCTCTAGGGGATCAGTCGCGTGAGCTACTGCCTCTGCGACATGCGACGTTGAATGTGTCCCAGAGCGTGGGGTCAGGGTAGTCCGATGCGCCTGCATGCAAGTGATGCTTAGCGCGTCTGCGGGCCGCGGGAGTGCCCAAAAGTTCCCCACGCCACTTCCTTCAAGTCGTTCTTTCACCCTCACACCCCGCACATACGCCCGCCATGGCCGACGAAGAGCTAAATCTCTATGATGAGATCGAAATCGAAGACTGCTTCTATGACGAGACGCTGCAAATATACCATCACCCATGTCCCTGCGGCGACCGCTTCGAGATCTCGATAGCAGACATGCGCGATGGAGAGGACATTGCGCGCTGCCCAAGTTGCAGTCTGATGATCAGGATAATATTTGATCAGGTGTGTTTCTAGCCTGCATATCGTCTCGGGCTCGGGAGGTACTAACACATATATCATAGTCTGATCTACCGCCCGACACAGACAATGCGCCCCAGGCTGCTGCCATCACTGCGTAGATTCGCATGACAATACATGTACCACGGCGATGTGGTGTTGATACTATTTCGAAAATTAAGAGCCTACCATGAGAGTTCTTGTCTCTCGCACATGTGGGCTTAAGGCTTAGCATAAACGGCGTTGCATATCAGGCACTTGGGAATACCAGAAGGGCATGTGGATTGAAACATTGCATCCTGATTTCCGAGAGCGCAGTAAATGAAAGGATTCAATTCGCTGTTGTCGTTTTGCTATGAAACACAGGACATCCATCGATGCCTCACACTCGCCGGTGGAAGCAAAGGCTTTCTTTTTTGAAACATCGCTCGTAATCCCATCTTGTGTAGTATCAGCGCGGAACATCGTCGTCGACACCAACATCCACGCCCAGTTCTTTCCTAAGGATCTCAGTCAACGAGCTGCCGTCCCTCAGATATACCCAGTCACCATGGCCGGTGCCCTCCTTGAAGTCCATGCCCTCCTGTGCGATGACCCAGTCGAATCGTTTCGGTCCGGAGATGGGCGAGCTGAGCCAGATCTGCTTGTTCGGAGGCTGCTTGTTCAGCACGTAGCTGTGTTCTTTGGCCTTGACTTCGAGAACACCAGCCTGTAACTAGTTAGTCTGTGCTATGCATGGTTGGAAATCTCTTCACATACCGAGTACTCGACTTCGATTTGCGGGTCCTTCTCCTGTGCCTCTTCTAGCCTCTCCACCAGCTCGTTGAGGTAGTAGTCGGCGCGCTCATGGAACTCTTCCGTCGACAGCTCCGTCACCTTGCCAGGCTCGTCATGGCTTTCACTCTCTTTCGGCGCAGGGTTCTCGGCATCGGGCATGATACTCCTGACGTTCATGGAGGAGTGGAACGAGCGAATGGCCGCGGCCTTGCTGGCAACGGGGTAGGAAGCGACTGAAGCTCTGACGATGACGCCATTGGCACGCGATTGAGCGCGAAGCGGAGTGCGAACGGCCTGGCGGGCAAGAGCACCACTGAATCGAGTAGCAGGTCTCATGTTGGATAGTGTCGTATGTAAAGGGCCCAATGGTCGATGTTGTTGATGTTGATGCGGAGTACCAGTAGCTTCGAGTGTTGGTAGAGAGCTCCCGCTAGGACCACCGAAGTTCCCCGCCTGTCATGCAATGAGCGCTCACTTGTAGTAACCACAACACCACCATGATCAACGCCGTGCTCGTCTTCAACAATGCCGGCCAGCCGCGGCTGACCAAGTTCTACACTCAGCTTGTACGCATCGTCATACAGAATCCTGCTATATATGCTTACATAAGTCAGGAAACCAGCGTGCAGCAGCGCCTCATCTCTGAGATCTTCACTCTCGTCGCCAACCGTCCGAACTCAGCATGTAACTTCTTACCGTACGATTACAAGGTATCTCTGCTGTTCTTGGGATACTGACATACGGAAGTCTACCGCCCCTCCTCGCTAGCGCCTCCAAATCCTCCACTCCGACCACCCAGCACAACGACACTCCCTCACTCGTGACATACCGGCACTATGCCACTCTCTACTTCATCGTCATCAGCACCTCCACAGAATCACCTCTCGCCCTCCTCGACCTCATCCAAGTATTTGTACAGGCGCTCGATGGCCTCTTCGAAAATGTCTGCGAGCTCGACTTGATCTTCAATTTCGAAACGCTACATGCTACTCTGGGAGAGATGATAGTGGGCGGTGTCGTTGTCGAAACACAACTCGAGCATGTCATCAAGGGCGTCAAGGCACAAGGCAGAGTCGCAAAGAGGCCGGTGAACGAGAGCAGAGGCGGAGGCGGCAAAGGCGGGCTTGGTGGGCTGACTTTCGGTGGACTTGGAAGAGGTGGAGGCGAGGGCATCTGGACAGGGCGATGAAAGCGCAATGCACGAGTCATGTGATTTTTCAAGGCACCGCACCCCGAAAGTGCTTCCCATGTTGGCACCCTCAAGTCGAGACCGCGCACAGAGAAAAGTCTTCGTCCGAGATCGACATTCTAATGCGCCGACGGCGCGAGTCATCGCGCAGCGATGTGCTGACAATGCGGAAATGGTAGGTGTTCGTGGAGAAACATTGTGAAACATTAGGTTCACAACCACCTTTGAACATCGATCGACTCACACAGGATACTGCGGTCAAAGAAAACAGCAACGTCACAATTAGAGACGCATCTGACAGAATGAATGGTACATCGAAACGTCCTCCATCCCATATCCGGTGCCGTGCTGCGCTCGGCTTTTCCACCGGGTATAGTCAGGTTGTTTCCCCATACTACGTGGCGAGCCTTGGACTACCCCAATCTATCCTTGATCACTAACAATTCTCCTTACCATCCCGGTCCACCAATCACGGCCATTGCATAATTCGATTGCCGAACTGTGGGGATGAAAACACTTTACAGGACACAGCGAACTCGTCACGAGTTAAACAGAATTACTGTTTCGAGCGATGGCGCTGGAGTTGCGCTGGTAGCAGCGAGTCGTTCCCTTCCACCGTGCGGGCGCCATCTAATGCCAATGTCTATTTAAGCTCGTCCTTGGCTTCTTAGCCATCGAATTCTACGATCAGAGTATTTCAATCCTCGAAGCCATCAACTGCCATGCGTTTCCTTTCTCTTATCGCGAGCGTCTTTTCGGTCGCCGCTGCCGCCACATTGGGCAAGCGTGCAGTCACACCCGGTACTCTATCCCAGGTCACCTCTTTCGGTACTCAGCCTACCAAGGCTGGCTTCTACATTTATGTGCCAAAGAAGCTCGCTGCCTCTCCTGGAGTCATCGTCGCTATTCATTTCTGCACCGGCTCTGCGCAAGCCTACTACAATGGCAGCCCGTACAAGACGCTCTCTGAGCAGTATGGCTTCATCGTCATTTACCCAAGCTCACCCCACTCTGGAACATGCTGGGATGTCAGCAGCAAGGCAACATTGAGCCACAACGGCGGAGGAGACAGCAACACTATTGCAAACATGGTCACCTGGACCATTTCCAATTACAAGGCCGATGCTTCGAAGGTCTTCGTGACCGGCTCCAGCAGCGGTGCCATGATGACCGTGAGTTGACTCTGTGCAATAAGTGAGCCGAGCTGCCAGACTAACATTATCCCAGAACGTCATGGCTGCGACCTACCCCGAGATGTTCAAGGCTGCTATCGTCTACTCAGGTGTAGGAGCCGGCTGCTTTGCCTCCAGCTCCAACGGTGTCGATGCATGGAACAGCACCTGCGCGCAAGGCAACTCCATTGCCACACCTCAAGCCTGGGCCAACATCGTTTTCAACATGTACCCCAACTACAAGGGCGACCGACCCAAAATGCAGGTGTACCATGGCAGCGCCGACGCTACTCTGCGTCCCGCGAACTATGCCGAGACCATGAAGCAGTGGGCTGGCGTCTTTGGCTACGATTACAGCAAGCCGACCAGCACGCAGCAGAACACTCCTCAGAGCGGATACACCCGGACTGTTTACGGCCCGAAAGTTGAGGGTATCTATGCTCAGGGCGTTGGACACACTGTGCCAATCCGGGGTTCGGATGATATGAAGTTCTTCGGATTTGCTTAGACGTTTGCTCGGCACCAACAGGAATTGATCTCCAATTTTCATGTACATACCTATATTTGGCGAATGAAGCCACCCAGTTCATTCCCGAAGGTGCAAATCATTTTCGATAGTCTTCCACGCGTGTTGTTTCGTCCTCGCTTGACGCCACTTTGTTGTCTCACTGTGTCCCTTGACCAACACAATCCTCCTACACAATGTGAAGGATACGGATCATTTTTGTGTGAGTTTCCTTAGTCACTTCCAACCCTTTCAACAAGGCAAGCTCTGCTCTAGCAAGAGTCTCACCATGCTTCTAGTCCGACTGGCGCAGGCGCCATCAACGACGTCAGTCCACCACGTGCACGCCACATCAACACATTCGATGGATGACCCTACCTACGGAGCATCACACAACACGGGCGCAAGCGTGCGGACAAATCCCCGCAGAACTCACTCTGCACCTAACTTACTTTGCCCTCAACTCATAACTCCTCTACCACCATGCATCTCCAAACCCCCAACATCGCGCCCTTATACCCGCTCTCCTCTCCTCATCCCGTCATCCCGCTCCCTCCCAAACCTCCTCGCCCTCACGACTCCGACCCTTCTCTCGGCCGGTCCTGCAGGCTACGTATACACACCGACATCTATGCGTCCGTCGCGGTATGAGAGTCTGCGTGATGACTATGGGATTAGGTTTCGGGCACGCGGGCATCGATTGCGGGCGTTGCTTGTGGGAATGCGTTTGAAGGGGAGTGGGGATGGTAGGGAAGGGGGTTTGGGGGTTTGGGGGTTTGGGGAGCGGGAAGGGGGTAAGGTGAGGGGGTGGGTGGAGAAGAAGGTGGGGTTTGAGAACTGGTTTGGGAGGGGGTAGGGAGGTGAGATTGTGTAGTACCTCCAAAGATACGACAATGATGTTGCTTCACAGAAGAATGTGGTAAGTATCGAATAATCATGGTCGACTTCAGCCCGGTAAATAGAATGTGATGCATTTTGCTCGAGTCTTCCTATATCACAAGTGCCGGTCCAGCACATCGAGAACGTAAGTCACAACGTTCTCAAATGTCAATCATGAAGCCTGAAAACGCCAGATATGCACTCCGTCTCCGTCTCCGTCTCCGTCTCCGTATCGAAGTCGACTATCAACCGCTCGTCGATTTGCTCCCACTCTACTCGTAGCCAGCAACCTTTCCCGCCTTCTTCTCTACGTAGTATCCGGGATCCGGCCGCCTCGCAGCCTTCATCTGATCCTTGGTCATTGGGTGGCTGACCTCCTTGATATCGACGAGTTCCTTTATGCGCATGATCTGACCGGCGACGGACTGCGAGACAGGGTGGTAGACGGTCGTCATGCGTTTGCGCAAGCCGAGCGCTTTGAGCACGCCCTGGGTCTTCAGAGGCAGACCAATGCCAGAGCGCATCAACGTTATCCGGAAATAGGACATGTTGGTATATATGAGGTGTGAGGATGAGGGCTCCAGCGCGCTTATGACGTATCGGATGGCGCTGGTGAGTAGGCGTTCGGCGGGTTTGGGGGCAGAATCGCGGCCAGGAGAGCTACGAAGACGTTAATTGGTAATTTCAAGGCTTCTTCGAGGTTCAGAACGTACTACTTGATTTGTTTGCGCCGTCTGATGGGCCGAGTGCGCGCTCTTCATCGCCGCGGTACACTTTTTCCATGTCGATGCTTGTCCAGAACGGCTTAGCGCCGAACGCGGAACGCGGAACACGACCCGGCACACGTGGGCTCACCTTCACTCGCACTCAACTTCACTCAAAACTCGCCTTGCCCTCATCGCGCCAGGTCGCTGCATCGGATGGAAGCGGCGAGCAAATGCTTCTCCAGGGGGGAGATGGCGGTGAGAAGCTGTGCGACAGGTGTCTTCAAATAAGACCTTGCGAGAAATGCAGCTTTCCGCTCGCTGTGGTGCCCTGCTATCCTTGGTAGGTCATCGCTAGCCCGAACTGCCTACAGGCTACAGCGCGCACTCCCGAAGCTGCCGACCGTTTGCTGAAAGAGTAGCAGCGCGTCGGGATCTCATCCCAGGCTGTCTGTCATGTCGTTATGTGTTGCTCGATTCAAGTCGATCATCGTTGCGATTCTGTCCTCCACCTACTTCGGTTACAAACATCTATCGATCAGTACATCGGAAATTCAAACCGTAGCACCAACTCGAGCACTACCTCAGCGACTATCAACCTGGGACATGTCTCGCCAAGCTTACACGTCAGTCGAAGGCATCCCGCTCAAGCTGCCGGCTACGAACCAGTTCGTTGGGTATCGGATGCAAAGACGCAGAGCCGAGAATTTCGCATGCAGGATCGACCAGACGTTGTACAGCTTGAGCTATGGCACTCTGGTTAACGACTATTTCTTAACACGGCTGCCTGCACTGCAGTGGGAAGCTAGTCTCTTCGGCATAGTCTACTAATCCCATTTTGCGCCCGTTTTATACTCATATCTGGCAACTACCCCTCACATTCGGATACTTGTGTTTGCCACAGAGAAGCCTTGCTCAGGAGCTGAAATGATGAGCCAGGTGTGCGCATGTATCCGCACGGGGATGGGAGCTGGCATGCCCGCGGATGGTCCTGATCTGGGGTCATCTCATGGCCGTTTGGGAGGCTCATTTCATTGCTCGACTCTCAATGCTTGATGTATAATATGGAGGACAGGCTGCGAAATCATTTGAATCCTTCATAGCACACGGGCTGAGCTTTCGAAGCCCTCTCTTCGGTTGCATTCTTCACTTTCTAGTAATTCTGATTGTCTCTTCACACACAACACTCTTTCGTGGGCTGCCACGCGCTGCTTCAATACATCAATCGTCGGGATCACCTTGGTTGCATTTAAGTCATCGGCATAGCCTTGACAGCATCGCATTCAGCATTCCACTACAAATATGACAAGTTCGTCCTCCTCTCCCTGCATATTTCACCGATGCTAACTTTCTGACCAGCCCTCTACGCCCGCAACCTCGCGCCAAACCATCGCGCATCACCGCCTTCTCCCCCAGCACCACCATCATCAGTCCCAGCCTTATTGTACCGCGTTCACCACACCTCAGCACAGGCTCAATACTCCTTCTCCACAGGCTTCCGTGCCAAAAACCAATCAACAGTCCTCTGCGGCACCACTCCACTCGCTCGCTTTGGTCTCGCTCATCTACACCATCAAACCAACATCTCTTCGCCCTTTATCAGCATGTATGACGATCTTGCTCGTGCCGAACGGGTTGCGCGCTACTTTGAGCAGAAGTACCCCGGTGAGGGAGTTTGGATCGTCACCATTGACACGAAATATCTGGCCTGGGGCCCAGTCTTTCGTGCTGCGGATATCTTGAAGGGCGAGGCGGATAACATTCAAGGATGTCTGCACGAGGGCGAGTATCTGGTGTTGTATACTGTTCCGAGGCAAGCGGTCAGGGTGGAGACATTGGTGACAAAGGGAAAGGACAAGCATGTCGCTGTTGGTTTGATCGGCATGAGGTCGTGATGGGGTGTCGTGTCGTCTGCGCGCAGGCCTTGTGGACTTTGCTTCTCTATTATTTGTTGTATGACCTTTGCAGTGTATGGAATTGCACAAATGTTTCTTGGCTCGTCTCCGCGTATTTCTTTCGTTTCTCGTCCGATCAAGTCCAAACTCAATATCTCTAGCCTCAACACAGTCCCCAAACTGGTGAGACCTCTTCGTATGCAGACTCAGAGTCTCTTTCGTTCCCCTCAGGTGTTGATTCGAAATCGCTCGCAATTTTCTCGACAGGCAAGGCGCCGCTCATCATGACATCCTCTTCGGGAGGCTCCATTACGTGATGCTTTTCAAGAGGCTGAGCTTGTACTTGCTTCACTGGCCACGTTAGCATATGTTGAAGCCATTTCGGGACCAAATTCAACCAAGGACCTGGTTGCTTCTTTGGCGCTGGAGGTGGAGCCCAAAGCCGTCTTCTATATGCGTTGAAGTTTCTCGTATTCTTAGGCTTTGGACGACCATGTACATGATTCCACCGAGCGAAATTCGAGTCTCGAGGGAAGTGTACGATGCGTTGATCGAGCTTGCTTGTCGGCTGTGCGATGTAGATCCACTCTGAAGGTATCGTGAAGTAAAATCGACGTGCATCTTACGACTGCGTTGCTTTTTGCAAGGGAGTTGTGAAGGGATATACAGGTAAAGGCGCAAATCAAAGAGACGGGAATATTTTATTCAACAGTTTCTGCTGGGCTACAATCGGAACTATGGTCGTAGGTCGCATCCTGAACCAAACTTCACGCATCATATCTAACAATTTTTTTCAACGACCGACGCAATGTGGCTTTTCTTTTTTTAAGCTAGGCGATTTAAAATGAATGTAGTAGTTGTAATGCACACGATAATTATACATACCTAGTGTTGGTTGCTCTTAGTTTCGGGCCACCGTACGTACGTGACGAGCACGGGACCATGTGTGTGGCCCGTGCCGTGGGGTGGGATTCAGTTCGTACGCGAGCTGCAGCCCACCTCCTTTAATCAACCGAAAATCATCTACTCCAACTCATTGCAACGACTGTTACTTGTTTCAACCTCACCTTTGCCGTATCAACACCTAGGTAGGTACATAGGGTCTCGCGACGGTCGCCTGGGCAGGAGCATGCCTCCTGCCATATCACATCTTACCTAGGTAGTTTTTAACAACCAAAAATGGTGCTACATTGAGCGCCAAAGTAGCAAATATTTCTCCTACCCACTAATCACCGGATGTGTAAGCACAGGATCAGCTTCTTTTGTCTCGAAAGGTCTCTATGCAACGTACACGTGCGCGACAACAGAGGACCGTTTCCCATGTTGCTTCCGGATGAAGGAGCGTTTCAAGTGAATGAAATACAGCGCATCGAGAGCCTACAATTTAATTATCCAAGCATGGTATTCGATTGTTTGCAACCGTTTGTGCGCGCGGAAGCAGCTGTCAACACCGCTGAGCTCCGCTAGCGTTCTAGAAACCTGAACTTTTATTTCGGTGCTGGTACTCTTCTTTACAAGAACTAGATGCTGAACCCGAGAACCCATTGCACAGTGTTTGCTTTCCTTTATCTCTGCGACTAACACCCTATCAAGTTGTTCGGCTGACATGTATTGCATTTTAAAGCACGATGCTAACTTTTTCGAATGTTTGTTGCATGCATGCTTGAGCGCGCAGATCTTGTGGCAACACCCTGACGTGAAGCCTACGAGTGGCATCCATCTTCAGCCAGACTCGTTGAACCCCTCGTATATCTGCCAAACAATAGCTCGCCAAGTAGCACGCTTCCAGTAACTGCGAAGAGAAATCCGACATTATACGACATTACCGCGAGCATGCTGTTGATTGGTCAGTAAAAGTATGGTTCAGGGTGTATTATCCCAGAGAACTAACAGTACGTAGCCAATAAGGGCCCTCACAAACTCAAGTCCCGCACTTATGCCATCTTTTTTGATACTCCATGGCGCATTCGCGACCCAAAACTTTCGTGACCTGAAATTGTTCTTCACGCCACTCCCTTCTTCGGGTTGTTTTGAGTATGCAGCTGGGCTTAAAGGCTCGGTCTCTTGACCATCGGGTTCTTCGAGCCTGACCATTGCTGGTCTTATCCCGCGACTCCATTGTCTTACATGACCTCTGAGTTGGCCCAGTGATGCCTTCTCCGTATTGCCTGCGTGCACTTCCTTGCTGCCGAAGTTGGATTGTACCTGCCAAGTTTGTTCGAGCTGGCTGCGAAACGCGCCTAGAAAACGGTTGAGCATCCCTAAACAGAAGAGAAACAATATAGTCAGAAAGTATGTCGCTGGCGTCGTAGTCGTCCAGGTCGTGAACCACAAGGTGACGCGAGTGCTCGACGAGAAGGTGGAGGGCATGCCGGTCATTGCATTCATAGACGACGTAGCAGTAGTAGACCCTGCCGAAATGTTGTCCAATGTTGGCGACGACATGTTCATCTTCATGACCATAGTGTGGTAACGTAGATTCAAAGGAACTTCTACCAGGTGTTGAAGAGAAGCGAACTTTGGGACCGATTGAGCACTCCTAGGGCGGTACCAAAGATGTTGAGAAGAGTGCGCTGTAAATTTACTGTTGGAATGGTGAGCACCGTAGTGTAGGCATGTCAAAGCGCCAAGGAAGTGAGCAGATTTGAGAGAATATGGACCCGAAGCAGCACCAACAGTAGCGTGAAGCAATGGTAGACATAAATAGTCGTTGAAGCTGCAGTACCTGTTGTAGTGGTCTACGAGCACAATTGCGCTCTTGTGGTATTAATGAGCACTTCTGGTACGCTCCCAGCAAGGACTAATTTTGGCAGATTCTAGCAGGTAATGTGCAAGCAGTACTTACATGAGAAAGTATGCTTGTGTAGCTCATTAGAGCCGCAGTACCCTTTGATCGAGGATGTAAACGCGGGGACTCAAGCATGCTCTCTGCGCAACACCTACAACTTATATTTCAGTTCGCATGGTCCGTGATCGTTATTCAATCTTGCAAAGATTGCCGAATGTCGCAGATGTTGCAGTGAGCGAGGCATCGATTCGACAGTCTAGCATACTCTACTCATCGCTATACGCGTCGTCGAAGGAGTTCTGCCGCAAATATGTTGGACAAAGGAGGAGATGGCGGAGAACGGGCAGTCGATCGAAATGCTTTTATGGCTAGCGCAGCCTTCTCCAACTTGCCCAGGGATGGGACCGAGGCAGGCTCCGTAGCGCGTTCTTGATCTTGACGTCCGATGCCTTCTACACTGAACAGCCCATATCACCTTACAATCAGTCTCTTAGATTGTCCGATGTCGAAAATAAAGCACAACCGCGGAAGTGGTGCATGTTATGCAGCAGCCAAAATACCATGCGTCACGCACTCTTGAAGGGCGTCGCGATCTCCACACGTATCGCAGTGCCTACAATCACAAGAGAAGTCACCGACGCATCTTACATCCTCCGATCCGACTAGAAAAATGTCAGAGAATGCTGTTCAGTGGTTCAGCGGCTCCAAATCTTTGGCAGGAAAGTGCAAGAATAACGCCTAATATAGGCTCGACTCGGTCGGATGTGTGGTTCCCTTAACCACTAGCATCTCCCAATTGCCTTGCCGGCTTGGCCAGACGGACGGCTACCTTACTTCGTCATCTGCCCTGCTTAAACAAAAAGATGTAGCGAAAAGCTTCATGAGCTTTTGAAGAAAAATCATGGCTGCAAGATTGACTCTTGTCAAGCTTAATAATCCTGCCCAAGGCAACGATGAGCCTCAAGATCCAAGTGATGCGGCAAAGGAAATACCAAATTCAAGGACTCGTGAAACGTCGCTTGTCACAGGACAGCAGTATGAATTTTCGCACTCGCGGCAGTGGCATTGTTGTTCTCTATGCTATGTCCTTCGCCAAGTTTCCGCCCTTCCGCTGCCCAGAGGTCCAAGGAAGACGAGTCGGATCCGGCGGCATGAGCCACGCACAGTACCCACCAGCCACAAACTCCTCTTTACCAGTCATGGCTATTGGTACCACTCCAAGGCTGCGCCCTCGGAAGCCGGCACTTTGAGACGCGCCCAACTTTCTTAGCTGGCGGGCTACCGAGCGGAATGACTTGGCGGTTTGGCCAAGCGTCAACCTCCATCGACATCGACCAGTCAATGCCGATAATATTGTGGGACAGATTCGCTGCAGCATGCAAGTAAGGTGTACATCAGGATCTGAAAGACATGCGAATGCTATCAGAAGTGTCTCTTTTGTTGTAGAGCATCAAGAAGATGGTATAGGATGGTTGTCTCTACACTTTAGCTGACTTTCAATCGCCACAAGACAGACTACTCGGAAGGCTTCGCCAGTCTCTGACGTAATTTTGAATTGATCGAGATCCCTTCGGAGAACTATTAATGTTGCCGAGCCTTAGGCATCACGGCATTGTCACGACTCTCCTGCCAAGTAACCCTATCATCCTCATTCTGCTAACCAAGCCTTCAGTGCAACCGACCCTGTACTGAACCTTGGATTGTGACGAAGCTGCACCAAGCTCTGGTGAGGATGCACCTTGCATCGAGAAGAAGCCGTGTAATCCGAGAATATTGCAATGGGGCTCACTACATGATCAACGAGCACTTCCGCGCCCACCAAGTCAGCGCACACAAAGTCTACCACACAGCCATGTACTATATGCGTTGTAACACTAGATTTGGGACTCGGAAAGGTACTGCGGCCCACTGTGACGACGCTCGTGCGCAGTGATCGGCGGGCAGACCCAGTACATACCCAGCGGCTTCCTATCATCCAATACAGCTAGGCAACGGACTCTGTATCAGCTTTACCTTCCCTTGGTTTCATCGTGACTACGGTCAGTCTTCATAACTCGACCATTGCCCTCAGCCATCCCACTCTTCGTGCGTTGAACATCCTCATCTCCCTGTCCAGTGCCGTTGTCCTGCAGGTCCTCTACTTCGTCACCGTTCTTTTCTTGACTATGCTCTTTTGATAGATCGGCCGGTCCGGTTTGCGTGATTTTCTGTTGCTTTTCTTCCTCTATCATTCACGCGTCTTCTTTAATATCGCTCCACCCTACGACCAGCCGTTATACGCTTCCCTACTCTCCCAGACGGCTACGCATACCTCTTTACCAAGTAGCAGAAAGCATCTTCCAAGATGCCGACCCTAGATGTCAGTGAGCTGAACATTGTCATCTCTGTACTAGGTAAGCCTTTCCTCCTTCAAAGTGTGGTCTCACACACCGGTCAAAAAAAATATCCCTAACATGGCATCTAGGGGCTTTCACAATCCTTTATGGACTCATCTCAGTTAAGATAAAGCAAGTATGGTACTTGGGAGAAGCCCTACCGGCTCTGGTTGTCGGTATCATTCTGGGACCTCTTGCAGCCAAATTCGTTGACATGGAAAGATGGGGATCTGCTGTACCAGACCAGGTGTCGGACATTACTTTGGTACGACCGAACATTCCCAATCTCGTGCCACCTCTGCTTACAATTTTCGGCAGGGTATGACGCGTGTTGTGATCGGTATACAGCTGGTCATGGCTGGCTACCAGCTTCCCATGAAATACCCTTGGCATCGATGGAGGGACATGGCTCTTTTACTCATACCCGTCATGACCATCATGTGGTTGTGTACCACTGGATGCATCAAGCTCATGATCCCGAAGCTCACACTTCTTACTGCCATGGTCAGTAAATCACGCAATCGTTCGCGAATGGTGCAATCACTGACAAACACTTCACTTCTAGGTCATTGGTTCTCTCGTCACGTCAACCGATCCTGTCCTCTCGCAAGCAATCGCGAAGGGACCTTTCGCTGATAAATACGTACCTCGAGCACTGCGAGAGATCATATCTGCCGAGGCTGGCTCCAACGATGGTTTCGGCTTCCCATTCCTGCTGCTTGCTACCTATCTCATCAGGCATGCTCCAGAAGAAGACGTCAATTTCAAGCCTGAAGCCGCCAGAGTCGTTACAGAAGGCGTAAGTCAACTCATGGCAAGAGCAGGCGATGTAGGTCGCCTCGGTGGTGGAGCTGGCAAGGCTGTCGAGATCTGGATCGTTGAGGGTTGGCTATACTTCATCTTCACAGGTGCTGCTGTTGGTGCTGTCATAGGCGTTACCAGCATGTATGTTGTGAACTACGTCTTGAAGAAGTAAGTCATCTGCACGAAAGGAGAAGCAATAGTTCTTACTGATACAATGAGTAGGAAGTGGATTGATAGTGAGAGCTTGCTTCTCTTCCCTACCGCGCTCGGCCTTTTCGTCATAGGTGTCACTGGGTGCGCAGGCCTCGACGATCTGCTGGCCTGTTTCTGCGCCGGCGCAGCACTCAACTGGAACGGCAAATACCTCGACGAAACACTTCAACGACACGACGAGGTCAATGGCTCTATTGACATTTTGCTCAACTTCGGTGGTTTCATGTACATCGGCGCCGTACTTCCATGGGACGAGTTCAACCAGCCCGACGTAACCGGTATCACTTACGGTCGCTTGCTTGCCCTAGGCCTTCTTGTGCTTTTGCTACGCAGAATCCCAGCTATGATGGCCATGTATAAGTTTATGCCCAACACCGTCAAGTCGTGGCAGGAAGCTCTCTTCATGGGATATTTCGGCCCGATTGGTATTGGTGCTGTCTTCTACGTCGAGCATGCTTTTCATCTCTTTCCCAAGCTGGAAGAGGCTGAAACGCATGAGGAAGAAGATCTGTGAGTCTCAATCTGCTTCTGGTCGTCCGGCACCTTGACTAACGATGCTCCAGCTTGCGTGCCATGCGCCCAGTGGTCTACTTCTTAGTACTTTTTTCGATTGTGGTCCACGGACTCTCTATTCCAGCCCTAGAGATGATCTACCGGTGGCAAAATGTAGAGCCAATTGTAGAGATGGAACCTGTCACCGAGCGCAGATTTTCTGTTAGCTCCGCACTTCCCAACAACGCGCACGTCGACCACAGGCACGGCAGTGTTGTTCGCCACAACCGCTTCTCACGCGCTGTCAGCCGAGATGGTGCTGGCCTGAGTTTCGAAGAGATCGAGCGACGGTACGGCAAGAGTGAGCATGGATCAAAGTCCAGACCTCCACCCGAGACACCGACTTGGAGGCTTACTTCAGCTTCGGATGGAAGCGAAGACACTTTGAAAGCCGATGAATCTGAATTTCCGCGAGAAAAGACGAGCATTCAGTTCGTGGAAGAGAACCCAATGCGGGGAAGACAAAGGAATGATGAGCTGGCGACACGCACCAACATGGGCTTTCCAGCCCCGAAACGATTTTAGATCAGTTATATAGAGGCGTTTTGGTGTCTGCTCTGGAGCACGGCCGTCATGACGTGCATTCACTCACTTGTTCAAGGGAAGGGTCCCCAGGTCCATGGTAATCACAATAGACAAGTACATGGTATTGAGTAAACATTAGTCCATGTACAACTCCAAACGCCATGATGACCCCATCACTACAGTTCTTCCGTCCTGGCTCGAAATAAAAGCTAAGAAGGTGTACCAAGCTCTCGCAACACATTTGCTGGCCCAAGCTGCAACCACTTGTCCATCTCGGCCGATTCTGGTACCCATACTGAGCCCATCATGCCGCCCGTATTCGCACTTGCTCCGTTCCAAATACCAGCTCTCCTAGGAATGACAACGATGATATCATCCCAAAGCACGACATTATGTGGACAAATTTCCTCATCCCCTATTGCCAATACCTCCCTGCATTGTACTAGCATATCATTGTAGGCACTGAGCAACTCAGCCACTTCCACGGCCTTGAAACCATTCTCGAATCTCTTCAAAAAGAATTTGAAAGGCACCTCTCCCCTCCGATCAATAGTTTGAACCAGCTTCTCGAACGCATGTGGTGGCCCCCTCAGACCTTGGACGTGTTTATGGACACGACTACATCCGCCTTTCTCGCCGCAATTGAAGATGAAATACCATCCCTCCAACCTCCGTAATACATGCAGCATTGCGGCAAAGTCCCGGGCATTGAGTGGCTCATGCTGCCGCCTGTACGAGTCGCTTGTTACCATTAGTAACTGGGGTCGATCCACGCAAAATAGGTTCAACGCGAGATCGTGAGTTGAGTTGACTCGGCAGAGAATTAGGCGTGGATCGGGTATGAACATGTCGGAGCCTGGGCCCCACTTGCGAGTATGGTTGAAGGCTGGATTGGTGGCACCGACAGTGTGTGGCTTCTTCATCAAGGCGGGGCAGATGCGGAATTCGATCTTAGGAGCGAATCAGTTGGATGGAATGCAGTTTGTTGGTGGGTAGGATATACAGGGTAGTTCTCCGCATCGACGTGGTGTTTGGTGTGAGGACCGTACATGATGACGTCCTCGGAG
The DNA here is from genome assembly GCA_022559985.1 of Parastagonospora avenae f. sp. tritici 18332-5. Taxonomy (NCBI): domain Eukaryota; kingdom Fungi; phylum Ascomycota; class Dothideomycetes; order Pleosporales; family Phaeosphaeriaceae; genus Parastagonospora; species Parastagonospora avenae. The sequence goes on from JAFJTR010000102.1 coordinate 50,101, forward strand.
ACCAATTCGTCAAATAGAGTGATTACTTGCTCGTCTGTAAGAGTCTCCATGATGAGGATGAAGTAGGATGCCTTAAGTTTTGATAAGTGGATCGAGGCGTTCCGATAAAGGTGTCAGGTTTGAACACGAGAATGGTCGAGACCTGAAGTACGAAAGTTGGTGTCTTTCGCTTATCTGGCCCACTTTTCCTGTCAGCATTGCATTGTGCGACTACGCTTGCAGCACCAAACCAGCCAAGGATCTGTGATTGAAGAGAATAGAATGTATTTACGAAGAATCTAAAGTATTGTAACTAAGCGTAGACAAATCCTAATTGATCAATGTTGTCACCAGCCCTTCCAAGGAAACCAACGATCGATTTGCCAGCCGCAGGGTTCATGTCCGTACAATCATTGGTCTTCGCACCAGTCTTGACACTGCGTCCAGCACTCGTTTTAAGCTCAGCATAAAAGATTCTAGTCTTGTTGGCATCGCCATCTTTGTTGCCACGGCAAAGCGTCGCACCAGTCAACTTCTCACCGCTGTTCAACGTGAGCGTCGCCGCGTTACCGCCGCTTCCACCGTGGGTGAAGGTTTGGCCCGAAGCCAGCGTAATCGAGACAGAATCGAGACGTTCGGCACCACGTAGCGTAATCGACTGAGCAGCAGCGCCGCTAGGCACGCTCTGTAAATCGTTAAACCACGTACCAAATTCGCCGCCGAAAACTTCGCTGACGGCCAACATACTGTTCAGTGTCCATGCAAATTCAACCAAGACGGGGTTGTGATCACTCAGAATCGAACCATCAGCCTGAAGGAACATGTCCCCAGCGTAATCGAAGCTGTTAGCTTGGATAGTCACGGCGGATGAGCCGCGGTAGAAGACCTTATCGACCGTTTCGCAGGCAGTGGATTTGCTGGGGTTTTCGCAGATAAGAGCCTCAGCGCCACCGGCGGGAGGAACGCCGTTCTTGGCAAGTTCGACCCAGACGTCTTTCATGCCGTTCTCCTGAGCGAAGATACCAGGGATATCGTCAGGACCACGAGTGTAGCGGGTGTTTGTGTCGCCGAAAACAACGACAGCATTGCCTTGAGAGTTGGCCTTGATGTAGTCGCTCACTTGGCGCAAATTAGCCGCACGAGCCTTCAGGTCAGCGGCAGTTGTGCTGATTTTCGCTGTTAGCACAAATGGTGGTCGAATAGAGGGGAGACTTACCCAGCATCAGCGTGGAGGTTGTATGCATCGAAAGAGACGCCAGGGGCGACCTGTAAGCGCATGAATGTGAAGCCCTTGGGTGTGAGACAATCTGCCGAACTATTGGTGGAAACATGTCAGTTTGGTGTGTTCTGTTGCAAGCTCAAATCCTCGATGGCGTCGATGACTTACTCGAATGTGCTGCACGTTCCCCATTTGACACGTTCGAAAGCGGTGTAGGGAAAGTTGCTCAGTGAGTTGAGACCAGAGCCAAAGGGAACACCTCCGCTGGTGGGAGTGCGGTAAGGATGCTTGTCGCTGGCGTAAAGTGTGGCATGGAAGTTCTGAACTTCGTCAGTAAGGCTCTCAGGTATCGTCTTGGTAAAACCCACAAAGTCTTCCTGCACGTGGACTAGAGAGATGTTGTACTGAGTGAGGAGCTCACCAATACGGGCTGTATTGGTGGTCTTATCACCAGGAATCTCGTTTCCATTCAGCACCGGAGGCAGACCAGCAACGTTGAAAGTAATGGTGGTGAATTTGCCCGAAGTTTGCGCAAGGGTAATGCCCACAAAGGGAAGAGATAACAAGAGAGAGGCCCGCATTTTGATGAGTGTACCTAGGCTAGGGAGTTCTTAGATCGTTACTGCTGGTACCTGTGCGGCGAGACCGCCGCGTACCTTTATATCCAGGTGCTCAGGCATAACAAAAGTAGATGGTATATATTGAGCTTAGCGGAAGTGTTTCGATGCATCGTCACGACGTCTTAATGGGCGAATAGGAGAGAAGCGCACTGACACGCGTGTATAGATCTACTCGATAGGTATATTGCGACAGGCCTGTTTTGCGGAGGTTTTGCCCCGCCTGGGAGGAGCAAAGAGTTTCGATAATCCCGAAGTCCGCAACAGTCTAGCGTGCCCGAAGTCAATGCAAAACGACAAGGATCAAGCACACGTGCGAACAGGCAAGGCTGGTGCAGGGGAGGATTCAAGAACATTTGTATACCCGTGCGGACGGTCAGGCTCAAAGGATGGTAGTAGTAGAGTGTGTTATGCAAACCATGCATCTGACTATGAGGCGGACTCTGCAGACTCGCACTGCTATTTCCTCATAGCACCCAGGCCAGGGGGGCAGCATGCCAGATCTTACTCGGGTTACTTGCATTGGGAGCTTCTCTCTTGAGTCGAAACTACGTATCATCAGTATAGGCCCATTTTTAGGACTGTTCGGTTTCAACATCATCGCGTGCAGACTCCGCTATTGGTCGCATGAATTACACCTTCGGCTGGTCAGGCACCGCCATTCCACAATCGCTTCGGTCCAGGGTCTGCGCCACTTAAGTCTCCACATAGTTAATGTATGTGTATCGCTGGCTCCCAGGATCTCTACCTCTTTGGTAGCTCTAGTGTATGCTAAGCATTCGTCTATGAGCGCGAAGGTCGCATCACCGTAATATGTGCCTGGTGGGCCAATCTCATGACACCCAAAGTCAATGCAGAAGGTAGTATTATTCTTTGAGCTCGCGCACCTAGTATAGGCTGGAAGGAATGGAAGTCAGTGCGATGCATGTGTCGAGGACTTCTCCACGTTGGGTTTCGACAGTACGCCCTCGTACATAATTCGGTGCCTCCTAAGTGGATGTGTATGATCTGCTGTGCTGCCGTGAGCATCGGGGTTTTCTGATGCGACAGCTTTGGGCTGTTCACGCGTGGGTAATTGTGTGGCGGACCTCGAGGTATCTGACGACTTGTAAGCGGTGCTGTAGAAACGGACCTCGGGATGAAGTCGCACTGGTGTTGTTTTGATCGACCGAAGATCACAACTCCAGGAGCACTGTTGGGTGTTAGATTGCTATCATGCCAAAGGTATGCAGATGGTGAGCTTGCAACATGGCAGTTCTGGAGTCCATGTCCGTGATGGCTAACGAAGCCCTACTAGCGGCCGAAATGCGCCCGACTACGTCATGTGGTCTCCCAGCAAAACTTAATCCTAGGTAGTTCTTTCTCCAACTGTTGTAGCAGCATTTTTGGTTGATATCTCTATTTTGTGGCTCTTTGCATCATGCTATATGATCTCTCAATGCTGTCATGTAATCGTGATCCTGAGTAATGACTTGTATCTGGCGTCGGCAGCACGGCAAAACAAGCAGGCCACGCGATCTAGCGTAATCTCGCTTGGACAAGCGTCTGTCCGAGCTGCACTTCCTGCCGATCTCTCCTCAGACTGATCCTGTGGTTTTCCACGACATCGTCAAAATGGAGACGAGTGATGGTCGATTCCTCGAGACGCATCATTCGCAAGATTGGTGGATAGTGGAGATGGTGGACACTCATCAATGTCTTTGATCCCGTAGTGCAAGAGGTGCTGGTGGTAGTGAGGTATGGTAGGTAGTCGAAGAGCTTGTAGGTGAGAGTGTGAGACTAGATGACGTTGAACAGGGCCCCGATGTGGTGGAATCCTGCAAAGACAAAGCGGACAAGGTACTTGACGGGTCGCTGCTCTGCGAAGAAGAGCTTAATAGAGTTGCGATGAATAATAGCTAACAATTCATATAGAATTTAGTTTGAGAATTATCAAAAATCTGTTCGACCAACCATGTGATGCAGAGGACTGTTGAGATGCGAGGGGCCAAAAACGAGGAAGTACATGATGCTGTGGCCAAGCTGTTGGGAGGAAGCCACGATGAGCAGCGCACAGCCCTGCGAATGGAATATGTCCAAGGGTCCAATCGCCACCTTGTGAGTTGCCACAACGCGCAGTCACTGTTACCAACTACCAAATACATTCTTCCAGCAATTTTTGTATTTGCTGCAGACTTTCTCGCTGGAGTCATTAATGGCTTCACCGAGTGCTGCGCTATGCTCAAGCAAATATGACGTGAAGACAACGGTCGGAGACATATCGTATCTCCTTGTTCCAAGCGAGTAGGTTTGTGCTATATTACTCTCACAGGGTTGGTCTCTGCGAATATTAACCTAAATGCACAGAACTCCATCGCCGAGATCACAGCTCGTGCAGTCACTTTCCAGCCTGTGTTTGTCTACAAGGTCTCATCTGGAGACCACGTTACCCAAAAGAACATAACGGAATATCTAGACACTTGCGCGAGGCACGACGTCTACAACTCGTCGTTCTTAAGCTACATCGTATTTCTTGGCAGCAGCCAGGAAGACGCATCGGTGGAGGGTGAAAACATTCGATTTCTGGATTCCGAAAGATTCGGAGCGTGGAGCTTCGTGACTGACGACGCGTCCAAGAACACATTAGCTCCTGGACCGTATGTGCTCGGCCGTAAAATGACTTGGCAACCGTCGAGGATATACGCCGACACGCATGATACGATGTTGACTTCTTTCAGACCCAGATATACTCCTGACAGGCACGTAAAGACACAACCTCCGCATTGGATTTAGCTGACTTATGTACAGCCCCGTCGAATACAGTTCAGTCGAGCGAGGAAATCCCGTCTACGCCGTTGTTCCTTCTCGTTGCTACTTCGAAAAGTCCTTCGAGAAGCCTCTAAACGGCGCCCGCATTGTCATCAAAGATATCTTCGATATAGTCGGTACCAAGACCACGTTGTGCAACAAAGCCTGGGGGGGATCTCTACTCAGTCAGCTCTGAAAACGCGCCAACAATCTAGTCTCTGCTCGACAAAGGCGCAATTGTAATCGGAAAGACGAAACTCAACGCCATGATAATCCGCGAGGAGACAATGGAGTGTGTGGAATACTTTGCTCCGTTAAACCTTCGAGGCGACGGCTACCAAACGTCATCGGGAAGTAGTAGTGGAAGCTATGCTTCTCTTGCCGCTTATGATTGGCTGGACTTTGCAATTGGATCAGACACGAATTGTAGCTGTCGGAAGCCGGCGCACTGGAACGGAGTTTTCCCAGTCCGACCTACGCATGGTATACTGAGCACCGAGGGCGTAGTCTCCTTCTGTCCATAAATTATACCCATTACGCGGAGTATTAGCGCATGCTGAATAGTCCTCAGGATGTTTAATTTACCGGCTTTTTTCAGTAGTGATCTAGCAGCATTTCTCAATTTTGCAAATGCATGGTATGGCAATTCTTCCCTCATCGTGCAGCAGCCAAAGGTAGGAAGACTTTTTCCAACGATCATAATAGCTACTTACTCGAGCAGAAGTCTAGAACTATATCGTGTCCCCAGGACTATCTGTCAACGGACAACACAGATCAATCTCGAGTGGTAGAATCATTCGTCAGAGATCTCGAGGCGGTTCTTGGTACTAAGCGCACCGAAATATCAATAGCCGAGGATTGGATGAAGTTTCGACCCGCTGGTGTAAAAGAGAGCGATGTGGCTGAGTATCTCAAAGATGTGAGAAGGAAATCCCTAAATGATGTGAGCGATTAACCCATTGATAGGCCGGAACACTTCCATACTACCCAGACTCGTACAAGCAACTCGCCAGCTTCCGCGACAGATACGCAGAAAAAATCCACAAATCTCCCTTTGTCCACAAAGCTTTGAGGTGGAGATGGTGCGTACACCGACAACGAGGCTTGTTTCATGATAGCTAATACATCACATGGAAGTCGCAAAGAACGTGACAGGCGAGCAAAGAGACGAGCTGATGGAGCGATTACACATCTACAAGGCTTGGGTGCTCGATCGAATTTTCAAGGTTCATGATGGAGGCGGAGTTCTGGTGGTTCTACCAACCGAGAATGGCCGGCCGAATTACAGATATGCCACTCCTCTACCTTTTGGCTTGCTCAGTGGTTTCTCACCACTTTACTTGTCGCCAATAGCTGGAAAACCTGAAGTGACGGCTCCTGTGGGAGAAATCTCATATCTTTCTCGTATAAGCGATCGAGAAGAACCTATGCCAATAAGTGTGTCGGTCGTTTCGTCGCCTGGTAAGTCTCTACTGCATGTACATAGTACAATCAAATGGCTAATAGACGTATCAGGGACTGACTACCATCTTATCGATACAATTATTAGCGCAATGAAGCAGGGAAACAGGCCACTGAAAGTATCCACGGGCCGCTCGATCTACGCTACCACTCAGAGTTATTAGTTGCCCTGAACACGCTGTTGGAGAACTTTTCTATCACTTGGAGCTGTAGATCGAAGTCGCACCAAGGTTTGCGTGCGTAATTACCATGAGATAGCTGTACGTTACTTCACTGGCGCCACGAAGGCCTCAAGTCAGTACCACCTCCTTGAACCATCAATACGAGCGATATCAACCTCAGATCCAAAAGCATTCCTACAACGGGGACCTTTGATTAGTAGAGAATTAACTGTGGGGCATCAAGCCCAACGATGCGGACGTTCTACATACACGAGTTTAACGTGCGGGAACGAACCTTAACAGACGATGAGGTCGTAGGACAAAGATAGTTTCTCGCGGTAGAAATCTCGGAATCACATGTCCGCGCGGTAAAAGAGGTGGCGATAGCGAGAGCGGCATGTCATGCGGATGGGAAAGCATAATGCCCTTGCATTCGTGCCAAGATCGGTGACCGGTGAGGCGCATGTTTTGAGTTCACAGGGACCTGCATACCGAGCAAGTGTCGTTAATCTTCATAACTTCTATAAACATTACTACACTTCTCAGGAAGTGACACAGATCTATAATTGATTTATGTGCAAGGCTAGAATGTTGAGACACTGGATTCGGCGGCAAGTCTCGGACTGGTCCGGTCATGCGAGTTCGGGAACTATGGCATGACGGAAGATGGCAGAAAGAGCTGAAGCTTTATATCGGGTCTTGACAGGGGTGTGCTAACAGTGGAAGAGGCATGGTGTTCTTGGTGTTACTACTAGTGATATACTTTCCCTAGTGCTTGTGCTCGTTCTATCATACTTACGAACTGTTGACTAGATCAGGCTTCTTTACGGCTGACGAACAACTTTACCATGCTCGCTCATGATATCCTATTTCGTGCCTATTATGTCACTGATATGACCTACATTTCAATTAAGCAAAGAACAGACCTAAGAGCCTTTGTCGAATGTGTACCGGACATCGACGTCAACAGGAAGACATAAAAACTTGAATATGACCGGATTGTTTGGTCAGCATGGCCGATCTGAGAAAGTTGATGTCTCACAAGGAAGGCACAGCGAAGTGAGGCTAGTAGCTGACCTCAGAAGCGTGCATGGGCCGCACATGTATACTACCCTTCGATGCAACATCATGGCAAGCACCTTCTTCAATTAGAACGCTAGCCTAATGCTGACATGCTAGAAGTGGGCACACGAGGTGTGCGACTTCGCGGCTCGGGCTACGGGAAGATGGAGACGGCGTTTGACAAAAGCATGGTATGGCTGGCGGGACTGACGTCCCACTACCTACCTAGGTACTTCTAAGGATCTAGCAGCATGCTTGTACACGTGCATGATATAAATATAAGCTTCCGGGCAGATAACTCGCTATCAGCGGCTATCGTTGTAGATCACGACGCAAGACGAACGGGTTGCGGTGAAGGTGGGGGTGCGGGGGGCAGGACAAAGATCCGAGTCGCAGAGAGTCATGGAAGCATTCTCGATGGTAGCCAGAGTGTAGAACTCTCTTTTTTGTGTTTAAGCTTCAATGGGCTGCTGGCCAATCGCGGTGACACTATGGATGTGCTAGCTTGCTTCATCCCGATTTAAGGTTGCGATTGGGATCTAGCTCCCGACATGGCTTCGAGTAGGTTCAATCCGGCCCTTCTCACCCGCTCGAGCCTCATCTGATGTCAGAATAGAGCATGTCAAGAAATCGTACGCGTTGTCCAACTAGGAAACTTTTGATGCCTAAGTATAAGAGCGAATATGTCTTCGACTAAGAAGTTGCACATTGTTCTACAATCTTTGCAGACTATGCTACATAAACGCAAACATCCTGCATACCTCTGCTTTCCATCTCAGCGGCCATGTACATCCTCATCATCTATATACTCGTTATTGCGATAACAGCAAATCAAGCTTTGAAGAGGATCAAAGCATTCCGCTCTCCATTGAGAAAACTCCCAGGACCTTGGTATGCTCCTCTCACGACCGTTCATTTGCAATGCCTCTTTTCGACCGGCAACATCTGGAAATATGTTGAAAAGGGCCACAAACGCTATGGACCCATCATGCGAGTTGGACCTCGCCAAGTGTGGGTCTCAGACAAGGACGCCATGAAGCAGATTCTGGTTAAACAGGATTTGCCAAAGGTCGCTATGTATGCGGAGATTTCGAGGGACAGGGCGAGCCCGGGGCTGTTTGGCGAGATGTGAGTGACTCTCTTCCCTCCAGATTTGATTTCGGTAGAGACTGACTGGACACAAGCCGTCATGAGCCTCACAAACGCCTCAAGCGCTTCTTGTCACCTGCATTCACTGTAGCCTACGTTGACAACTTGGAGGTGTACTTTCAGAACATTGTACGCGATCTGCTCAACAAGTATCAAGACAAGGTCATCAGCAACCCGGCCTCTGAACGCGGCTTCGAAACAGACTTCATGGAAGATTTGCACAACGTTGCTCTTGATATGTAAGTCCCTTTGCACTCTGTCCTATACCTACTGACTCTGTCGTTGCAGAATGGGAGAATGCTCATTCGGCAAAGGGTTCGGCCAAACGAACCCGGAAAGGAAGGGAGAGGATGGTGTGGATGAAAGAATCTGGAAGTCGATTCCGCGCTCCATCTTTGACGGCTTGAGCAAACGCTACCAGGTATGTCCGTCAGATCCGCCATGATCCCACCATATGCCTCCAGTCCTTTGCATAACTAAAATCTTCCAAGACTGTCTATATCAAGAAACTCATCCGGTTTTTCGTCATGGACATCAAGTTCGATTGGCCTGCAGAAATGATCGCAGTGAGTTATCGCACTTGACGCGACTCCCGCTCGATTGCACTAACTCTTCCTAGGCAATCGAAGCCGTCATATATAGGCGACAGCAGACCTCCAGTACCGAGCGTCAAGACCTCCTCCAACACTTGTTGGAGCAAGGCAAGCGACCAGATACTGGCGTTACCATGGATACCCGCGACATCACCGACCAAATGGCCGAAATCCTACTCGCCGGATCCGAAACGACCTCCGGAACGCTCGCCTGCTTGTTCCTCGAACTCGCCCGTAACCCCGTCGTTTATAACAAGTTACTAGAATCCCTGCCCAGCGCCTCAATCGGCGATGACATCGTCTCTAGCAAAATGGTCCGCACCGAGCCGCAATATGAGTACCTGGAGGCATGCATCAAGGAAAACTTGCGCTTGCATCCGATTGCATCCGAGATGGGGCGCCGGACGGGAACGGAGTGGGTCAATTTGATGGGCTACGATCTGCCTCCGCATACCGTGGTGTCCGCTTCGTACCGTGCTTTGCACCTCAACGAGGAGTACTGGCCCCAAGCGCAGCGTTTCTGGCCCGAACGGTTCTTGGCGGACGATAAGAGAGGCGACGCGCCTGCTGCCGAGTAAGTCTCTCCTAACTTGCTTCGATGAATGAGGTCAATCTAACACAAGCTGTCTAGTATGCACGCGTATTACCCCTTCTCAGGAGGCAAGCACTCGTGCATCGGAATCAAGTAAGTCTATTGTTACCTTGAAAAAAGCCGGGGGTACCATGATTAACACTTCGGTAGCTTCGCCTGGTCCGAAATGAGAATTGTCGCGGCCAGCGTTCTTTCTAGATTCAAACTCTTTGAGGTGTCGAACCAGGACGTTGACTTCAGGCAGTATATCACTATGCAGTTCGCTACGGGCGAATGGAAGGTTATACTCGAGCCTAGGCAGGGCAAAGATGCTGAATAGCACAGCCTATATATAGCATCAAGAAGGAGCGACAATATAAAAGACTCGCACAATTTCCACTGAGTCCGGTGATGACAGTGCGACGCCGTTTTCGTCTAACCATAAGGCGGTATGTATGCCAGAAGCACAGATTTTACAGTATTGGTGCTAGCAGGGCTCAACGTACTGTGGCTGTTCACAAATCACATACGCACTGCAGGGCACTTTACGTTTGCATGAACTCCCTTTACCAGTCCGAAAAGAATCCTTTCTTGATTCGCAGCACAATACCAAGTATGTACAAGAAGATTATGTAGACGCTCCGAAACCTTGGCCCTATGCTCACGTGGAGCTACCGATAGAAGTAGTGTACAAAGGAAAGAAGGTGCATTACATGCCCAGGGGTATCAATACTATGCACTGCACTTTTCGAGATCCCCCTAGTATCCTTTGAGAGAAACTGACATAGGAAAAAATGCGATCTGCATTGTTTATTCCAACACGGGCTTCCCACCTCTCAAGAAGATCCGCTTTGTACCGCCGACCTTACCCAGATCACCAAATTCTGGCTTCTTTCCTCCCGCGCGACTGTCTGAGCGAGACTCACTTCTGCTGTCGGCTCTCTCTTCGCGCTGTTGGGGCGTGTGATTTGCTGGCATCACGCTGCCAGATACGGTGCGTGCTTGCTTCATCATGCCCTCAATCCATTCGAGCTTTTCCCCACTAAGGTCAAGCTTTTTGGCCTTGGGACCGGCGAGTCCGGCTTCGTTACCTGTCCAGGAACGCTGCGAAGAGTTTGTGGAGGGTACAGAAGGCTCCTCTGCAATACCCGGAGTTGAGGCGAAACTGGGCATGGGATGTACTGCATCATCAATCGACACACCGGTAGTCGAAGACTTTGTAGGCGTCGTCAGAGGGCTTGCTGTAGGTCGGCCGCTGCTGACACGTCGATCTTGTCTTCCCGCTGCACTCTCGGGCCGGTTGGGCGAGTTTGTACTGTCGTTGTTCTTGACTTCCAAACCTAGAATTTCGAATTTACCGTCACTAGCGGTTCGTCGTCCGTGATGCTCTGCGTACTGTCTTAGGTATTCACCAAGATCTGCCCAGCCACCCCCGACACGAACCATGACTCTTTCACCATTCTCGCCAACGCGGCGAATGAACAGCTTAACCGGCTGCTCCTTTCCTGGTTGGGTGAGGTGATATAGTTTGATGTCATTGTCAGTTCGTGAGGCTGCGGCAGATTTGCGGCCAGAGGCAATACTGTCGAATTCGTTCTTCGCGGGCGACAAGGTCAGTTCTGGGGACTTTAGTCCGCTCACAGAACGGGCAGCACGGAGGTAATTCCTGCTGCCTCTGTTTGCAAGACCGCGCGACGGCTTGACCTCTGGGGAGTCGGCACTAGGACCAGACGTGAGGCGAATGTGAGCTGGGATGGTGGTGAGAATGTCTGATATTTTGCGCTCAAGGTCCTCGGCGCTGGACTTTTGACTGAACTGTGTCGGCGGCCACGGTGCGCTGTCAATACTGTTTTCGATGATGTTTCGACCGAGCCGCCGCTTGGCCATTGCAGCATTTAGCTCAGGACGAGGTGCTCTGACGTTTCGATTGGTTGCATTGCGGACCGAAGGAGAATCCTCAATATAACTAGGAGGACTCGAATCATCGAAGGAAATGTTGGAGGAAACAGAGCCCTGGCTACCCCTTCGTGATCGCGGCGTCTGTGGAGGTTCTAGCATTGGGCCATCTTGGCCGTCGTTGGTGATAATGACGGGGTTTTCGGAGACACCTACGGGGTTGTGGCGCAAAGGCACTTCCTCTGCCACTGGCCCGGCTGCTCGGTCGTGCTCAGCCTGTAGAGTCTCGCGCGGCGATTGTACGGGAATGGCAGCCTCCGAGGAATCTTCCAGGTCGTCCAGATCGTTGTGGACCACGGTGTCGCCCTCGTCAAAATCTGACTCTTCGTCCTCTTCCACTTCGGCGATCTCGTTGTGGGAGACGGGATCTGCCATTCTCTGTTTGACACCGCGTGATGCGAACGGTTCATCTGCACCATTGGCATTTGTAAACGATGGCCCAGGCCTCACAGCGCCGGCCTCAATCGTGGGTGAGGCGATGGCATCGGTCATGAACCAAGGCTTCTTGCTCGGCGTTGATCTATTGGAGGATGACCCAGTAGTGATCTCGCGGACTCGAGGGCTTCCCAGTCCTGGCGAGTTTACGGGTGTGTATGATATCTCGCGATGGACAATGTTCGAATCCGACACAATCTTTGGTTTCACCTTTACAGGAGTTACAGTGTTGCCGTTCTTCCAGTTGGGGCCCTGGTCTGTTGTACTGGCTTGTCCGCGATCAGTGTCAACAAGCCCAGGAGCTCCGGTTTGCGGCAGAGAGCCGACATGACGGGAATTGTCGTTCAAAGCCTCATTGCCGTGAGTCAGGATTTGCGCAACAGCCTCGGAGTTGGTTGCTTCGTTCACGGGCTGAAGAATGACGCTGCTATTATGGTCTTGAACGACGCTTCCAAGCTCTTGCTGTGCTGCACCAGTGGCAGTAGACTGCAGTGCAGGCTCCTTGCTAGCTGCAGTCTGCGTGACGGGAGCCCTCTGTTCATACTTCCTCCTGAGATCAAAGTCCATGACCTTTCTCCTCGAATCATGTGACCAGCGGCCATAGTCGGTCTCGATAGCCTCAAATGTATCAATCCACCTGTCTGGTATGCAGTCGTCGCGTCCTTCGAGGTTGTCCAACATTCTATCTAGACGCTTTCCAAGATCGCTGACTTTGTTTCCCAGCACAGCAGAGATGGTATCCACGGCGTCCTTCCACTGGGCAAAAGCAGCATCGGAGGTGTCGGCCGGCGGGTCGATTGCGTCCCAGCCTAATCGCATGGCCTTTTGGGCGGTGCTGAGGTCGTCGAGGTAGCGGGGAACTTCGCGGAGGGTCGATATGCGGGCGGTCCAGGTATTCAGGCGGTCTTTGAGCTGGGCGTGGTGTGGAAGTGCGGACAGGAGAGTTTGTGTGATGAGGAAGGAGAAATCGTCCATGGGCTTGTAGCTCTGGCGAGTGGCTTCGTAGCCAGCAGAGGACGGGCGTGACCTGCCGCTCGGGTGCATATCGAGCACGTGTTCTTTCAGCTCCTCAACATCCAGCTTCAGCATCTCCTCCTCTATGTCGTCCAGACGCGCCTCGTGTGACTCTACCTCGACGGACAGTATAGAGCCCCAGTACTCCAGCGGCGGGAGGGCGTTGGTGAGGTCTGCATCGCCGACGTGTTCCCTAATGCGCAGCTCGAGACTTCTCCGGCGCTTCTCGCGATATTCGTCGCTCGGCTGCTCGAAGCTGCCCGACCAGCCCCATTGCTCGATTTCGCTGCACCAGCTCTTAAGGCGCTGAGCAGCCTTGGCAACGCGCGCACCCAGATCGCGCTCGGCGGCGGTGAGTGAATCGATGCAGGCAAAGATCTTGTATTCGTCGCAAGTAGTGTCAAACGGGACAGGGCGCTGGGTAAAAGCGCGGAGGGTGGTGTCGGGCGACAGGTCGCGCAGGCGGCCCTCTTCAGAGCTGCCGTGCACCCGTCCGCGTCGTCCTCCAGGCGACATTGTGGGCGAGGGCGCTCGGCGTGGTGTCGCAGCAATGGGCGGTGCCAGACGCAGTGGCGAAGATAGGCCGGCCATGGCGATGGGCGTCCAGAGGAAAGAGCGACCGCGCAAACATGTGCAAGTGCAATGACGGAAGGTGCGAAGGCGGATTGATGTCTGAGACAACGGGGAACGGCGCGTCGGTCGGTGTGCTATAGCTGTAGCTGTAGCTGTGTTTGTTAGTATCCCTTTGTTTGCACGCCCCGTGAGTGCCGCGCTGCCTGCAGCTCAATGTTGTGAAGCAACTCGCGCCCAACGCTGTTGCTCAGCAGCATATTGCTCGCATGGGATCGCCGCGCGCTAGGCTGCAATGGCACATAGCGCCAGATCCCGCAGCCATCGATTTCACCAGCCATGACAGGGCGAACCTTGGTCCATGAACACCATGCTCATAAGCAGTCGTCTATATAAGCCTCGCTCTGTCCTGGCCTCTTCCCGGGTTGCAGCTTCACGTGCGCACGACTCGTGATATTCTACAAAAGTATACTCCCACCGGCGATCACTGACTCCCGAGGTCCGATCGTTATCGAGCTCATCACGACACCGGTTATCGGAGCATAATGGGAGCCTTGTGCATACGTCCCGTCTTCGTCCAAGTGCGGAATGAACACGCGGTATCGCTACCCGAATCCCTTCACTGAAGACTTACTCCGGTACCCCGCCTGCACACCAGCGTCATTATATGCTGCCAAGAGAATACTCGCACGTATTTATCTACCTGACCTTCCTGCTCGCGTTAGCAGTTTGCTCGGATGCCTCGCCATCATGCTGTGCCTGTCCACAATAAGCCTCATCTCCAGGATTAGAGCCGGCAAGAGCAGGGAAAACCCGTCAGGCTTCCCAATCATCGCTTCGCCGGCATTTGACGTAGTCACCGTATTGGGTCCGACTTGAAAAAGTACATAAAGTATCTGTCCACCGTTACCTATAGAATTTCACCATTACCGCCGCTCAACGCGTGCTATCGGACAACATGAAAACTTCTCTGTTCTTGCTAAGCGCGATTGGCGCTCACGCCTGCCAGCGGGAGCGTGCGTTTGTGCACCACAGCCATCCACATGTCAAGAGGCAAACCTCAAACTCTACTTTCCCACCTGTCCTAGACCCCAATGAACAGATTCTGCTCAACTCATTCGACAACACTTCCATCGCAGAATGGTCCTACTACTACAGTGCGGCATTTCTTACTACCGATCGGCAATTACTAACAGCCGGCAGCCCATGGCGATCACGTCGCCGGCCGGAATAAGACCATGGCCCAGTGGACCGCCGACAAGTGGGCAGATTACGGCTTCAAGTCTCGCCTAGACGAATACTGTAAGCACTCTCACCTATTGTTGCATACTGGAGACTGCAACTTGGAGCTTGGAGATGCGCGTACTCACCACAGCTAGTCGTATTCCTCAACTACCCGGTCTCAAACTCCCTACTCCTCACATATCCCAATGGAAGCACCTACAAGCCGACTCTGAAAGAGGACGTTCTTGAAGAGGATCCTACCACCAGCTATCCCAACAGTGTCCCGACCTTCCATGGCTATTCTTTCAGTGGCAACGCATCTGCAGAATACGTTTACGTTGGCCGAGGCCAGCAAGTTGACTTTCAGCGTCTAGTTGCATTGGGCGTAGATCTGAAAGGCAAGATCGCGCTTGCAAAGTATGGCGGTCCCTTCCGTGGACTCAAGGTTAAGAACGCGCAGGACCATGGAATGATTGGGACTGTCATCTTCTCGGACCCCGGTGACGATGGCAACATGACCGAAGCCAAAGGAGTCGCTGCCTACCCCAACGGACCTGCAAGGAATCCTACAACTGTTCAGCGCGGAAGTGTTCAGTTCTTGTCGACTTATCCTGGAGACCCCACGACACCCGGCTATGTTTCCAAACCTGATTCCGAGCGAGCTGATCGCACCAACATCACGCCCCAGATCCCATCCCTGCCAATTTCATGGATCGAGGCCCAACCTCTCCTGAAGGCACTGAACGGATTTGGCACCAACGGCACGGCAGTCAACAGAACCGGCTGGGTCGGTGCCATCCCGGGCGTAACGTACAGCACTGGAGCCGGCTCAGGCGCCACCCTCTCCATGAGCAACTTGATGAATGACACCTATGGCACCATCTGGAATGCCGTCGGCGTCATCAACGGCACCGCCCAAGACGAAGTCATCATCGTTGGTAATCACCGCGACGCCTGGATTGTTGGCGGCGCTGCTGACCCCAACTCTGGGTCGGCCGTGCTCATCGAGCTCGCGAAAGCCTTCGGCAAGCTCACCGCCACAGGCTGGAAGCCCACTCGAACCATCGTTCTGTGCAGCTGGGACGCCGAGGAGTATGGTCTTGTTGGAAGTACCGAGTGGATGGAAGAATACATTCCCTGGCTCAAAAACGCCGCCGTGTCGTATTTGAACATCGATGTTGCGGTTTCTGGACCCATTCCGGACATTTCAGCAACACCGGATCTGCACAGCATTGGCACGAGCTTGATGAAGAAAATCACGTATCCGTATCGCGGCGCTTCCGACTTGACGCTATACGACGTTTGGATGCATGAGAGTGGCGGTGAGGTCGGCGTCTTGGGCAGTGGAAGCGACTACACCGCTTTTCTCCATCGCGGTATTGCTGCTATTGATATGGGAAGTGGCGGAGGGCCCATGGACCCGGTCTACCCTTACCATTCCAATTATGACAGCTATGCGTGGATGGAACGATTTGGCGATCCAGGCTTCCATACACACAAGGCCATGGGACAGTACCTGACGCTACTACTCTACCACATGGTTGACGATGCAGTTGTACCCCTCGAGCCATCAGGCTATGTATCCGAGTTCAAGAAATACCTTGAGGATCTGGAGACAACTGTCGGATTGTCGAATTACACCATTGATCTCTCGCCCCTGACCGCTGCAATTTCGAGCTTCTCAACATCAGCCAGTGAATTCGAAGCTCTGCGGTCGCAGGCTTTGGCTACGAACGACACTGCCCTCTTGACCGTCCAGAACCACAAGGCCCGCGACTTCTCGCGCGGTTTCACATCTCAAGGCGGACTTCCGACGAGAGAGTTCTATCAACATACCATCTTCGCTCCAGGTCGTGACACGGGTTATGCCCCAGTGACGTTTCCTGGTATCACAGAGAGCATCACATTTGATAAGAATCAAACTTTAGCACAGAGTTGGGTGAAGAAGACGGCTGATGCGATTCTAGTCGCGGCGAGCGTCCTGAAGACGTAAAGTGTAAATAGATCATGTGAGCTGAGGCTGTACGCCTGTAGTAGTGATAATGAATAATGTGTGCTGATCACGAGTATAAACGATTCCTATATGTTGCACACGTATTTATATCCTTCCTACCCGCCACCAACCTCGACCAAGATCTTGACCTGATTATCCTTATCATGTATCAAACTCTTGAACCCCTTCTCCTCCACCTCTGTCAACTTGATCTTCTGGGTAATCATCGCGTGTGGCTGCATGCTTCCGTTGGACAGCGCATCTAGCACTTCTTGGAAATCACCAACCGCGTATGTTGCGATGCCCATGTACAACCTCTCCTTGAAGTTGAAGTCATTGGTGTTGATTGTGCACGGCTTTTCCCAGATCGCAATGTTGACGATACATCCTCTTGCGCGGGTGGCGTGGACAGCTTGATCGAGAGCAGATTGCACGCCCGCGCAATCGAAGGTGACGTGTGCGCCTTTATTGTCTGTGAGTTCGCGGGTTCGTGCAATCATGTCTTCTTTCGTAGGATCAATGATGTGGTGTGCGCCAAATATCTTCGCGAATTCCTGGCGTTTCTTGCTGACTTCGGAGACGATGATGTTCTTACATCCGTTTGCCTTCAACGCCAGGATGGTACTGATTCCAATGGGTCCGCCGCCGAGTATTAATGCTGTGTCGTCCTTCTTAAATGGACTGACCTTCACCGCATGCCATCCCACAGCCAGTGGTTCGACTAGCGCACCGATCTCCAAGGGCACGTTGTCCGGCAGGTGGTAGAGAGTTGACTCGGGAACGACGATGTGGTCAGCGAGGCCGCCTCCCCAGCCTGATAGTCCAACGAAGCCGTTTTGCCAACAGCAATTTTGAAGTCCTTCTTCACAGGCGCCGCATGTGCCATCGTAGATGATGGGCTGGACGACGACGCGGTCTCCGGGCTTGTAGGCTGTTACGCCTTGACCGACTGTTTCAACGGTTCCGCTGAATTCATGCCCAAAGGTTAGGGGAACAGACTCTCCAGTAATAGGATGGGGAGTCGTTGGGCAAAGGTTGGGGCCGCCTAGATATCTACATCATGTTAAAACACGTCTTGTGTGATTTTCGTATACGCAGTTAACGTACTCGTGCAGATCTAGGTTGCGGGTTAATACGGTACTCTTTCAGCTGGTACAAATATCGAGCTATGCATACCTGTTCCGCAGATTCCTACCCACGCTGGCTTGACTTTGACTTGACCTGCTCTCACCTGTGGGATCGGAATTTTTTCGTATCGAAGATCATTTTTGCCGTGGAATCGAATCGCGTTCATCGTTCCCTCGCCATCTGGAGGAGGCTGGAATGTTTCTGAGGGGGACATGACTGCAGTTGTACACTAGCTTGGGGAAAGAGACGGAGGGATCACTGGTACAGGGCTCAAGACAGAAACAGAGAAGCATCAATAATGGAAGCCGGGAGAAGGGCACTCATATGACCATGACGCCAGAGAGTGGAGCTATCTCCTTTGCAACGAGGCTGTGCCCAGCTTCCCCGGATCAACAGATACGGCTTTCGTTAAGCCATGTTTGTCGACGGCCCTGGATCCGCGTTATCTGTAACTATACCATTTGACGGCACGAGGGACGCGAAGAGTGACGCGACTAGCCGGTATACCCAATTCGGCAGCTTCACCCCGCATGGACAAACGCGGGGTACCAACTTAGAAATCGTGGAGCGCCTGGTGGCCCACCTGTGGCTTCCCGGCGAGCTGTATAAGATACGCGGCCCGAGGTTGGCCATGACACTTGCGTACGTACAGGGCGACGGCTGTCACATAATCACCTCGTGCTGTATTGCGCAAACCATGCTCCGGGTCCTGGACCTCTCCGACTTACAGGGGATACTTGTCACTTCTCACAGTTTGTTATTGAGCCACCCAGCAGAAAACCAGAACAGGGCCGTTCACTACCAGTATCTCCCTTGCGAAGGCCAATTGAAATATGGGTTGAGAGGTTGAGCAGTGGACATGTTGCAGTCGGAAGACATAGGCAATGACGTCGGCAGCCCTTGACTTTATCGATCTTAGCCTAAGCGACCTGGCACCACCTCGTGGGAACAACACCCCGACCGAGACGAGCGTCGGGAATCTGTCGACGTTATTCGAATCGAGGCCTTGATCTTGGCAGCCATATGTGCGGCTTGCTGCATGCAGTCATTACTTGAGCAAAATTCTACTGGTGCGACAGAGGTAAAGTACGCCTGAGGCACAGCGCGGAGGGCAATGATGCAACGCGCTACATCATATAGCACTCTGACAAATGTTGTTGCCGCCTCAACAGCAAAAGAGAGGCTTTGGTGGTCCAGCCCTAGCCGGTGGCCCAAAAAATTGTCAATGTTGCAAGTGCTTAACACGTCGTTGACGCGACAGTGACGAGGGCAGTAATGTCAAATGTAGCTAACCACTGTTGCACCCAATCAGGCACTACAGCCGGGCCGTTACGGCGGGGACAATACATCTCTCGGTCAACAGAGATGACCTCACTGGTGGATGGCAGTGAGCCACTTTTCGAGAGCGCGAACGTTTGGGAGCCTTCAAAAACGAGAAGCTGCCCCTCAACACCTGCCCCTCCATCCCTCTACACGTCACAACTTTTCAGACGCATATTATCACAAC
Source organism: Parastagonospora avenae f. sp. tritici 18332-5 (assembly GCA_022559985.1). Lineage (NCBI taxonomy): Eukaryota > Fungi > Ascomycota > Dothideomycetes > Pleosporales > Phaeosphaeriaceae > Parastagonospora > Parastagonospora avenae. The sequence goes on from JAFJTR010000102.1 coordinate 69,527, forward strand.
TAACAACTCACAACAAACCTCACACAATCATACACAATGGGTTATCCCGACACAACCGACGCGTTTGCCATCACTGACATCAAGAACTGGTCTACCTTCACCCGCAAGGAGGTGAGCAGATCCATACATCGCCGTGTGGAAAGCACTGACAGCGCTGCAGCTTCCCCTCAAAAAGTTCGAGGAGCACGATGTCGACATTGCGATTGATGCCTGCGGTGTCTGCGCTTCCGACGTTCACACCATCACTGGAGGATGGGGAGAGGATATTCCCCTTCCCCTCTGTGTAGGGCACGAGGTCATTGGCAAAGTCATCAAGGTCGGCTCCAAGGTCACCAAGGTGAAGGTCGGCGACCGTGCCGGTGTTGGTGCGCAGATTGGTGCCGATCTGACTTGCGACAACTGCAAGGCGGACCAGGAGAACTACTGCCCCAACCAGATCGATACGTACGGCGCAAAGTACCCCGACGGCACTGTCTCACAGGGAGGGTACTCCAGCCATATTCGCGCGCACGAGTACTTCACCTTCAAGATCCCAGACAGCCTTGACACTGCATTGGCCGCACCTATGCTCTGCGCCGGTCTGACCACATACTCTCCCCTCAAGAGGTTAGGAGCTGGTCCCGGCAAGAAGGTCGCCATTGTTGGACTGTAAGTCGATTGCCTCAGAGGAACAACGAGCTCTACTGACAGCTCCTAGGGGCGGTCTTGGTCACTTCGGTGTCCTCTGGTCCGTTGCCATGGGCGCTGAAACATATGTGATCTCCCACTCCCCAAGCAAGAAGGAGGATGCGCTTAAGATGGGTGCCAAGGACTTCCTAGTCACTAGCGAAAAGGGCTGGAACGAGAAGTACAAGTACAAGTTCGACTTCATCATCAACACAGCAGATGCTACCGACAAGTTCGATCTGACAGAGTACTTCTCGACCCTCAAGATCAACGGCACCTTCCACATGGTCGGCTTCCCCGATAACCCGCTCCCTGGCTTCAACGCCCAGATCTTCGCTTCCAACGGCAACTACATGGGTGCATCGCACATTGGTAACCGCCCCGAGATGGAGGAGATGCTCGAGCTTGCCAGCAAGCAGAACATCAAGTCCTGGGTGCAGACAATCAAGCTTAGCGAGGCTGGCTGCAAGGAGGCTGTCGAGCGGGTGTATAAGAACGACAACGTCCGCTACAGGCTGACCTTGGTCGACTTCGATGATGTCTTTGGAAAGAGGGCATAAGCGTCGGATGTGTCAGGCCTGTAATGGAACTCAATGATAGCTTCAATGAATTGTAACATTTTCTGAACGCACTGCTCATCCCTTCTGCCGTCATAGTGTCGCTGTCTTTACCGGTACCCCACCACGTGCACGAGCCATTTAGACGCGTCGCGTGTGCCCCACCAAATTTGTCACAGCGCGTACCCTCGTTCGCAACCTCAAGCTTGCTACACGCGATCACCTTTTGCAGACCTCACCTCCAGCCACAATGCCTACGATTCCTCTTCATGTCCGCGCACCTACGTCCAAGCCAACAGAAAACCCGCTTCCCCAACTTCTCCACACCCCTTCTGGCCTCGCCATCCTCGAGCTCCAAGGCACATTCCATTTCCCTCCACCCTCGGACCCGTCTGGGAGCACACAGCTCGGCAAACTCGTCTTTCCCTTGTACAACCCCTTGATCAATGACCCCACAGACACGAAGTGGATGAAGCGCGTGTACATGTATGTGGGCAAGGGGCAGAGGATGACAGGCGAGGTGAAGAAGCTGGGGAAGCCATTGGGGGTTGTGCGCAAGGTTGGTGGAGATGGAGATGGGGATTTGAATATGGATGGGGAAGGCAATGAGGAGGATGAGTTGGAGATGGTAGATGTGGTGAGGTGGAAGATTGTCTTCTCGAGTAGGCCAGAACCCGTGGGTGCGGGTGTAGAGGAAGAAGCATGAAGAGGTCTAGCCTATGCTATACCAGCAACGTTTTCATACTCCACGGCTTGGGCGAGCCGCATGACACCAATTCACCCCATCTGGCAAGGTGAAAGCAAACTCCCAAAGCAGCTTCGCGACGCATCGAATCTAGCGCGGGCCCCAGTGCGTGCAACGCAGCGCGTCTGCCTCAAACCGGGCTACGAAAAAAGTCTCCATATTGCGACTCCAGGAATAGACAGTAATACCGCTCAGACATGCAGTCACTAGCGAAGGCTTCTTCTCGCCATCAAGCAATTTACTTTGCCAGTCTCGACCCGGTTATGGGTGCATTCGGCTCGCTTGAGCACTTTAACCAATTTACACGGTCACCACGGTCCGTTTAGTTACATTGCGAACATGGCACCTAGCATCACATGGTCCAACACGTGGATGCCATGAGCAACTCAAATATGAAGTCTCTCTGTCCCTATTCCGGGTCATCGCATCACTCATTCCGACCATTTGAGTTTCTTCAAGAACACGGTTCAAACGGCCACTATCGACAGAAATTAACATGCGTTGCGCCGTCACCGCGGTCTACGCTGCACTGGCTGGCATTGTGACAGCACAGGCAGGAGACTGGCAGCAGTGTACGTCACTCCGATTGGAATAAACACTGCGACTAATAAGACCCAGGTGGTGGCACGAACTGGTCCGGGGCGACGACGTGTGGAGCTAACGCTGGCTGTGTAAAGATCAAGTATGGGCAATCATACCCTCGATTCGAAAAACATCTAACGAATGACAAGTGACTACTATTCCCAATGCCAACCGGGCGCAGCACCAGCAAATCCTCAACCCGTACCCACGACAATAATGACGACGACAGCGTCAGCACAACCCTCAGCCACCGCACCCCCATCCAGCGGCACACCAGCTGGTACCGGTCCCGGTACAACACTTCAAACCGGCTACTACTGGATCCGCGCCGTCGCCGCACCCAACTTCCACAAATACATGCAGACCAGCCCTCTCTATAGTACCGGCTCAGCTCTTCTGGGCGACTACACAACGGCCGGCCAATTCCAAATCGTGAACGACCAGCTGGTCCAGCTTGTGTCTGCGCCTGGCGAGGCGACGAAGCTCCTCTATGGTGTAGTCAGCGAGACACGTTATATCAACGATAACAGCTTGAGCGTGACGTTCTCGGAGACGAAGAATACTTTTGGAAAGTTTGTCTGGTCTGGGGATGGCTTGCAGTGGAGTGCTGCTAGTGTTACGAGACCCAACAATGGCGCATGGTATGTCTGTAGCGGTAAGCTGTATATAAATTTGGGCAATTATTTGTACCAAACGCCAGCGGGCTGTGCGGATCAGACGATCCACTACTACAACGATAGCAAGGCGAATAACTAGATGGCCTACTGAGACGGCCTATCTCTTGCACTGTAAAAATTAAAGGATAGCAGTTTTTATATCTCATCTGCGAAGTCGTATCACTAGTTGGCCTGATATTGGCTTTGCTCATGTCTACCTCAGTGAAACTTGAAAAACTCCCTAAGGTGATCTGCAGCTTTGTTCGAATGTTTTCTCCGTTTGTGAAACTGTTGTATCAGTCTTGCTGCCCCAGTCACATCTCTCTTGTTCTACAATTCAAGAAACAATCGAGAAACACAGGTAAGTTGACGCAACGCTTTGGCTTATCAAGTGAAATAGTAGAGTGGATACCTGCGAAAGCTGCGCTAACGAAAGCGTAACAAGCTCCTGGACTGTCTTACCATTCTCTATCCTCTCTCTACATAAACATATTTTCTCAGATCTCTCTTCTTACTTCTCTTCTACTTATCGATACCACCTCAAACACCAAGACTCCAACCGACTCGGCACTTCGATTGAATCCACCATGGCAAACTCGAGCCCTAAACCGCCGCTCCTTCGCTTGCCTACCGAGCTACACCTCGAAATCATCGAATATCTCCAGATCACCTATCACTCGTCTTGCAACCCCATTGATATCCTCAGCCTACTAAACCTCCACCTCACCAGTCGAGTCTTCTACTCTCTTCTAGCAGCTCCGACTTTCTCAGATCTGCATATCTACAAACATAGTCCGTTCGTCAGAGAAATGGGTTTGTACACATGCAACTATTGTGTGCGTCTTCGTCATGGTTCGTGTTTCAGTCGTCGCCAGATCAAATCGCCGCGAGGGCATCGCGGTAAGGATGGCGGCAAGCGTGTGTGCCTGGATTGTGCTGCTGCACCGGTCCTTGAGGTACGCAGGGCGAGGAGGGAGGAGGAGGCTTAGCGCTTGAAGATATGGTGTTCTTCCGAGAGAGATGGTGTGCGTTACCACCGCCGGGCAAATGCATTGCCCTGTCTTTTCTACCAGCTACATGAGTTCACTCTATTGTCGGAGACGGGATACTATAATAGTTTCCCTATCGGCCAGCCGGATCAATCACTGCCTCCGGGAGTTGCGACTACCATTGAACTAATAAAACAACTTCTCTCTACCTGCCACATCAGCTCTATCTCACAACAATGATTCTTCTTAACGATCATGACAGTGCTATTCTTTCATACTTTTACGTCTTCTCCCCATCAACAGGTATTGCTACACTCTCATAATTAACCCCAGGTATTTTTACAAGGATTAGCAGAGTTTAGGACAGAAGCAATCCATCGGAACAAGTTAAGTGTATCTGTCGGCATTGTTTGACATAACACACACAATATCAAGTAGCCCTCCTCAGTCACCCTGGTACCCTCAGGCAGCTTCTCGCGTGGTATATGCGCTAATTTATTCCAAACCCAGACTCCACGCCATGCAATGCCAAAAAACTCCATAAATGTCTTCCTCATGTCCTACCAACTTCCCAATACCGCACCAACAACTCCCAAGCCTAAGAACACCCTGACACTCCAACCCATCGCGACCCTCTCTCCCGCACTCTCATAGACTCCCCCGCTCGCACTACGATCTTTCTTCACACTCCCGACGTTGAAACATTCAAAGTTCAGTGTGTCCTTCTCGTACTCTCCAAGTGTGTTCGTTAAGCAGCCAGATACAAAGTCCGGGTCGTCGGTGACGCAGAATTGAAAACAGCCGTTGCCTGATCGGGCGTTGGATGAGGAGCCGGGGGCGGAGTAGGTCGCCATAGCGTTGATGTGGCCATTGCAACAGGTGTCGAGGATAGAAGAGTTTGAGCCGCCAACGGGAACGGCGCAGGATGTGAGAGTTGTTGGGGGCGCGGGTATGGGTGTGGATGAACAAGACATTTTGGGGATGGTGTGATGCGTAGCGTTGGTATTGTTGTTGCCGGTGTCGATTACTTTCAGGACAGAGGACAGGGTGTAGCTAACTTGAACACAGCGAAAGAGGGAAAGTGGTTGAGCTGCTTCAAGCACTCGAAATCGATAGGAAAGAACTTGGTTCTATGAAGAAAAGATTAAAGCGAAAGACGTTTCCAGAACGTCAAGACTCAAGGAAAGAAAGACTCAAAGATAGGAAAAAGTTGTGAATAATGATACAGCGGGTACATTCTTCACCTTCATATGTATATCAATTTTCTATGTTTAGATGGATTGAGCGGGTCCTGCGGCTGCCATGGTCCTAGTAAGCGCCCGCGGCTCGCTTGTGCCACCACGATGGTTGGCTGAGAGCATCTCAACTCGGGTGCCAGCAGAGTCAAAACAGAACATACCCACGGGTTCGAAACATGATGGAATCGTTTCGTCAATGCGTTGAGCTCCATTGAGCCAGTCAGGAGTAGAGGAGTAACGTGCGGCATAGGTCACGTGTTCGACCCCGGCGAACATCCTTGGCGCTCGGCATGCACGGCAGTAACGCGAACTACATTGGACTATCCAGATGGCCTCAGTCTTACTCAGGCGCTTGATGGCGCAGGCACACCTAATGCGGTGGCTGGACCGTGCGATCTTGAGTTCATCGTGCATCGTTCTAGTCTTCGTCTTCGTCTTCGTCCTCATGCGCCGCAGCCCAAGGGCTTCTCTTCCTCAATGAACTGCCTCTCTTGTCCAGTATGAATGGTATAGGCACCAGGCAAATGGCAATTGCCATAAGAACCAGGCTCGCATTCCGCGTGCCAAGATGTAGGAACAAGCTTCGTCCAATGAGGGGGAAGCCTGCACCGGCGAGGTTACGGACCAGCCCGATGCCTGCGAGCGCAGAAGCTGAAAACGCCTTGTATGCATCCTCGGTGTAGGTCAAGGTCATGAGAACTTCCCGATGTTAGCGGCATAGATGTAAAATGAGAAGCGTTACTCACTAAGTGTATAGAATGACCACCCCCAAAATGCCGAAGCAAAGACTGGAAAGAATGGATGCACATCCGGCGTCGCGAGGAACGCGAAAGCAAGTAGAGACAGAGGCAAAATGATGGATGCCAGTTTCGCATGATGCAATCGAGCTTCGGGCACGTCGTGACCAGCTTGCGCAACACGTCGCTGATAGTAGCGCTCTTGGAATATGTTCGTGACCAGGCCAAGGGTAATGCCAAAGACGATCCCTAAGAAGCATATTCCAACCCCAATAGTATCGAACCCGTAGCCATCAGGACCAAAGATGATGTGGAAGGCTCCGTTGAAGAGAAACGATAAGCCATATAAGAAGCCGTTATACGCAGCACCAAATTGCACAATAGCCTCGCCAGCCAAGAATCGAAATGGTCGCGCAAGTGCAGTACCGAACAACTGCTTTGGTCCTCGTTGTTTCATAGCATCCGGGATCTCCAGTCTCTCATTGCCACCTGCTCTGCGCATTGCTGCCGCTCTTTTGACCAAAATGACGCCATGTCTCGTCTCTCCCAACATGTACAGTGCAGCGACTAAAACGACCCAGAAAGATAAGCAAATGAAGAACATGATTCGAAGGACTTGGTGCCACCCTCTTCCCTGTGCAATGAACGAGAAAAGCACGAAGCCTGTTGGCGACCCTCCAGTAGCTGCCCATAAGAACCAACTCATCGCGGGTCCAGTATCATGATGGTGAAATAAATCCGCTATGGTCCCGCCAAAATTTGATATCGTCGTTGACGAAAAGTACCCAGAGAATAAGCGTAGGATGAGGAAAGGCGCCAAATTTTCAACATACGTCGTTGCCAGCAACAGTAAGAGGAAAATTCCATAAGAGACGATGTATACGGGTCGGCGGCCGTAGTACTCAGATAGCGGCGCGAGAGTCATAGGCCCGAATGCCAGTCCCAGCACGTAGAGGCTCAAGCCCAAAGTTGCAACATGTGGTGAAACTCCCACGTCTCTAGCGAAGTCACCGGCTGCAGGTGAGAAGCCAGACGCGCCCCAAGAAACACTCAGGTCAATGGGAATGATAACGGCTACCATGAGCCATTTCCGGAGTTGAGGCCAATTCCTGGGATCCTCAGGGTCATCTTGGGAAAAGGTGACGAGATTTGCGGATGCGAATGAACGGGATAGAAGAGGCTCATCTTCTTGGCGACTGGAGCTCATATCCGGCTTCTTGTTGGCTTGAAATGCCGTGCTGAGGTAGAGTCCTAGTGTTTGCACTGCTTGTGTTGAAAGGTTGCGATAAGGGCAGCTGATTAGGGGTGACGTAAGTCGTCGCGCGTCTAACCCTTCCTAGTGCATACGACGGAACATTTGAACATGGCAAGGATATCTTTGCAATGTTAAAGGAGATAAGCAGCTCTATTTCACCATTTCGTAATTTTCGCGAGACTGACTGCATTGGTCTCTTTCAGATAATCATTGCTACATGTATGATCCATGGTACATCACGTTGGGATGGATGTTGATTCAAGAACAGACAGCTGAATGTAGAATGATTTCTAATGTATTGGTCGATGAATATATGCCGTCTAGAGCGTGTTGACCGCTTTCGAATATCCCAGACAATCAGCGTAAATGCTGAATGCGCCAGCAAACTCCCTGCTATGCATCCAAAGTGGAACCTGCCCCGTGGCTTGTGTCTATGACACCTCCTCCACCATACGGCCAGTGAAGGGTGTCTGGACCTTGGGTGCAAGGTCTGCAGCGAAGAGAGTACCCACTGGGGCTTGCAACCACTCGTCAGGTACACCAAGCTGAGTGCCCTTTGCATTCTGCACATATCGGACAAACAGTGGATTTGCTCGCTCGACCTCGGCATCGTCTTCTTGACCCGATTCGTCATGAGCAACACGGCGACCGCGTTTAGGAGGTTGTTTCTTGAGAAGGCGGTTGATAGTGTCCAGCTGGTAGTTGTTAGTAGCTGCGCGTAGTGGTGGAATTGTAGCATACCTTTTCCTCCTCATTGCGCTTTTCGCTGAGGTTCTTCCTTCTCCGCGCCATCTCTGCGCGACGCATGGCGTTCTCCTCAGCAGTCAGATGCTTCTTCTTTTGCGCCTCGTTGGAGAGCGCCATGAGACCACCGTCACTGCCGTCTTCTACAAGGGCGCGTTGTCGCTTTGTCATTTTAGTGACGTCCGGTGTTTGGCCACGACTGAGGTCCTCGTCGCTGTCCATTTCCTCGTCAAGGTCACCGGCCTGCCCGACCAGCTCGTCGTCTTCTTCGCCTTCTGCGTCCTCATCCTCGCCCTCGGCATCTTCTTCGAGGTCGGAGTCGGGATCACTGAGGTCGTCGTCGTCATCGTCGTCCATGGCGATTTGCTTTGCTTCGACCGAATCGTGGGCTTTGGTGATGTTGATGGTTGGTTTGGCAACAGGTATGCTTTGTTTTGAGGACACGACTATGCGCGATGGCGGGCTGTCGTCGTCCATTTCGTCGTCTTCGTCACCCTCGGCATCCATGTCCTCGTCCTCATCGCCTTCCGCGTCTACGTCGTCGTCTTCATCGTCGTCGTCGTCGACATCCATGGCATCGGCTTCCATGGCATCGGCTTCCTCGGCTTCCTCGGCTTCATCGTCGTTATCGTCGTCTTCATCCTCGCTGTCGATTTCGCGGACTATGCGACTGCTCCGCGACGCGCGCCTGCCAGCGACTATGTTCTGTCTGTTCACTCCGGTCTTGGGGACAGCACCACTGGTGGCCTGTCTGAGCTTTCCCGGGGAGGATTTGACGGTGAGGTGGATGGACTGGCGCGTCTCTTCGGGCGAGGAGCGCTGGATGACGGCGGCGGCGGCGGGCGACTGGTTTGCGGTGCCCCGTCGCGGGCGGGTCGAAGAGGCCGTGGGGGTAGCACTGGGAGCTGTTAGAGGAGCTGGCGGTGGGCGCGCACGCAGACGAGGCATGGTGCTGGCGGTGCAGGGGAGCTGTAGCTGGAGCTGGTGCTGGTGCTGGCAGCGGCTATAGCGAGGCGGGTGAGCAGTAAGAGGGATTGCGACCGTGTCAGACGCGGGTGTAGGCGGGCAGGGGTGGTCGTGCGAGTGAAGGCGGAGGGGCAATCGCGTCGTTGATAGGCCTTCCAAGGTTCCTGCTTGATACGGGCGTGACTGCTGCTGCTCGACGCCTTGTACTCCCGCCTGTCCTTGGCGCAAGCCGTACTTGCCGTGGGATCATCAGCCACCAGACCTTACTTACTTGCTATTCATCCACTCGTCTGCTCCTTCCGACTCTTCATACTCGGTACTCACCCGGCGCATTCGCTTCGATGCCCGGTCCGCCATGGCAATTGCGTCTGGTAGTCAGACAATGTCACTGATGCAGCGTTACGGGAGGATGTTGGGCGCGATGCGACGAATGAGAAGGCGGGTTGTCCGTCTTCACAGCTTCACCAGAATTCGACTAGTCCTAAGCAGGGAAAGCGCGCTCGAGGCCCATTAAAACTGCCTAGCACTAGGTACAACTTTGCTCAATTCTTCACTACAACATCTATCCTACGCCAAGTACCAAGTACTCTCATCCTTCAAACACAGCACGAAGCGACTTCTCCAAGTCATCCTTGGGCAATGCCAACTTCTCGTTCCAAGCCTGCGCCTGATCAAACCGCCCAAGCTGATCTTGAGAGAAAGTGGTCGCCTGCAGCAATTCCAATATACCAGAGAAGTCGCCCTTCTGTAGCTTTGCGCGCCCTTGCTCGACATTTTCCTTGACTGACGCATGCTTGACGGTCCACTTTGAGCCCGTAATCTTCTCGGCCAGGGCAAGCAACTCGTTCTGTGACGTGTCGAAACTGCTGATGTACACGTACTGATTCTTGGTCTCTTCTGCCTTCTCGAGAGCTTTCACCAGTGCCAGTCCAACCTTGTGCAGATTTGTTGTCGAGAAAATGGCTGTGCCATCGTCATAGAGAGTAACCGTCTTGTCGGCCAAATTGAAGCCATAGTAGCCGACCTGGAAACACCATTCGAAAAACGGTCCGTTGGCTACAGCAGTCCAGCTGATAACGCTCTCTTTGCTCTTGAGATAGTTGACCGTTGCGAACTTCCCTTCTAATATGGGCACGAGCTCGCGAACTCGAGCATCCGCTGTATCGCTGCCAAACTCAGAGGGTACGAAGCGCTTGACACCAGCTGCGATGGCTGCATCAATGAGCTTGTTCTGCTCTCCAAATCCAGTTCCGCCGACGAGAGATATGGCGACATCTTGTCCTTTGAAAGCATCCTTCAACGCATCAGCCGAGTCGTAGTTGGCCCGTATGACTTTGACGCCGGCTGGAAAGGTCGAAGTCGAGCCTTCCCGTGTTAACGCAGTCGTATTAAACGAAGACTCCTTGACGAAGGTGTTCAAAATCGCAGTTCCTATATCGCTGCTCGCCTGTATATTATCAGTTACATTATCGACGTCGCACAGTCATGAGCATGTTCCGTCGCTGTAGTCGCAGAGCATCCGACAACTTACTCCGATGAGTATGACTTTCTTGTAGCTTGTCATGTTGTCGTGTGGTGTCTAGGGTTTAAAACTGTTATTTTGCTGAGTCTCTTCGTGGTGCTCCATGTTGTGGGGCTAGTTGTCAGATATACACCCCCACAATTGCGACATCCGACCTCCCACGTTGCCATCGATAACACACTGCATTCCGCAGTTCATGTTTGGATTAGCAATCCACCAAATGCTGATTGAATGTGACAAGCAGCCAAGAGGAATCTAGCGTGCGAAACACAGTGGGAGAGCAGGGCCGACATGAAGGATAACCTGGGCGTGTCCGAATAGACGTCCGCTATTGAGACAATCAATAAGACTTAGGCACAGTCACGCCGTAGGTCCCGCCGAGCATAGTCTTTCATTGGACCGAACGACATGGTGTTGTTCAAGGAACATGCATAGCGGAAGCTTGGTGTCGTTTATTGGCTTACTCAGAGCGCGGGAAAAGCCCGCGACGCTTGGGCGTCATCCTCTCCGTGAATCGTCCGCTCTCCAATCACACAAGCACGGAAGTTACGCACTTCCGATCCGAGGCCTCAATATCGAAGAAACATGCATGAGAAGCCAAATCTTTCTTGCTGTCAACATTTCGTGGCAAGGTTGTGAGCTTCCGAGCGTCTAATGATGGTACCCTTGGCCGATTCATTCGTCGTCCATTACCGTTTCGAACGCTCCACCGATCGTTATGTTCGACATTCAAGCGTTCAACTACAGTTCCCCAATTGCTCAGCTTGATGAGCAGGTCCAACGGCATGTCACTAAAACCGGTGCTGATCCCCTACTCCGTCACAGGCAGTGATACGATGACAACCCTCCATGATCAGCTCTTTAACAATGTGTGCGAAGCAAGATAAAGAACGACTTCAACATTTCACAAGTTTGCTGGTTACCGTGACTGGTGAACGAGCGAGAGCTGTTCATCAACCTTGTGAATTCATTCGCTCACAACGTCTGTCATGCAATCACACACGGTGAATTTACCTGGCTATAACAGGTAGCTCACAACAACTATAGATCGGTTTTGACCTCAACATGTGTCAATAGATCTAGGTACTCGATAGCGCCCAGAGGCCTTCCAAAGCTCTTGGATGCATACAGATTAAGGTCAGCATTGACATTGGGTGTAGCCAGCTACCTAGGTACTTCCAACGGCCCCATAGACAATTCTTTGGCATTTTCTATGCTCTCTCATGTCACACTGTGCCTTCACTTGAGGAGCCATGAATCGCCTTACAAGAAGTCCCGCACTATGCAGCTCAGCCCTACATTAATCCCTTGTGAAACTCCAAGTCTACACACTCTGCAGACTGCCAGACGAGATCAACCACAACAATCGTTGACTCGCACCAGCAATCGTACAGCCTGATTGAGTTACAGCTCTTTCAACACAGCACAACCTTCACCATGAGCAATTTCCGCACCTTCGAAACTGCCTACAAAAAGGCCCTCTCCAACAATCGTCGCTCACGAGACGCTGTGCAATACGCGCTCAACAGGTTCATTGCGCATATGATCGAAGAACTTGATTTCCGCGCTGACGCAGAAACGCGAGAATGCTTCGCAGACGAAGCGTTCGAGGTTTATTGCGATGCGCGCAACGATCATGACACTCATGGTGATGCGGCCCACGCAGCTACCGAGTATATCGAGCTCGAACTCAGAGACGCAGATTCGGGACGTGAGTCTCGTAGTGGTGGAGGCAGCTCTCGATGGTCTTCGTCTCGGGGTGAGTCTCGTGGTAGCGGAAGTAACTCTTCATCTCAGGGTAAGGGATCCTTTGGCACTCAAGGAAAGCCGTTCTACAACTACGATGATCCTAGGAACAACCACACTGCTTCCAGTGCTCGCAGTAAGCCATTTCACAACTATGACGATCCTAGGAATGCTCGACCCTCTCCTAGCACACGCAGTAAGACTGCGTACAGCTCCGAGGGCTCGTATGATTCGTATCCAGAGCCTCCTGGTGCTTCTGACCAAGGTTCCTGTGGATGTGGAAAAGATCGTGGATCCCGATTGCGAGGCGAACCTCTGTACGATTACGAAGATATGTTTGACGCGCTGCCAAAGGTCGATCGCGGATCTGATCATTGTAGAAAGGATAGAGCATACTCTCGTCGTGACTCGCATGATTCACACTACGACGAATCTGATCATTGTAGAAAAGATCGAGGACATTCTCGTCATGACTATACTTCCCACTACGAAGGGTCCGACTCATCAATGCCCCCTCCTCGGAGAGCTAGATCTGATCATGATAATTTCCACGATCATTCAGATTCGCACCACGGGCATTCAGGCAGACAACGGCCACCTATGCCCGCTGGTTTCGGGCGCTTCAAATTTCCCTCGCCGATCTTTACAAAAGGAAGCCGTACCGCATATTCGTTCTTTTCAACGCACGAATTCCGCCCTACTCATCATGGTAGGCATAACACACGCGAGTTCCGCCCTACTGATCACAGTAGACATGACACACGCGAGTTCTGCCCTTCTCACCACAGCGAGCACGATACACACGAGTCCCGACCTAAAGAGGGCGGACACGATACCCGCGAGTTCAAGCCCAGCTGGTATGGCGGCGATAACTCAGGATCACCTCGCCCCTATGAGTCCCGCGCACCGCCTCGCCCCTCTGAGTATGGTTATGAGTATACCTCCGAGTCCCGCGCACCACCTCGCCATTCCCACAAATCCTCCCGCGGCCCATCCCCCTCCTCTCACAACACACGCAGCAATCCCCCGCCCGCCTCCGAACCCATCAACATCAAGCATCCAACATGTTATTACACCGTTCTCGGCATTTCCCGAACCGCCACACCTGACCAGATCAAAGCCGCGTATCGCAAGATGAGCATGAAGCACCATCCAGATCGTGTTGCTGGCGCAGACAAGGAGAAAGCTACGGCAAAGATGGTTGAGATCAATAAGGCTAACGATGTACTGAGTGATGTGGTAAAGCGTCAGTATTACGATAGAATGGGGTGTGTGCCTGGGTTGGATTAGAAGGTTAGTGCATGAAAGAGGTGCGGGTGGGAAATGGGAGTTTGATTCTTGAGTCGGATTCGTAAAACTTGACTTGGAGAAGATTTAAATAGAAAACATTGTTATTTCCAAACGTGTATGTGGCATTTCGTGATCATGAATGAGACAGCTTTGCGCGATACAGCTTGTGGTGCGACATTATGTAGTTGTCCTCTGATACCGAGGAGCTTCTCGCCTCCTTCTCATTTGACGAATTTGTTGATCGGTAGTCGGTACACGTCAATCGTCCAGTATGGCCTCCTCGTTCCCTCCCAATTCTTCTTGTCGTGCAGACCCTTGGGGACGTCAATGTCTTCCCACATAGTGTCGAACCCGGCTTCATAGAGGTCGATCTCGGCAACCTAGATACTATGTCAATGATCAATCCCTTTGTTCCGTAAATATCCAACACACCTTTGTGTACACGTCGTAACAAATCTGGCGATCGGCTCCTAGACCATTGTACCAACCGAATACGCCATCGGGCGCGAGCAGCTGGACAACATACTCGGCGAAGAATTCCTTCAATGCAGCATAGTCTTCGGCGAAAGTGTCGTAGTATATTCCATCCAGAACGATACCCTGCTCAATGAGCTTGGGCAAGATGTCTTGCCACCGTCCCTCGTGGATATGTACATTGGGTTTGTCGTACCATCCCGTCTCCCTGAGGCGCTTGTGGACCTGCGGATGGGCCTCGATGATGTGATGCTCGGCTGGGTTATGGGTCTGGATAGCTGTGTCAACGAGACCAAGACCATGTCCGACATTCATGACTTTGAGACCGGGCTTGGGGTTAATAGTCTCGGCGTGTCGGCGCATGATTTGATCTTCCCAGTCCATCATGACTGCGTTGTCGGACTCGTCTAGTAGGATACCTTCTTTGTAGCGCAACTCGCTCTTCAAATAGGCATGATTGTCTAGTGAGACGTCATCGAGCTTCGGCTGTTCGCTAACCTCCTGAATTTCTTTCACTTCTTCCTCCGACACCTTCTGCTTCTTAGCTGCGGGTCGGTCCTCGGCGATCTCGCCTGTCGCTTCCTCCTCATCGTCCTCCTCTTCTGCTGTGTTGGCACCCAAGCCAAGAGCTTCCATTTTCGCAAAGAGGATCTCAGCACGGACACCGGCTTCAACCATGATATCGTAGATCTTCTTTTGGCCAAGTTTGAGGGCGATGCATCCAGGTGTGTCATCCTCGCTGTTTAAGTCGTTCCAAATAGCACCGTTCTGTAGTAGTAATTCGACCGTTTGAACCGCTTCGTCACCCGCCTCTTTTCCATCCTCCGCCTTTCCACAAGACGCAATGGCAGCGTGAAGCGGTGAGTTTTTAACTTCATCCTGGACCTTGGCCGAGCCCTCTTTGAGCAAAATCTTCAGCGCCGGAACATCGTGACGCTCCGCAGCGCCAATGATGCGCTTCGCTAAGAGGATATCTTCTTCTGTCGCTTGTTCAGCCATTCTATGTTACTCTGACTTGTGCAGACTTTGTGCAGCTGCGTTCTGTGGGGTTGGAACTTTTTTGGAGCTTTTTCTGGGCCAGCTCTGGCGGATAAGATAAGCGAGCACTAATTAGTCTCTCACCACTATTGCCCTTCTCGGACAAGTGCATCATGTAGACAAAGTGATGCATACACAGCTCTCAAGCTACCAAAAGACCTGAGGCGCTCAATGCCATCAATGATGTCCCGACGAGTCCTCTTCCTTGCCAGAAATATCCATACAACCTCAATCTAGGGGCTTGAATCCGCCTACCGTACCCACATTTGGAAGACTGTACCTGCAATTCTTTCGTTCCGATTCTGTGATGGTGCGCGCAGTGTATGTCTGCAGGCCCTCCAAATTCGATGGTGGTTCTGATGGTGCGACAAGGGGGACCTCAAGCCAGTATCCATTTTCTCTCCTCTCGAGCCAAGGGAAGTTGATCAACCTTGACGGCATTCTGTCGTTCTCATCGCTGAGCAAAGGGCCGGTCCACTCTGACCCGGCATCATGTGTTCTGTTCCACGTATGTGGATTGCTTTGGCATAGCTCCGTACTTTCTTCGAGCCAAAGCTGAGCACACTATCTCTCACACTTGGCTCGCAATTCAGCCATGCGATCGGAAAAACCATCCTTCGACTCGATCTGGTGGTGGTGGCCTCTTACCGACTGAATCTGCCTGTTGATCATGTTTTGCCATGTCTTGAGACTCGTGCAAAAAGTGCTCAGATGCTGCCGTTGCTCCTCTTGTTCTGCTTCCACGAAGTCTTGGCTAGTATGGACAAAAATCTGGTAGACATCGTCACGGATGAGTTGCAGCATCCGCTGAATCATCCAGACCTTCTCTTCGTCGCTTGTATCTCTGCCAACCAAGTCGGAGTCGGTTCTCCGTGCCGAAAACAGGCATCTCGCTAGGGAGGAGAGCGTGACAACGTGTACAGCTTGGTGGCGCCCTCGAAAGGAGAGATTGAGCAAGACGGTAGCACGCGCGTTTAGGATGACGAGCATGTCGTCACTTTCCAGTATGTTGAGTGGCACCTCAGCAACAAGCTGTCGCGCTTCGCGAGCCGAACGCGAGGATTCTGCTTTGAGTTGCGAGAAGCTCTGCTTCAGATGACGGGCACTGCGTGCAATCTTGGCCCATGGGCTGGTTATGTCCTTGGCGGGAACGGGTATGATCCTAGCGTCCATAAGCAGACAAACCATCTTCCTAGGGAAAGCGACATACATGTTCTCCACACGTGAAACAAGCGTGTCAACACCATAGACGTCAACTAGTATGTGCCTGAGTCCGATCGCTTGCTCGTCATTGTCGATACGCCCCAAGATTGCAAAATCGTGTCTGATGTCTCCGTTTGCTGAAAGGAGAGGATTGAGTATGTCCTCGATGCGTGCAGGAGTGAACGTGTGCTGTTCGTTATAGTCCTGCAGTATAAGTCCACGCGAAACTAGGTAAGCCGTGCGCTGAGCCTCGATGTCCTCGGCCTTTTGACCGGGTTTCTGATGTCGCAGTTCGCTGATTGACCTGATTCCTCGTAGGTGAGCCGTGGCAGGACTGGGCTTAACGAAGCTCGCGATGCTTGCCATAGCCACCTTGTCCATGATGTGCTTCTCCATGGTGGCGTGCTCGGATTATAGTGATGGTTGATAGCAAAAGAGACGATGTACAGAGCAAGAATAGCGATAGCGATGGAATCCTGTGTGCGCGTTCTGGCGGGTCACTCACTGTCAACCGGGAAGTGGAACGTTGGCTTACGTTTGTGATGGTCTGTTGCAGTAAGGCCAGAGCAGTAGGACAGTGTCTGTGGAAGTCAGGCAGTGTCGAAGGTCGTAGTGATTTTGGCTAGAGCATGTTGAAGAGAAGGCAAGAGCGTCGGCGTCTATCAATGGCGAGAAAAGAATGATTCATTGATCAATACTGTAATAAATGTCGATCCACATCAATCGATGTGCGTAAACGCCCGCATGCGTAAATCCCTGAGCATCCCATGATACAATGGTGAATATAGCACAGTACCTGTAATATGTAGTAGTCCTCCAAGCCAAGAATGCGAAGTCCCTTTAAGGACAAAATTGACAAGAAGCAACAAAGAGAAGCGCCGCCTGCGTGTGCAGGAAATATATCTTGGACTCTTACTGATACACATATGTACACTACCGCATCTATGACACCATCCACCAAGCGCCGACAAGAATAGAAACCAAGACCAGCAAGGTCAGGATGCTAGCGCCGGCCTTGTCGCCAGTGGTCACTGAGTTGAAAGTGATGGGAGTCTTGGGGACGTTAGCACCAGCTTCAGGGTTACTGACGGAGATACCGCCCTTGTCAGCGGTCGCGGGACCACCGACTGTCGGGTAGAGCAAAGCTTGAACGATCTCCAGCGCGGCCATCTGCTCGCCGACACCAAAGCTGCCATCGTTCTTGCCGTTGTCAACCCAACGAAGACCGCAAGAGACCTGGTCTGCGCCAGCATTGCACTGCTTGGCTGCAGCTTGGGCGGAGGTCTTGAGAAGGGGATCGATCATGTCGCGCGTCCAGGGCGCAACGATGGCAGTGTATCCCATCCAGCGAGAAAGATAGGCCTTGAAAGACCGCTGGTCGACGTCGCACTTGCCGTTGTTCTCACAGGCAACCTCAATCATGACATTGTTGTTGAAAAAGACACCGGCGCCCTTGATGATGCCCTCGAGCCTGCCCTTCCAGAGGTCGTTCTGCGTCTATTGAGGGTTAGCACGGGACTGGAGAAAGGCCCTTCGCAAAGCGACTCACCATATTCCACATGGCAGCAGCACCGGCCATGTGCACGCCGGCGTTGTAAGTCCACTGGATGGCCTGGATGTTGGTGCAGTTGTTCTGACTGTCGGTTCCGTCAAAGTAATGGTAGTCCTTGCTCATGAGGCCCACGGAAAGCTCCCATTCCCAAGCCTTCTCAGCCCAGTCGGAGTAGGTGTCGTTTCCGAGGTACTTGTACAAACGTGCGGCAATGTTGAAGAAGCATCCGTTCGAAATGGTGTTTTTGTAGTTGTAGCCATTGTTGAAGGTAAAGATCTGCCACCTCAGGCCTCCTGCACAGGTGGCGTTGTCCCAGCGGTCCTTCTGGGTGTTGAAGACGGCTTGCGCCAGGGAGAGCCACGACGGCTTTCCGCTACCGAGATCCGGCAGCTTGTTCTCAGCGGCAGACATGGCGGCCATGCCCCAGAAGGCCTGGTCGTCATTCCCGAGCGTCTTGGTCTGGTTGGGTGGCATGAAGGCATTGAAGTCTCCGATCTGATGCTCCATAGCCTGCGCGGTGATCTTGTTGTATTGGTCGTCCCCGGTGTAGTACCAGTAGTCGATCAGGGCATTGAACATGGCGCCACATTCCCACCAATAGTATGGGTCGGGCAGGTTGCCTGGCGTGTCGCCGGGGCGGTCGCCTGTGTAATAATTGCGCAAGTTCGCAGAGAGCGACTTGGCGGCCTGCTTGATCGAAGCTGCACATGTTAGCAGACGTTGGGGCACAGAGGCGAGGTGCGCATACCCGGCGATTGGATGTCCAGCTCGATTGCACCTGTGCCAGACAGCAGCATACTCGAGGCGCCCAGGGCCCCGACAATGGATGTGAACTTCATGATGCGGGTGGCGTATCCAGATTACGTGTGATTGCGGGTGGGGAGCAAGTGTGCTCAGGGTCAAGCACCGGGCTAAGTGACGTCGCGCTGCGTTGCGCCGTGAAGGATATCAGTCGAGTCTACTCAGGCGTGACGACGGTGAAGGCGGGGGCAGCGAAGGGGCAGCGCCGTGGTTTGCGCAGGGTGCGGTGTGGGTGAAACGAGGGACAGGTCCGGGGAAGGAGGCGCCGGGCGCAGGCGGGGAGAAGGAGCGTTGATGGTGAACGCGGGCAATTAAGAGGTCTTGTCGGCCTCAACGAGCGTAGGCAGAGGCGTCGGGGTCACGATTCGGTCACGGTGGGAGGTGCAGGTGGAGGAGGAGAGGTTGCCAGGCCATTTCTGGCTCAGGAGAGGCGCTCCGTCACGGAAGCCGGCTGTGGAGACTGGGCGTGGCCGTGAGCAGATCCCAAGTCACAGGCTAGAGCGGCCCCTTGGCGCGCATCAACCATATCTCTGCAAACGGGCACTGGCTGTGTTACATACGCCACATGAAGCAGCAGCTAGGCCTGCCACAGCCAGACAATGTAATATAACCCCCATGGCCGACCTTTCTTTACGCAGCGACTGTTGCGTGAAGCGTCGCAGAGCGGCCGTGTGCCACTTGAAATTGCTGGCCTCGCTGCGCGGAGGCGCCAGACATGGATACGGGTGCGCCATTACGAGGCCTTCCCAGCCAGCCAACGCTCCAAGTCACGCCGTCTTTGTTGCGCTACCAAAGGGTGTCGTAATCGTTTCGGCTGGGGGGCAGAGTCAGCGTCACGTGCGCATTCGTGGCGCAGTCGGTGGACGCCGCTCTTCACAGCGCCGCATCGACGTCAATAAATAATGTGACGGCCTGAATAAGACATTATCGTCACAAAATACTGTACCTCCATACTGCACTTCTCAGTGCACGCAGCTCTACCCACGGCCCGACTCATAAATTGGTGCGCTGGTTTCACGCGGGCATCAGCCTCACAACCCAAAACGAAAGCTGACACATCTGCCCAGCTTGGAAGCTCGATCGCACTTTCCTTCGGCGTCTTGTCAACGAATACCACCTCATCCACACCACACCACACCACACCACACGACCCCCACGCCTCTCTCCCCTACTGCGCTCTTCGCACAAATCCACTGCACATCTACATCACCACATCATCCGCCATGGCCGACCGCGAGCAGCCGTACGACCCCTACATTCCCGCCAGCGGCGGCGGTGCGAACGCTCAGCAGCCCGGGAACCACCGCAATGAGGCCATCCAAGCTGTATGTCTGCTCCCGTTCTCCGCAGACGCTGCCACCCCTAGCCGCAACTATGGTGTCGCGCATCGTCCCTGCGCAGCGTGAAGACACTTATGCTGACCCGCCTCCAGGAAATCAACGGCGCCATCCAGGAGATGGACAAGAACGTGCGGCAGCTGAAAGCCCGAGAAGAGCGCCTAGACTCTCTCCAGAACAAGACAGACAACCTCGCCCAGTCTGCACAGGGCTTCCGACGGGGCGCCAACAAAGTGCGCAAGCAGATGTGGTGGAAGGACATGAAGATGCGCATGTGCCTCATTGTCGGCATCATCATCCTGCTTGTCATCATCATTGTGCCTTCTGGTAAGTCGCTGCGTGTGCCAAATCTTCGCTGGCCGCTAACATGCGTAGTCGTTGCAACGAAGAAGAACTAAGCGCTCCATGTCCACAACAACGAAACATAGTCTATAATAATTGCAAAGGGGGTGGGAGCTGTACGCCACAAGGAGAGGGGAGGTGGCCACGATTTGCGCTGTACACAGCGAGAGACATGGGTTCGTGTAGGACTTATGACTACGGCGAAATGGGAGCGACCGCTTGGATCTTTTCTTGTCTTTCTTTGCATACCGCCGGGCAGCTGGCGCCTGTGCAATGGAACGACTCTACCCTATCACGATACCTCAAGAGCCTCGTTCCAGGCACGGCCGTTATACGAACAATGGAGTTTATTTGATAGCCAACGTGGAGCGCCATGCTTTCTATTCTTCACTTGTACGCAGCCCTTGCCACTGCGACTTTGACTTGGGAACATGACGTATATGGTACATGCATCTGACTGCAGCGGAGAGGCCTGTCTTTTCCCGCATACGTGCCAGACTGCAGTAGGTAGTAGTGGGTCTACATGCACGTCTGAGCTGCATGTTCAGACTTGCAATACCCACACGCACTGTCGACCTTTGCGCCGAGGAGAAGCCGCAGCGATTGTCCTTGAGCAAATGACATGTCTAGCATACCTAGGTGTCACACGGGTCCATTGACGACTCCTCCAAGGTGAATTTAGACCGTGTGGGGGACTGTAGCTCGATCTGATAACAGGCAAAAGCGCAACCCTCAGGCAAGAGTTTTTACTAAAGCAGTGTCCGCGCCCAATCAGGCAGCAGTTCCCCAGACTAAGCGTAGGGATTATAGCGCCACTTGCGGGACCGAAGCTGCCCAGGTGGAGGGCAGCGTTATCGGCGAAGCGAATTTTGTAGCTTCATCGTCATTCCATGTTTATCGCGCTGTGACTGTGTTTTCTGACTCTTGCCTGCTGTTCCCTTGACTCCCACCAAGTCCCCAGTTCGACCAATTTGACGCCTGCGTCCCCTCGAGCAGCAATTGCAAGTGCCCCGCCGGCGAGAGTTCCACCATGCAGAGCGTCGTACGCGCTGGTGCTCGTGTGGCAGCACGCTCGTCCCGCCAGATCCTCGCTACCTCTCCCACCGCGCGATCCCTTCCCCGAGCCCTCGTGGGCAGCTCGACTCCGAGCCGTTTATATGCGTCGTCCAGCGATGGCAAGAAGTCATCCATATATGCCGCCTTCCTCAACTTGCTGGCCAGTGCCAGCTCGCGCAGAGAGGTCGACCAGTACCTCGGCCAGTTCCGCTCCGTGTCACCGCACCAATTCGCCGTCGTGAAGGTCGGAGGCGCAATTCTTACCGACCATCTGCAAGAGCTATGCTTTGCCCTGCAGCAGCTCCACGCCATCGGCCTGTACCCCATCATCGTCCACGGCGCTGGCCCCCAGATGAACCAGCTGCTACTGGACTCTGGCGTGGAGCCCGACTTCATTGATGGCATCCGCGTCACGGACAAGAAGACGCTGGGCATTGCTCGCAAGCTGTTTCTGGAAGCAAACATGGATCTGGTCATGACATTGAAGAGGGACTGGGGTGTGCCTGCTCGCCCTATTACTGCCGGCGCGCTGCAGGCCGACTACCTGGACAAGGAGAAGTGGAAGTACGTGGGCAAGATCAACAAGATCAATCCCAGACCCATCATGGACGCGCTCGAGAACAACGAACTTCCCATTCTGTGCTCCATGGCCGAGACCGAAGACGGCCAGATTCTGAACGTCAATGCTGACGTAGTAGCGGCAGCTCTGGCACGTGAATTCGAGCCTCTCAAGGTCATCTACCTGTCCGAGAAGGGCGGGCTGTTCAACGCGGAGACTGGCAAGCTGATCTCGCACATCAACTTGGAGGGCGAGTACGACACATATATGAACCAGGCTTGGGTGAGATACGGCACCAAGCTCAAGATTGTAGAAGCAAAGAACCTGCTCGATGGCCTGCCACGAACATCGAGCGTCGCAATCACCCACCCCTCAAACCTCGGAAAGGAGCTGTTCACGCACACTGGAGGCGGCACGTTGATTCGCAATGGCGGCAGCGTCAAAGAGGTCTCCAAGTTTGAGGAGCTGGACATCAAGGCCCTGTCGGAAGCGCTTGCCAAAGAACGAGGAGGCGCTGAAGCTTCGGATGCCGTCAACAAATACCTGGACAACCTCAAGAGCCGTTCGTTCGAGGTCTTCTCTGACGACTCCATGGGCGTCGTAGCTGTTGTGTACCCGCCAGCTCAGGATGGCGAGTTTGCTCAGCTTTCAACCTTTTCTACCACCAAGGAAGCGTTCCGAACCAACGTGACCGACCTAGTCTTTGAGCGCATCAAGCAGAAATACCCAAAGCTTTATTGGGTTGTGAATAGCCAGGAGCAGAACCTGGTCAAGTGGCACCTGGAAAAGACTGACGGCTTCCTCCGCCGCGACCAAGAAATCTTCTGCTGGTGGGGAACCGCAGAGTCGAAGGAAATCTTCTCGTTACTTGAGGACTACTCAAAGCAGGGGCGTGGAATGCTAAAGGATAGCTTGGATCATCAATTCAGGAGGGCGGCCGATTTTGTTGCCAGCCTGAAACAGGGCCAGCAGGTCCGGACCTACTCGACGGCAACTGCCTCGCGACCAATGGGACGTTCGTCAAGGCCGACTGTGAGGCAAACTTACAGTCCTGCCGGAAGCCGAGGCTTTGCAACAACAGTCCCAAGATCGGAAGAGACCACTAACCCCAATCCTCCATATGGCATCAAGTTCAAGAGCAGAGACTGGCCAGCAAAGGTGGCACTGATCGGTGCCCGAGGTTATACTGGACAAGCTCTCATCGAGCTCCTTAACAAGCACCCGAACATGGATTTACGCCATGTCTCTTCGCGTGAGCTCAAAGGCAAGAAGCTCGAAGGATACACCAAGCGCAACATTGTCTATGAGAATCTTTCGCCAGAGGACGTCAAGCGCATGGCTGAGAAAGGCGAAGTTGATTGCTGGGTTATGGCCCTGCCCAACGGCGTATGCAAGCCTTTTGTTGACGCGATTAATGAGTCCGGAAAGTCTGATGCTGTCATCGTCGATCTGAGCGCTGACTACCGATTTGATGACACTTGGACATATGGTCTGCCCGAGACAGTCGACCGCCGGAAGCTTGCTGATGCCAAGAGAATAGCAAACCCTGGATGCTACGCCACCGCCGCACAGCTTGGTATTGCGCCTCTGCTTGAGTTCATCGGTGGCCAGCCCACAGTGTTCGGTGTATCTGGTTACTCGGGAGCTGGCACCAAGCCCAGTCCCAAGAATGATGTCAAATTCCTTGAAAATAACCTCATCCCGTACAGTTTGACGGACCATATTCACGAGAAGGAAATCTCAAGGCAATTGGGCACCGAGGTGGCATTCATCCCTCACGTAGCTGTCTGGTTCCAAGGAATTCACGTAAGTATTTCCCCTCTTGCTACGCACCCTCGGTAATTTGCATGTGTCCTAGTGATATCATCAACCGAAAAGAATGCTTCGGAGCTAAACAGCCTTACCTGAATCATGGCTGACAAGGCTTTAGCACACCATTTCTATTCCGCTCAACCGTACAATGACGTCCCGAGACATTCGCAATCTCTACCAGGATCGCTATGCAGGTGAAAAGCTCGTCAAAGTCGTTGGCGAGTCACCCCTGGTGAAGAACATCTCGGGCAAGCACGGTGTCGAGATTGGTGGTTTTGCTGTGCACAGCTCTGGCAAGCGTGTTGTTGTTAACGCGACAATCGACAACCTGCTCAAGGGTGCTGCGACGCAATGTTTGCAGAATATGAATCTAGCCCTCGGATACGGAGAGTATGAGGGCATCCCCTACTAAGGAAACTGGGACAGAGCGATGTAGAACATTTCCAAGTGCAAAATTATTGTGGCGGGCTAGCGTTTTTGAGTGTATATATCATATCCCATGTCTTCTGGTAGACGACTGAATGAGAATTGCGTTAATCTCTGATTTGTATGAACATTAGTGGAGGTGGTAGGGTACTTTGCGGAGCTCGTCGCTGCACCATGCCTGTGCCGAAATCTGCACTGCCAGGTTATGCCGCCCAACGGAGTACATCCGTCCGTTCTTACTTGCATTCCAAGCCGCTCAGTCCCTCAGATAGCGAGTGACATGACAGAGTACCTAGGTATGGCACTATGACCATGACCATGGAGGACATGTTCCAGCTTGACTATGATAAGGTGCGGTGCTTTATGCTTACATCCCAGCTCTCAAATCCTACTACTCGCCCTGATATTGGGAACGGAACAGAGGCGGCACTAGGCCTCCCTTCTTGGCTTACATCACGTCCGGACGGAAGCAAAAGGTGCACCAGGCTCGGGCAAAATTCGTGTCCGCTGTGCACATGCGCGAAGTAATCTAATAGTCTTAGGAAGCGCACTAATAAGTTTATAAAGAAGCCTACTATGGTATATATGCTTAGTGCTATAAGATATCTCGTTCAGTCTAATAAAAGATGTTAAATACATCTAGGCTACTTCTTTATTCTTCTCGTCCGGTGAAGGCGGACGGGAATTTCGCCAGGGCCTTTTCCAGTAAGTTCGTGAATGTGATAAATTTGGATGTGATGCGCCAGTTACGCCTTTGCCGCGATGTTTGCCTAGTCTCGTTGTACTGTGCCACGATCACGACACGGCAAGCCTGCAGGCCAACTTTCTCGTTGGCCCCAAAGATAACAAAGATGGGTGTAAGGTGAGATAGTATGTTTCAGCTTAGGCCGGGTGTGGCGGAGTTCGGCGACCTAAACCCTCGACATTTCACCCCACAACATCACCTGCCGAGTTGCAACATGTCTTATTCGACTTGCGATGGTGGGGCGCAGGAAGGGTGTTCGGTAGGTTTCGGTGGATTAATGACGTCCGGACGTTGGCTGTGATGTAAACTACGGGGGGCCTGGGCTATCTCGACACCTTCGATTCATGTTTTGCCCAGCGCCAGGTTGTTGGATGTAATGCACTTTGCAAAACATACCTGCTAAAGCTGGGACCTATGTTGGTTTCCGGTGCACACTTCTGTTAATTGAAGCTGTGCGCCTTTCTGGCAACACGCACGTGCGTGCACTATCGGGTCACTCTTCGTGACTAGAAGCCACGAGACGAGTCGGGCACACCAGATGCAGTCTTTCCGCCTCCCTTCTAGATTTCCATGGGTTGGACATGTACCGGGCGCAACTTGGGGCATAGTCAGAATGCATGATCTTGAATTGTATTGAAAAGTGGGGCGAGAGGCCTCCCGAAGGGTCCGATGAGGCTGTCCACAGGGTGCCTGAGCAAACGCCATAACCTCGCCGGCGGCTAGCGGATATAGACGAAAGGAAGGGATTCCCTTTCATGATTGGTCTAATACTAGGCCCGAGACTTCTCAAGACTTTATCGAGGCGCGCAGGACCAGCAGACATCGGCGAAGGTCGCCATGGAAGGTATCAAACGACGAGCAGTGCTGTTTGGCACTGCTGCCGCCAGAAGGGAGATACTCAGGCGTCCTGTCCTGAATAACAAACCAAGGGAAATAGATACATGTTGGCAGGAACTTTAGTCTATCACAAAATTGTGCAGTGGCATCCTCTTGACCACTTCGTAGGCGCAAGGCGCGTTCGACAGGGCGTTCGGCTACTTCTCGAGGGCGAAGTGTAAGCTGTGACTGTGCCTTTTGTGTTCGCCGCAAACTGGCGTACATATAGCATTTTCGAAACATGTCAGCCTCAGGGCAATCGTGAGCATACTCAAGAAATAGTGCCGAAGCGTTGGTGGTGTGGTTGCGCAGACCCCAGCGATTTCGCGTGGCGGAGCTGTGCATGCCCATCCAAAATAGCGTCACTTAGCGTTGGTTTACTGTCCATCGCTCCTCCTTTCGGTCTGGCGGGCTCCGACACGCCAACCGCAGGCGTGCGATGAACACATGTACAGAACGCTAAGTCTTGCGGCGTGTTGGAGCGACGCTCACGTCGAAAGACATTGCGGCGCTGATCAAGATGGTTGCGATATTTGAACGCGCTCCCGTTATGGTCGCCTTGTCAGCTTGTCACCATTGCTCGCCCATCTTATGCGATTGTGCAACAACTGAGTCTATTTCCAATCTCATCTCAGCCGCATTTGGATACAGGCCCCATCTACACTGCCATTCACCAACCTCGACAGCTGCAGGCCTGACATTGCTGCCGCCGATGCTATTTTGGCTTCGGGCTTTGTATAACAATCTGCGCGGCCACTATGAGCAAGACGCGTCAGACATTCGGGTCCGATAATGCAGCTCCAACAAAATCACTCCCTCTCCAACACCTGATACTACTGCAGTCCTCCGACCGTCCTCACAGCTTGGCTAGCTTGGAAGTTCAAGAAAAGGAGACCAAGTCACCCAGGAAACGTACATCGTGGCAGAGCCCCAAGGAGAATGTGCTGATTAGTACATACAAGAGAAGGATGTCCTCACTCAAGAACAAGGACTCTAGACGATCTGGCACCATCTTGCATGCTGTCCCAGGAACCACAGCATGTGCCACTACTCTTATCTGTAATGAACAAGACACAACAGCCCTCCAACACCAGGATATCGTCAACAAATCCAAAGCAATATCACCCAATACCTCGCCAACATCAACTTCTGGCAATGCATCTGCAACTGGCACTTCGAGGGGCAATGGAAATCCTGCGACCTCGAATCAGCCTTTTGAGCCCATGGAACTCAAAGCGTACTTGGGTAATAAGTCGCTCAAGGGTTCGATAGGAATTTACAAGCATGGCAAGATACAGTGGCAGCAAACAAATCTCAGACAGTTGGGAAATGACACCAGAAATTATGGTGTCAAAGACAAGACGACGAAGCCAAGGATACAGGTCGTGATTCCCGCGTGGATACGCGAGCGACCACTGCCTGCCCTCCCCTTCTTTGAAGCCGCTAGTGAGCACCACAGCGCAGCAGCATCCTTTCACAACGTCCAAGACGTGTCGCCACCCTCTGCCGGGACCAAGGTTTTTGTGAGGAACTCCGTTGTTTCTCCGTTGAACCAGACTCAGCCGCTATCCTTCGGTCAATTTCAGCGCTCAATGAGTCGCGTTGTTCGCAGTACGCCAGTCCGCACTCCTCGACAAAACTCTCCAACTTCCAAGCACAGTGACTCCTCTGCCGACTCGCATGATAGCGACACTACCTCTGTGTATAGCGATGGCTCATCGGAAACCAGTATAGAGTTAGACAGCCCACGTCCTAATCTGATTGAGATCCATCGTTACAGCATCCAAAATCCAATCGCGGCAGGAGTTTTCGACTCACCACGAGCTTCTGTTAGACACCACACACCACCACCACCAACTTCACGACTAAGCGAATATCCTCATCATCCCCCCATCGGACAGGATCTGGCATTTGAACCCACGTGTTCTCTTCGACGAAGCCGTGATACCCCGGGTTCACTCAGACGCCAATCAACCAAGAGCCAAAGATCTTCGAAACGAAGCAATAGTCGGCGCCACCTCGTCAGCACAAACGGTGCTATCGATCATGCGATCAGCCGTTCTGCCTCGAGGCAGACGTCTAATTGCTTTCGCAGCGCCAGCCCAACCTTGAGTGAGGCCGAAAATGAGTTAGAAGAAGAGCTTGTCTTCCTCGGGGCCGACACAGAGGTCTCTGCCACACTTCAAGATAGGCAGGATTTGATAGCATCCAATATGCAAGAATCGAGGATTCAGCGCGAGAAGAAGGCTCAAGAGACTACTATCGAATTGGTAGATTCGGTTCCCAAGGATTCACCTGATGTGGAGACGTCTGCAACGCCACCGCCAGTGGTGCCCAGAAAGTCTAGCAAACGCAATGCTTCTTGTGAGGGAGCGTATCGATTGTCTCATTTACCGCGCAGCCATATTGCATCACAAATGGAGAGAGGCCGTTCAGCTGCGAGAACTCAACAACTGCGGATTACTATTCCGGAGTACAATCGCTTAGATGCCACTATTCGCCCATCTTCAGTACCCGTTCCTAGAAAAAGCGTCAAGCGTATCATTACACCATCATGCGCAGAGAGCGTGATTCTGAATATCTATCGTAGTCTGGACAACCTCGAAGACCTCTTTGCGACCGCTGTCGTCAACAAAGGGTTTTTCAGGGTCTTTGGGCGCCACGAACTCGACCTAATAAGAACCACACTGAAGAAGATGTCGCCACCTGCTTGGGAGTACCGCGAAATAGCATTTCCAGGCCATGACCTACTTCACGATGAGGATCTCGAAATGACTCGTCCGCAGGAAGAGTATACGCCGCTCTCTTATCTACAACTGCAAAAGTGCGACATGCATATTATGCGCTCGGTCAAGGTTTTCATCAGGGAGAAGTGCCAGTCTTACATTCGACCTGAAATGGCGACTGCACTCATCAGCGGTGATCGGCTCGAGGCTGCGAGAGTCGATGACGCTCTCTGGCGGATATGGACCTTTTGCAAGATTTTTGGTTCTGGGAAAGGGCGCGAAGATGATATTGTCGCTCAACAAGATTGGCTTAAGGGAGGCCCAATCGTACATCAGAAAGCATGCACCTTCAGCATCATGAGCTCTGATTACATGAACAATACCTTGATCAGTGCTCCAGAATCATTCGCAAAGGGCAACGGGGATGGTCTGACTGCGGAACAACTCTTCGATATGATGGAGTTGTGGAATTGCCTCAAGGCCTTACTGCATGATTTCTCGAACCATACGGCTCTACGCACTGCTCAAGCGCGAGAGTGTGGAGTCTATGAAAAGACATATATTCGAGGTGGTGACATTGATGGCGAAGAATCAATGCTTGGTAAGTCCTCGCACCCCATACCGACCTCCGGAGCCAGCGCTGACTAAGACAGAGGAGTGGTGCTCCTACGTGCTCACATTTGGTCTCTCTGCCGTGTTAGACCTCGCTCGCTCTAGTCAGCAAGAACCGGAAAGTCCTTTCAAAAGTGCCGCGGAGCAAGGGTGGATGACATGGAGCCCTCCAGTCCCAGGTAGCACTCGCCGTTACTTCCTCCAGGAAGCTGCTTCTCGCGTCTATGAGGAGAAAATAGCTCGTACGTTCGCTGCACACTCTACGCGCAAGTTTCAACTTCAACGCGAATGTCAGATGTCGAAAGCGCGCTGCCAAAATTTTCCCGCGGAGCTTCGACAACGAAGAGTCGATACAACAGATATGCCCAGGTTGAGCTTCTCACAAGAACGTCCTATGTCTGTGTGGTCGACAACCATTGGCGGCCTCACAGTTCATCGTCCCAGCGTGTCCGGAGAGGCGGTTTCCTATGTCCCAAGGGTTCGATCAGCTCTGGCTCAGGAGCTAACTGCCTCAATCGCGGAACTACCCGCGGGAAGAATGCCTTCACCACCCATCACACGATCCATCGCGCAGCCTCTTTTACCCACACCACCATCTTCAGTTGTGCCTAGTGTTTGTGACCGCAACAGTATGGCTATGAGCATGCCCTCGATCGACGAGCATCCGGCTCTTCGCAGGCCCGAAGCACTTCACCAAGACACTCCTTCACTTACAAATCACCCAGCTTTTCGACACAATCGCACGAGAACACCATCACATGTTGACCTAAATCAGTACTTAGAAAAAGAGCGATATGAATACCATGGACATTCTCGCCAGTCTAGCCGTGACTCCCAGCACTCTGAAGACCATCCTGCCTTTCAACAACACCCAAAACAACACTCTATCTTCGCTAGTGCAGTACACGAAAACACGGCGGAGAAGGCGATATATCGAATTGTTGATATGGGATTTACAGCAGATGAGGCGAGAGAGGCTCTGAGAATGACAGATTTAGGAGACGGATTGAAGGTTGATAGAGCAGTAGGGCTGCTGCTAAGCAGAACGAAGTAGATTATAAGTTGTACCATTATATTAGGATTAAGACACTTTTTTTATATCATTTATATTGTACTACCTATTGCTAGCATAAATACAATGAAGCTCATGCAGTCCTAGGGACTATGGAGCGCTGCGCATGCCTCGCTAATCCCTCTTTCCTAGGGTCCACGCTCAGTGCTATCAGCTGCAGTCTTTCACCTGCGTTGTGCATTTCTGCATATCCTCTCTTTCTGCCTTTCTTTGCAATTTTAACGTTATTGTAGGCCCTTATAGGGCTCCTGCTGCTTACAGCTACTTAGCTATAGTAATCTCTGTTTCCTTTAGAAAGTCTATTAAAATAGCACTTCCTTTTGTAGTACTAAAAAATTGTTGTAGCGTAGTAGTAGGCATGTCTAGCGTTTTTAACATTCTTTTTTGCTCCTTTGTGTAATGCTTGCATTGTAGGAGAAGGTATTCTAGTGTCTGCAATGCTCTGCAGTTGCCAAAGCATTCTCCTTTATTATCCTTACCTATTGCTTTAGAAAATTGCTTAAAGAAGCCCTTTCCTAGCTTAAGCTAGTAGTAGGCAGCTAGCACCCTCTTAGGGCCAGAGAGCAGCTGCATCTTTTTTTTTTTTTTTTTATATCATATACATTGTACTACCTATTGCTAGCATACATACAATGAAGCTCATGCAGTCCTAGGGACTATGGAGCGCTGCGCATGCCTCGCTAATCCCTCTTTCCTAGGGTCCACGCTTAG